>OY101443.1:65469541-66069541 GCA_956483585.1 Gymnocheta viridis
CTGATATATGAATGTATATATATTACAACACTGATGTCTATATCTGTTTTTAGGAGTGTTTTGCTGAAACAGGTTAGGCAACGTCTAAGCAGATGCATTTCTATATTTTCCTTCTGCTTAAATTTAAAATATAGTTGAGTTACTTGTTAACGAAGTTCCCGTATGACCGATTGAATTGAGCTTCTTAAACTCTTTTTTTAATCTATTTTTTTAATAATAATCGTGTGGGTTTTTACTTTTTCGTGTTACTCGACGATTTTTTTTCTTTTTATTATTTAATTTTTACAATTCCTTTTCTTTATGTAATTTTTTTCTGATCATAAATATTTCTTTAGTATTTATTTCTTATTACTCGTACATGTGAATTTCTTGATTTTTTTGTGTTCATAGCGTGCAACAAGTAAATTAAATTTAATGATGTAAAGTAAATATTTATGATTAGCACCATTTTTAATAAACAACGTTGATTTAATTCTTACAACTTTCCATTCTTTTGCTTCTGCATATTTTTTCGTTTTTGGCAACTATAGTTAGAGTAAAATTGCGTGTCTAATTGGCTTTCATTAGGGAGAAATTTAAGTAAGGATAATAAACAAATACATATTATTGTGTTCAGCAGGCTAAAAAAAGATGTATTTATAGAGTTGCCTAAATTTTCTTGAATGAAGTTTTTTTTAATTTTTTAACTTCGTATTGAACGTTAATATTTTATTATTTTCATAATTATTCTATTTTTTTTAAGGGGAAGGACATTTTTAAATACTTCATAAATTTTTTGACATGAAATAAATTCATAAAATCTTAAGACTCCATACGCCTACGTATTTAAGTTATGAACTTTTATTGAAAGCGTTTGTTTTGAAAACTGAGAACTTTTAATAGAACAAAATAAATTACTAACTTTGTTACGCATACGCCCAAGTGATCATGTAAATTGAACTCATCTAAAATCGGTAAAGAAAAAATCGTTATTTGATAATTTTTCAATAATTGCATATTAGAATTACGCAACTTTATGGCAGGCGATTTTAATTCTATTTCAATATTCAATAAAAAATGTATAATTTTAACATTATTTAATGTATTTCCTATATTCAAATAAGGATATATTTAAAAACTAACTAGTTTTATAAATTTTTACAAAACTTTTGTGAGTTTTCTTTTGTTTATTAATATACAAAAATAAAACATGTTGGAGAAAAACCGTTAAATAAAATTATTTTTAGAAATGATATTTAGTTTGAAAAGTTTTAATGTTGACTGAATTTATCGATTTATTGAAAAATAAATAATCTTGGGATTTATTAGTTTTTTTTTTGATTTTCTGATCGAATTTAGGTAAATTTAATAGTAAAATTTCTAAAGTAATAGCCCTTAGATAGGTTCAACGTTTTGGTCCTGAACAATCTTAGAAAGTTGGTGTTAACTGCTGGTCAGAGACTATCGTGAAAATGTCCCTGATACTTTTTGATTTTCTGTGAATTTTTCATTCTTGACTTTTTTGTTGTGATTGGAAATCCAAGTGCATTATTTTCAAGGTTTTATTTGTGGTGAATTTCACATGCACTTCCTGTGCTAAGAGATTTTTTTAGATTAAGTCACAAAACATTTGATAAAAAAAATCTATAAAAAGGAAATTTGGAAAAATAAGATTTGAATTTCAATTGCTCAAAAATGTTTTATTTTAAAAACGTTTTTGTTGCTACAAACATGTCATATAAATTAAATTATATTCATTCCAGTACTGGTATATCTATAACTTTGATACAAATGGAATGTTATTTTATTGCTTTTGAGTATGAAACAGTTTTTGAACATGTGTTTGAGTTGTTCAAGTTCCTCGAGTAATTTGAAAAATTTACTTGATGAATCGAGCAAAATTAAGGTCCCAGAATCAATTAATTGTTACTTGTAACAAACCAAAAGTCCAACAATCTGATATGCTATTTACAATCATAAGAATACGAAACGATTGAGGTCTATTGTTCATGATGGAATAAGCAACAGTGGCAATTTAAATTATATTTAATAATTTTTATTTAACTATTTTTAAACACATAAAAAAATCAAATTTTTGTTTATTTCTTTATTTATTAATGAAGTTTGTAGTATATATCGTCGTGGTGAATGCAATATGCTGTATGTCACTAAATCATACTTTTGCAGGAAAGACAAAAACTGAATATTTCTGAGAAAAATTGTTTGTTTTAGTTTCGCTGGCTAGAATATAATAATAAATCGCCACGATTCACACTGTATCCAATGTTAGTATCCAATGCAGAATGACACAATTTATAGGTTTTATCTCGAAAGAACACTCCACGCCACTGCCAAATCAAGCGTGCGATTGACATACGTCCTTTTGCAGTAACCAAAAGAAGCGCACAAAAGCTCTCTTCTGATTGCCTGAACGGCACGAGATAAATGCAAGTTGTAGGAGCCCCAATTTTGGGGCTCCTACAACTACAATAAAACCAAATTCAATTTTTTTTGACATACAGCCTATTGCATTCACCACGACGATATATTGATTAAAGAGTTTTAATTTTTAATTTAGATTTTATTGAAACCTCAAAAAATTAGATCACAAAGGAGATAAACTAAAATAAAATAAAAGACATTATTATTTCTGAAGAACGCTACATGCTTAGTTAAGCTTGACTGAGATGTGAGATTTTACATCATTAGATACACACAAAAAATATATTGCTCAAAAGTATAATAGAAGTTTACAAAGACTGATTGATAGTCAAAATGATTTCTTATAGTAAAACTTAAAACTAAAACAACATATTTCCAGAAAAAACTAAACTAAAAACAACTTCTATCCCTTATTCGAACCACGGATAGAATGAGAATAGAACCCTGCTAAAGAGTAATTACTTGAGATAAGTATGGAATTGATGTCCTCTTTTAAAATTCCATCCAGTTAAATATATAAGCTGTTGTTCCAATCAGAGCCCACTTGAGAGTGTAGAACACTTGTCATCAATCCGTTCTCGTGCTTCTCAAGACAGGTTACAAAATTGTAATCATAGAGGTTTTACTTGATTATTTCCGTAAACTTTTGACGAAATCTTTAAAATGCGCGTTAACAAAAAATCTCAAACAGCTCCTTTCCAAAGTCTCAATTCCATCATAGCGGTCGGAGAAATCGAAAACCATTAGCGAAAACCATATAGCATCGCGGAACGGATGCACACTTTGTAAAGTAACAACTTAGTTCTTTGCCTTGAGTGTCTGATGATGGCATAAGCAACAGTGGGATTTTAAATCAGAGTAGGAAAATAAACAAAACGAAACGTTTGCTTTCGTTTTGTTTTGCTCTTTTCGATGAGTAAAACAAAAACAAAACAAAAACTCTGAGAACGATTGTCCCATTTAGTTTTGTACTGTTTTAGTTTGTGAGCACTAAATGTACATTAATTTAAACGAACGCAGCTAGAAAAGAAAACAATGGGGGCAAAATTGAAAAGTTTTAAGAAGAAACGTTTGCAAACGTTTGCTAATTGATTTGCTGATTATACAATGACGAACGAAATGAAACACTCAAAAAGATACGTTTGAACATTTGTTTTGTTCTCAGTTGTACGATTGCAACAGGATATTAAAGCAAGCAGATGAGTGAAAAGCCAATAGTTTTGTTTGCGCTCTTTGTCATTTAAAAAGTATTTGTTTTGATTTTGCTCATGTACAAAACGATTGAAAAAATTTTAAAAGTTTGTGTTTTCAATTGAAACGTTTGCGAAAATTTTGTTTATTTTCCCACTCTGTTTTAAATTATATTTAATTGTTTTTAATTAATAATTCTTAAACCTACAAAAAAATCATATTCTTTTAAACTCTCTACTCATTTAATGCAGTTTATTAAATATACATATATTGATTAACAGATGCTATATCATTGTCAAGGCCATTATAACATTCTCTAATTGTTCAAATATAATAAAGGAAACAAATTTTCAAATCTTTGTGTCTGTTTTCATTGGGTACTTATCAAGGCCAGACAAGGCAAGACCAGAAGAAAGGTCTACAACAAATCGGTTCCATTCGATTCGGTTTGATGATATTTCTTATACTTCTCTTCAGTTTAGATAATTACGGTTCTCTTTGATGTTTAGTTGCCAACACCAGGTGTGTCCAGTCAGTGGCAATATTAGCTAAGACACATGAAGGCTTGCGCAGCGTGTGACTAATCCATTTCCGGTTCTAGATATCAATATGGATTGGCAGCTGATTTGTTTGTGTCCAGTGTTCCGTATTATATATGGTGTTAGGCTAGAAAAGTTTTAATATTCTTCGGAGACATCGATTACCAAACACTTGTAGAGAGTTTACGTCGGGTTCTGTCATATTCCACGTCTCCCATGCATAGAGATCACAAACTTGACACAAGAGTTAAAGATATCGTTTTAGTGCTTTTGGATATGGCAGAAGATTTCCATACTGACCGAACGGTACCGAATGCTTGGTTGGCTTTCGGTATGCTATATCATTGTTGCAGCCGCCTGTGTCTGTTATGATGCTGCTGAGGTAGCAAAATGATGAGACTTTTTCTAGTTAAATGTTCTCTATGCAAAACTCGTTGGTGTTTACTATATTGCAGCGCATTGCCTTACTCTTGTTTACGTTTATTTTTAGACAAGATTGATGGGCTCTGTTCTGATGTTTTGGACATTTCGCCTTCTTCTTTTTCTACATCTCATTGACTCTATTCATTTGGTAAGTTTTTCGATTTTCAGCACTATACTATGTTTCTTATTTTATTGATTTGCTATTAATTTATTATAAAATATATTAATTTGTATGAATTTAGTAAAATCTCTAATTGTAAAAACTAAATTTTTTCGATTTAACAACAGCAAAATTTTATGTGATTGGTCGTAATTCAGTAGGTTTTTCAAAATGTACATGTTGCTATAAATTCCTCTTTAATTTTTGTATCGCAAAGTGTGCAATCCTGAGTAATCAGAGAGTATTATCATAATTATGTAAAGGCTTTAAGCACCGCGGCACGAGTGTTCATTAAAGTAGATTAAGGCTACTAATGAAGCCTTTTACTTTTAATTAAACCCATAAAGATACCTCCAAGGAACTTCATTCTTAGCTCCGGACAGTCACAGATAAAGTGCTCCGGCGTTTCTTCTTGCGTTTCGCATATTATAATTTCAGAACTACCAATAATAAACTGGTGTCGTCTGAGACCGCAATGCCCGGTAAGCCATCCCGTTAGTCTAAGGTCATTTCTGTCCATTAGCAGTAATTTTTGATATTTGTTTTGGGATAACGTAAATCAGGGAGTAAATTACGCAAAAGTCTGCAGTAAAAACACACCATTAGAATAATAATGGTGGCGAATATATATTTTGAAAAAGATTATGAAGACATTAGATTAGATACTCTATAAAATATAGATTAATGTCATTGGGGTATTTGTATTATCACTGTTATTAAATACTAACATTACACATTTTATATCATTCCTCAATTAGAAATGTAAAATTTATAAACAAATTTATAAAAACATATTATCTGTCAACTTAAAATGTACTATAGCATATTTTGTAAACAATATTATAACAACAATTTTAAATAAGTTCAATTTTAGGGATATCGTTTATTTTGTTAAAAAAGGACTAGTGTTTTTGCAAATAAAGAATTAGTTTGTTTTCATGCCTAAAATTGACAGTTTTGTTTAACAGAAGCATTTAGATGCTCTTTAAACCAAACAGGCATATAAAGTTGCCATAACAAAACAATATAATTTTCTGGCAGTGGCGTTAATGGCGTCGGCGAACCCAGAAGAGGTAGAGTGAGTTTTATAAGAAAATGAAATAAAACCCTATAAACCAGTAATTGAAATTCACACGGATGGTTTATGCTTAATTAATGCCTGCGCATACAGTTCTCGGAATTAATATACATATCTAGCTTAAAATTTTACATCTACAATTTTTTTAACTTACAGTCTGCCTCATTATGCACTCTTTGAAAATCCTTATATATATATTTTTTTTTAATCTACTCGCACATGTTTTTTTGTTGTTAGCAGCTCACAAGAAAATGTTATTTTGTGTTAGAATAATTTAAAGTTTTAAAATTTAGCCACAAAGTTATGAAAACTTTTAAGTTTTTTTCTCATTTTTATTGCGTTTTCTGCAGCTTTTTATATTTTTGTCTTTTTGTACTTATTTCTTCGTTGTTGTAGCAAAAATGTGATATTGTCTTAACACTCTCAGTGTGTTGAACAAACAAAAACCAAGCTCTGTACTGTTTTCCAAACATTTACATATGTTGTTTCAGTAGTTTGCAAGAAAAATTTCAATAAAAGTAACAAAGAAAACCACAACACACAATTTTTATTTAATTATTTCATTTAAAAACATTTTCATGTGATTATATTATAAAAGATTAAATTTAATTTAAACAAACTTAATACTCGTCATATTATTTCTTTTATATAAAATAAAAAATATAAAGAAATACAGAATATATACGAGGGTGGTTGCACTTTTTACGTGCACAACAATTGGAAATATGTTATACTCTACTTTTAAAATAAAAATTTGAATTTCGTCAGTCATATTAATATCAAAGCTGGTTTAAATTATATTCTTAAAAGAGAGAGCTAAATAAATATAGCTTAACGGTAGAGATAATAGTAGCGTGATCAACAAAATATTTTTGTAGTTTATTTTGTTTCGAATTAGGATTATATCCTAATGTCTTTTTTGATATTTTATATATTCAAAAATATTTAATTAATTTTTTATGTTCCTTTTGAATAACCTTTGAATCTTTTTTTGGTGGGTAACTAATGTTTTTCAAAATATTTTTGTTAAATTATTATAGGAGCTAGCTTCTTCAAAACGAATGCATACTTAAAGATAGCAAAAGGATAATTTCTTAAATTTTCCCATGTTTTCAAGCAAACAACTGTGGGTCCTTGTGGCTGCACTAACGGGGCACTGCACCTTTGAAACTAATGCCAGAAGAATGGGTATCCTCTACAATGCCTACTGGTTCAGCTGTTAGGAAGAAGGAGAGTGTATATCATCTTCTTTGCCTCTGCCCTCCAGTGGAGCATCAACGACTTCACTTCCTGGATAAAAAAATGCTTTAGTAGTCATTCGGAACTGTCGAGCATGAATCTCAAAAGTATTAGTTCCTTCATCGGGAGCAGTGGATGGTTCCCGCTCTGACTCCCCCCTAGGACGTTGCCTTTACGATCCTTCCTACACGGATGCACCTCTTTATCATCCTCTAGCTAGCTATCTCTCCACAGCTTCATCTTTGACCTCCCTTCTCTATTTTCCTCCACTCTATATCTCTCTTCTATGACCACTTTTACTTTTCCCACTCTTCCGGTCAGCACAAATGATCATAATTATTCATTAGACCCAAGAGGGCTAGTGCTCTTTTTTCAATTTTCTTCATTTCTCCGGCGACCTGTCAACCTAATTTATACTGCATTTTTGCATTGAAATTCTTATCAGACATGAGGAATGCATTATTTTACTATTTGCCATCAAAAAATCGTTCTCGCCACAACACGAGTTAGAAGTTTTTGATAAGTAAACATTATTTCTTTTTGATTTCTTTTATTAGCGAATTTAGTAGCGCTTAAAATTATATAAATAAAAATGGAATAGGAGCTGGTCTCTCTAGAAATAAGTTCAAATAGACTTTGCAAATTATAAGGCAGCTCGAATTTCATGAGAGTTCAACAGAATAATTATGCATCCATCCTCGTAAATTTCTAAACCAATATGACTTCCTTAAGTAATTTCCCTCCTTCGCTGCCCAAGTTTTCTTCGGAAATGAAAACGAGTATGTATGTCGATTTAAGTATCAATCTGTAAGAATGTGTGTACATGTGTGATTTGTTTTCACTATTGATGTTAGCGTTGGTCGTACTTAAGCAATAAATCATAAGACTGAATAAATCATAAAGGCAACATTTTCAATTGACAGAAATATGACATACTCCTACACATGTAAATATGTAGGACCATGTAGATACATGTTGTTGTATATAAATATTTATGTACACTATAAAAAATATGTATATAGTTTAATACTGGGTGGTCCAAGCAGAAGTACATTTTTAAAAAGCAAACAAAATAAATTAAACTTACTTCATTTCCGTATATTTTAACTTATTAAAAACAATAAATATTCTTATTGTTTATGGAAGGCGATTTCGTTAATATGAATGCCGCTGCTTTCTTTACAGAAGCTTATTCTGTTAAGTCCGATTTTTAAAGATTTTGTTTACGATTTCTAGTTCTATCTCACAAATGGTTCGGACGATATCGAACTTAAGGGTGTGGATTTTTTCGGGAATATTTGCATAGCATCGGTATTTAGTGTCAACCAACAAGAAAAATTCTGAAAGGGTCGCAGCGAACAATACGTTTATTCGATGATCGTTCGCCAAATTCAAAGTCCGATAATAAGTTTGCAAAATATCCCAACGTTGTTCAAGCTTCAAGCAACTCATTTTGGGCCGTGGAAGTATGCTCAATATTTCGGACAGGAGAAATCTATCAGTGTCATAATAACATATGATTTAAAGAGATACTTGTATTTGGACCACCCCATACATCTTCCTCAGTGTGCATTTGCTTGTGTGGGTAACTTTATATATCAGACTTGATATCAGCATCGTGTATACTGATGTTTCTACTGATTATGATGACGATGATTATAATCACAATTATACTAATAATAATAATGACGATGATAATAATAATGGCATGAAAATTGACAGTAAATATTATTGTCATGTTTATCTCATCTAAATGGAAGCCAAATATAGTTGTGTGCTGGCAGGCATTTATGTTGTGTTAAAATGTTGCGAAATGAAAAAAACAACTACTTGTTGTTTGAAACTTAAGAGGGAAGTATACTACAGGAAATCTGTTGCTATTCGTCATCTACAGAGAAGAATATTCTTCAACCGTTGCGCTCATCCCGATTCCAAATAAGTTAAAAGTCCATGCTATTATAATTATTAAAAATTTTTCAAAACACCTGAAATTAAAAAAGCCAGGCAGACAGACCGACAGCCCATTATTATAGGAAATAAGATATTTTTTAATTAACACTTTTCATTCTAATAACGAAATATAGTATGTGAAACTGATTCTAACTGAAAATGTAAACACGTTTTCTGCGTGTAAAGGTCGAGACACATAAAATTCGTCTACGTTATACGTCGCTTTCTTCAACTGACATTAAAGTTACGGCGGAGGAGGTTTACACAATGAGTACTTTGTTGATGGATATTAAATCATCTTTTTCGTTGTATGGTTTTGCAACAAAATTTGATTAAAGTACACATTTTCTGTTAATTGTAATTTTTTTTACTATAATTTGGCACCAACAACACAAAAAACTTATTAAAAATAAAAATAATAAAACTGATAGTTGTCAAAGTACTCAACGTACGTTAAAAGCTGTTCCCAACGAAGACGTACTTCAACTTAGTTGTCAGTTGAAAAAAGCAACGTATAACGTCCGATGGATTCTATGTGTTTCTGCCATAAGTATGATTTTTAAATTTAAATATAGTTATTGCATCCATGCACCATTTAGGATCTTGAGAAGTCTTCATAGCTTTCCCAACCATATCTTTTTCTTGTTAGTGATATTAGCTGGGTAAATAATTTTGAAGTTGCAGCTACGATGGTCCCTGCTAATTTTGTTTGGAGTGACCTCTGCGTCTACTGGCATGAGGATTTAATATTAAAGATGCATGCGGAATTTCGTCATGGCTTTTTTATACCGAATTTCCTAGTCATCCGCATTTACGTCCTCACAGCTCCTTATTAATTTTGGTTTGGCTTTATTCTTCGCCACAGTCTTACGTTTGAAATTATCTAAGGCCCCATATTTTTTAAATGTTTCTTAAGCATCTATTCGTACAACATTGCAGTTCTGTCTTGATTTAATTTTTAAGCAGCCAGTCTATGTTCCATTTCGTAAAACTAATTTTATATATGAGTTGAAGATTTTAATTTTTATTTCTATAAAAAGGAAATGAATCTCCAATAGGGGACAAACTTCCTTAAAGTTATTATCGTTGCAGCTAGTTTAAGAATTTGGCTGCGTCATTAGTTTTTAAATAATGACAGCTCCGTTTCTTTGACTTTCTGCATGTGCAGTAGGACTGTGCAACCTATGATTTCTCCAAAAAATTATCTTTTTAACTTAACGCACAATTAACAAATGGCTTTACTTCCCGAATTCCAACAGCCTACACTTAATGTGCACAAACAATAATCGTACACAATAAATAAATACACAACGTACAAGTTGAGTAGTCTTCATCATGCTCATACTAAATTTAGTATAAGTTCAGCAATCGCCCATAACTATGAATGATGTTATTTGTTTTTTATGACACCATAATAGAATACGAATCGAATCAGTAGCAACAGCTTAAACAGAAACAAACTCAAGCAGCGTTAATACATCACATAGACAGTTGTGTATTTAAATCTATTTGGCTGTGTGTGTATGATCTGTCTGTCTTGCAGTTCGTCCATTTAGATGAAGATTGTACTTATCCATTACAGTCTGTTCATTTCAATTCAATATTATATATGGCAATTGTTTTTGTTCAGATTTATAATACATAACTTTTTGCTGATGATGATGTGGTTGCTGGTTGCCGTCTGCTGGCTGCTATCGCTGTTGTGTTTGTAGCTACTGTTAAGTCTGCACATGGATAAAATAGTAGCATTTTAATAATGATTTGTTGATTGCGAAAATGTGTCAAGTGATCTTTGTGACTATATTTGAAGCTTTAAATATTTTAAGGGCAGCTAATGAAACGTCAGCACACTTGTATTTGTCGCCGGCTTTAACAAGCGATTAAAATGCTGAGTAAAATGTTTGACAGCCAATAAAGTAGAATCTTAAGAAATACAGCAGTTATGTATAATAGTATACGCAACTTAATCCAAATACTATATCATATTTACATTAATTGTAATATTCCTACTTATAAATATAATAAATATCACCCCATATATCCACAGTTTTCATTTCTACATAAAATCGATAGAACACAATGACAAACAAGCCATAGTGCTATGAGTATATTCAGCTAACTTCAAAGAATAGTATATACCATTTGCCCAGAAATTAAATAATTATCTAATAGGGGGATCGACTCGGTTCTTAAACTGGTTCTTTAAAACATTGATTTTTGGAATGTCGAACAGTCTGATTTTTTATGATTAAAACAACGCTCAATGGAATACATTCCGATTTGTATATTTTTCCAACAAAATTACTTTTAAATATATTAAAACTTTGAATTCAATGGTCAGAATGATTTCACAGCTTTTGCGAATCGATAAATACGTAAATTATGAACTTATTGACTTGTCAGAACTAAATGACACTCTTAAACTGTTAGAAATTGCTATCAATCAGTTACCCAAAAATTAAACAATTTTATAGGAAGCTGATGGATGGTATTTTTTTCTTTTAAATTAAAACATATTCAAAAATTCAAAATTCATTGTCTCAAGATATAGTTCAATGTTAAAAAAAAATCGAATAAATGAAAGTCCCGACGTTTAAAAGTTATGAATACTTCAATACAGTATCTCAGTACTGGAAGCTTCCTCAAAAGCGAGAACTTTATTAACCTTTATGTGTTCGGGATCGAAAACTTACGTGGGCTTTCGAATGACTACATTTGTAGTAATATTTTTTTGTACTACTTTGTCCCTATAAACAATCAAATTATTTTATTTTTATGAAAATTTAAAAAAACTATTGCAGAAGCTTAAGTTTTTTTTATTGAGCAGCATTTCCTGAATGTGAAAATGGTGGAATGTGCATTACACACCAGGGTCTTCCACCAACTGCAGATCTTGCGCGTATTTTTGCGCTTTCCCATTTCAAATGCTTGACATCGCACAGGATATAGCGACACCTTGCCGCCAGATATGTGAGGAAACTGATAATTTGTAGAAGAGGAAAGAGTTAAATTTTTCGAGTGCCCAGTGCTATTTCTAGAGCGATGTTGGTTAGAATGTAGCATATTACCTTCGATCAATTGCTGGTATAAACATCTGTTTTGCGAAACTTCGCGAAAAATTTCCGCGTTTGTCTGTTTGCTGAATGTGGTTATTATTATTTTCTATTAGATTGATTAGCTAATTCAGATATATTTAATTTATACAACGGCCAGCCGAATATTTTACGTGTAGTAGAATATGCAGACATAATTTTGTCAAATGCATCAACGCCTCCATTGCTTGCGTTATAGTTAAGTATATACTGCGGCTAATAGTTTTTCTCTGGCAAAATTGCTTTGGTCTCAGTTTTACCAGATAATATTACAAGTGTCTTTCTCTTTTTTGGCACATATGATGACATTGCAAACCTTGAGTCCAACAAACCAAAAACTGATGAATATTCTGCACGTTTACGGTCATCTTTCATTTTATGTGGTATGAAGGGTTTTATTCTAGTGACTTGTACAAAGAATTGCACGGCTTTTGGACAATAAATAACTACATAAGTTTAACTCATTCGGCTTCAATTAAATTTAGCTGGTGCTTGCCAGAGAATCATTTAATTTCTTAATATAAAAATGATGTGTAATAATAATAATGTGATGTAAAAAAATTGGCGCAAACTATTGTTCTTCCGGTATTCTCCCAGTTAGAAACCAGTTTTTTAAAAGATTCTCCCCAACATTTGCAGATCGAGCTTCTTAGTGTACAAATCACATTGGAAATAATTATTTGACATCATTAACGTTTGAATCTGCTTAAAACAAGATTTTAGGAAGCTCCCAAAAAACTCAAATTATTTTACTAACAATTTAAATTTTTATTAGCTAATTTATTCAAAATTACTAGAAATGTAGACTTCTGAGCACATAAAGGATAAATACTCTTTTCTTAATGAAACGAAGGATTTCGATAACAACGGGACTTACCCTCAGATACCGATCAAGAGGTAAACTCTGAAGACCGGGACTAAAATTTTAAGGATAAATTAACAATTACAATTAAAAATACAAAATTATGTCGGTTACTTTTTCACATAAACATCCATTTTAAGCCATTTATAATTTTAAAAAAATCGCAAACAAGTCACACAAATCTCAAGTTGTTATCATTAAAATTAATCTATTTTGTTTGCATGTTCATACATACATATGTACATTTAAGATAACAGCATTTTTGACTTATCTGCACACATAAAGTTTATTGTGCAGCTAAGTTAAAATTATTGTATACGAAGTAAAAGCATAACTAAATTACAGCGGGTGCGTGTATTTTTGTTGTTGGAAAAATTTTAATTTAGTGTGAAATTCTATTGATTTAACAAAGCAACAATAAGTTTAACTTTAATGCGAGCATAAGAAATTTACACACACATATATGTAGTTTAGAAACACATATATAGCTGGTGTTAGATACATTGCTAGGGGGGAAAATGACAAGAAGCTGGCAACTGGCTGGCTTTCAACTACTTGGTGTCAACATACTGTGGTACTTTATCAGAGAATAAAAGGAAAAGGAAGATATATAATAAAAGAGTAGGAAAACTTGATAAATATTTTGTAAGTGTTGTTAAATAGAGGAGTAAAAGTATTTAAAAGGAAAAAAATCAGAAGAGAATTTGAAAATGTGTCAATATTATTTGGGCAAAAATTGGATTGAAAATTGTTCACAAAAGTACAAGAATCAGATGTCAAATTATTTTAAAAACAACTTCAGCTAGTTTTAAGCTTAGCAAAGACATAACAAACTTGACAAATTTACTTTCCCAATATTTTTATATTATTTTTTATTTATGCACATCATAAGCTTTTGCAATAGATAACTCCGGCTGGTTACATTTTGCAATGAATTGATTGCTCTATGCAAAAGAATATGACCCTTTACCATATTTTCCCATTTTATCTCAAAGCCCAATGGACTAACACACTACCAAATAGCCCAGCAAGGTACACTTTCTTTTTCTTATTAGAAATTCATATCCTTTCCTTATACATATTCTTTTAAACTTGAAAATATTTCAATCTCACTCCAAATAACAAAAGAAAATCATATGCACGAGCATACATATATGTACATACGTATTCATTTGTATATGAATGTGTAATTATAATTTGTTTTCTTTTTTGTTTGTTTCCGATATCTTATTGTATGCATTGCCATTATTTGCTGTGACAATTTTATTGTTTAACGCCCGAAAGCTTTTTGTGATTTGTTTAATCTTTTCTATCTTATTTATCAGTTTAAATTTATGAGGTACTCATTTATTAGGCATTTAAATTCTATTTTTTTGTAAGTAAGCAAATTTTATTATAAAGATCTATTATATAACTTTAAAAGGATAGTTATTTTTTGTAGAAAATTAAGTTAATAGCCTGAATTTAACATATCTCAAATTAAATAATTCATCAATCTGAGCTGCTCACATTGTTGCTGTTTGAAGAAAATAAAGCAGAGTTTGTGAACCGCGGACCATAAGCATTATAAAATATTTAATATGCTGTTACAGCATTCTTTGATTTTTTAACTACTGAAAGCTTCCTAAAAAATTCAAATAAGACGGTCGTTTTTGAAATGATTTAATATGAGGATCTACCGTTGTAAATACCAGCTTATATCAAAGGAGGCAGTAGCAATGAAAATGCTGTTAAACCCAATTCAGTTGAAGAACGAGAGGCAAGGGCAGAGTCGTATATTAGGCCTTCTATTCGTTGTAAGCAAACTTTGTGGATCCTGCATAAATAGCTGCTAGAATCGAAAACGTTGTGAAATGGTATTATATAAAATTTTATTCAAGAACAGTTTCCAATAAAATATTTTGAAATGCGAAAATCAATTTTACTCATCTTGTTGTTGTATCTCGCAAACATTTTATGCAATTCTCCATTTTTCTGAAGGAAGAGTGACTCTCTTATTAACAACTAAGCTTAAAACTAAAAATATAATAAGTTAACATTTTTTAAGTAGTAAAATTAAAAACAAAAAAGCATTTAATGATTGTTTGAATATGTCGCTTTTATTGTTATCTGTAGTTTCAAAGAGTTGAAAAATATGCATACCAAAAAAAGTTCATTTATGCTGATTTTTTACACACATTTTTAAGTGGGAAGCAAGTTAAAGATTTCAATCGTAATTAAGTGATTAATGGTTTGATTAGAACTACGATTAAGCAGTCCGATTAATCGAGTTTACTGTTATGATTGATTAAGAAACCCTACCTACAATCCTTTTATGATAATAATTAAATGCTTAACATCATAAAAAGTTATTAAATTTCAAATTTAAACCAAAAGCTATCAAAATTGTCATCTTCAATTGTTGTATGGCAAAAAACTTTAAAACTTATAATATACTCGTATATACTGTGTGAATATATTCAACTTGATTTTTTTTATATTTTGCTTAGAACCTCTTTACATGTAGTCAGCTAACTAATGATTAACTACTTAAATAAAATTCTAAAACTCTAAAAATTTTCAAAAAATATCTCTAGATTTGAAGCGATTTAAAACATGTTATGAAAATTCGTGTGACACTCATACAAATAACGACATTGGGAGTGCCATAGTTGATACAAAATTATATTTTCTTTAACTAGGGACCGGTTCAGTAAGTTTTGGTGAGGAATATTTTAATATCGCTCATTAATTTTTATGATTCAAATTTAAACACAAAACATTTAATTTGGAAAATTATTAATATATAATTTGCATATCTGCAAAAACAAGAATGTATAAATTTTTTATTATCTTGCTTCTTTTTTTTCTCACAAACTTTTATAAATTTACTTTAAAATCTATAAAATTTGGCTACAACATAATTAAGAAAAGTTATGGAGCAATTTCTGTTTATTTTTTGTTAAAAAACGACTCGTTCATGTTTCTCTTTATTGTTTGGTGGCTTAAAGAGTTCATAACTCGTCTAAAAAAAGAACGACAGTTAACAGGAGACTCAGGTGTTTTTCTTAAACACCGCCGGATTTGTTTACTTGTGCAAAATATGGTTACAAGTTTCGCAGTTAATTATATCGTAATGCCACTAAACATTTTCTTTTTAGCAACAAAGTCTTCTCATCTCTTTTCATTGCGTACTTTTAGTATGAAGCTGAGTACACACAGGGCAGTCATTTTTACACACTCATAATTGTACACATACACTATATTATCATATTATTATAATTTAACTATTTTCCTTGAGGTTTTGGAACTATTGAAGTCAGCCATTACGTCGACTTATCATGCAATCAGTGGGACACTCACCAGCATCACCGTTTGCTCCAAGATTTATTCATTTCTGGCAGTCAACTGGTAATTTTCGGCTCTCATTTTCAACACAAAAGTAGCAGCATCTGACTTACCCTAAATTCCACCTTCACGAATTCATATCTCAGATATATCGTACAGTGGTGCTCAGTCTAATGCTAGCCACACAAATAGTCTACAAATAACATCCTGTAAGATATTTAGCTAGGCCTTTTGGCACCTAAAGTTTTCATATCCTAAGATTAAAGCAGTCACACAGCCAAAGGTTTTCTGATTATACCTAAGGACCACACCATTCGTCTTTTCCATGTACTCGTTGAGCACCATACAAACCTACCTATATGTTGTTGTACCCGCCACTTTTCCAGGCTTTTAAAAATTTGCCACAATAAGATTCTAGCACTTATCATTCCAGTGCATTTTTTAGTTCTGGTCCAAAACATATCGCTGTAAATCCCATTTTTGAATATTATAATCAACTGAAATGAATTTTCAATTGTTCACGTTTTCAACGACCTAAGACGACAGAACGCGATAAAAATCGCTGCCTGATTAAGATTCCTACAAAGCAACTGCCTTGGCTGATCAATAGCTGGCACGTGTGTAGTCAGCAATAACAATGTAAAAGTACTAAAACCCATCCATACCATTCTTTAGAAGAATGAAAGTTTTACACTCCGCCATGCACGCGTGTTTGTGTATGCATGGATGTGTGTATGTGTGTATGTATAGTACTTTTGCGGTCTTAAGAAAATGTAAACTTAAAATTTTATATGAAAAGGTATTAAACAAAATGCTTTTGCAACATGTGGTCTCTACGTAAGTTGTGCTTAGAAAAGTTTCAAAGAAATAAGAGTTGATGGTTATGGATGTATGTGTGGTTTGGTTGGATACTAAAGGAATTTATTTTTTAGTTTTAAATATTTTAAGATTACTTATTAGATAAATTAGTATGAAAGCATAAAGTGAAGCAGAGGACAGTCAACATATTTTAACAATAAGTAACTACATAAACTTTTCACAATGGGCCTTCAGAGGTCTCCACGTGGAAGTACCACAGGCACTATACTTCCTAACTTAACTTCATAAATTTCATTAGTGGGGATAGGCATGTTACCTTAACAACAGATATCTTTAAAACGTGATGTGGTTGACTACAAAGAATGTGGCTTACAATATAAAGTATTTAAGTAAGAAGCATTATTGAACTTTAGGAAAGCTTTTAATAATAATAAAATAGCAACAATTATGTTGCTAATAAAGGTGTTTATTGGTGAATAGCACTCTTATATCCAGGCAAATCGACCGCATTCTAGTAATTATATATAAAGCATTTACATAAATATGTACGATCAAAATACAAAACATTCTAAACAAACAACAGAAAGCTCTCATAATTAGGTCTTTCTCATTTCTATGCAAAAGCAAATTGAACAAACACACATGCACACTTTGTTTATTTTTTAATTTAATGCTGATACATGCATGTGTAATAATAAGTAAGTATGTGTTAGAAGCAACTTTAAACGATTATTACTCCCAAAATACTAAACTGATTTATATAAAATGAAGATTATGCACATCTTTATATAAAATCCCATTTACAAAAATTAAATCTTTCCAAAATTGGTTCTGTATTACGGCCGCAAAAGGTATCTTAAAAAACGTATTTACCTATTAATAATTTAGATGATTTTGTGGTTAATTCAATAAACAGCAGCAGAATTATGAACACGAGGGTGTATGTAAAAACCAATATTATCAGCAATACTATTGTTACTCATAGCTACGTTTTGACATTAGAGGGACAATAGCAGTAGCCGATGAAAATGTAATACTCTTCGCAAGTAAATTTTTCTCCACCATCCATGAAATCATGTAGTCACCGACGGTTACAAGTTACTTCTCTAACCCTGAATTGCAAAGCAACGGAGTAGCCCACACGTGTTTTCTAAGTAAATAGATTTCGGTCTGTGTTAGTCTTAGGCTTAGCAGCACGTGGAACACCAACTGATTCAAAGGGTGGACCACATTCAAAAACTTGTTTTTTAGCATTCTGTAAATTTAGCAAAGATGTTGTGTCCAACTACACATTTTATTTTAGAAAGAGCTAACTATTGATGAGGGTCTTTAACCTTTATGTGTTCGGAAGTCTACATTTATAGTAATTTGGAATAAATTATCGATTAAAAATATAAATTGCCAGGAAAAGATTTTGAATTTTTTAAACGTAAATATTGTAAAAATGTTTATTTGCGAGCTGTCAAAGCAAGGTTATTTAAAATGACCATCTTATGGCCAGTAGTCTAAATTTGTTTTTGTCGCTTTTATTTTAGCTCTGCACCTTTGGATAAGTAAGACAAACTTACATCTAGATGAGAAAAAAAGTTCTTTTCTTACTTTTCATTCTTACAAAATGCATTAAATACAGTAAATGAATATTTTACAAAATGGAAAGTTCTCGTAAGTCCACAAAAAACCCAGGGGTTTTACTTTTCTAGAAGGATAAAAACATGTTTTCTACCTCAAAACAATATAATCATTGACAGCACTAGTATCCCTTGGTTGGAAAAGGTAAAATACTTAGGCGTAATCTTGGATCCCAAGCCCAAATTTATTCATCAAATACCTTATATTATCGATAAAGTCAATAAATTAACTAGATTGCTTTACTTTTTAATTAATAGATATTCCAAACTCAGCGTACAAAATAAAAATTTGATATTTAAATCTACTTTTCAAGCAATATTGTCTTATGCCGCCCAGGTTTCTCTATAACAGCAAATTACCATATTAAAAAAGTCCAAGTGGCTAAAAACAACTATTAAAAATGATGTACAATCTACCCTGGTACTACTTTACTCAACGACAGCACAGTTTGGCCAACGTTGATCTTGTTAAAAACAGAATAAGTAAGCTCACTTCCAATTTTAACTCCAGATGTCTGCACTCTGAATACTCACATATCAATGAACTTTCTTCTTTAAAATTTTATCTTTAGTTTAAGTTTTTTATCTATACGCTTTTAAAATTTTCACTAAGGTTTTTTGTTAGCATTTTCCTTCTCTTTACATGTACCTCAATTTAATACTTTAGAAAACAAAATCATTGTATTCTATATTTAAGTAGAAAAGGATCTAATCCTAATCTCTTTATGTACCATATATATTAATAAATCTGTATTACATAACTCTGCCAAATAAATTAAATTAAAATTAAAAAAAATTAATTAAGTTTAGACGATAAGTTTAATCAGCATATTTAAGCTGGGAAATTTGTTACAAGTGCTTATATATCGTGTAAACGAAATATTTTTTCAGCATAAGCATGTCTATTTACATTCGCAAAGACTTTGTTAAAAATATCAATAAAAGTATTTTAGCATATCGTGTAAACTGCATATTATTAGTGCTTAACAAATGTCCTGCGTATTCTGACAGATATATTATTTGTTGAAAAGCGTGCATGTGCGCCTCATTGGGAAAATTGAATTGTTTAAAATAATTAAAAAAAAACAATAAAAAGGGAGAAAAAGTAACGCACATTACAAAAAACGCTAAATTCAGCAAAAAGTTACTAATTTTTAAAAAAGCCAGCGATGTAGCCGAGGATTTCATTTATGTTTATTATAATTTTTTTATTTATATTAATAAATTTTATTGCAAAAATTATACGTAAAAGTACTTAAGTTGAATATTAATTAATGAGTGTTCTCAAACCCAATAATTTCGCAACGAAATGTTTATATGGCTCAGCATATGTAACACCACATAAGATTCAACATATCGGATAAACACAAAAATCGTATGCTAACTCTTATGTTGACATTTCATTTGCTGGCATATGCTGACATCCAAAAATTTTCTACTTTCAATATATGATGTAGACGCAAAACATATTGAATATACTGATACAGGCATTATTTTCATATTTATTATTTTCAAGCATATGTATACATCATACATATGCTGATTCAACATACCGTCTACAGTAAGCTTAACGATGAGGATATAGATATACTATATAGCTCGAAAGCTTGAGAAATATGGCATTCAAGTTTGGTTTGCAAAATCTTTTTATCCACTCAATAGCAAAATTTACGTACAAAAGAGCCCCAACATAAGTCGATCTGCCAATGATGAAGATAATGTTCTTAAAAAAGTGATTTCTAACTGGGAGGAAACCGGAAGAACAATAGTTTCGAATAATTTTTTTACGTCACTAAATTTAGGTTAGAAATTGTTGTCTAAAATCCTTGTATTTCTTGGTACACTTCGCTCCAATAAAACCTTTGCACCAGATAAATGAAAGCCGACCGTAAATGTGCAGAATATTCATCAGTTTTTGGTTTCTTGGACTCAAAGTTTGCACTGTCATCATATGTGCCAAAAAAGAGAAAGACAGTTGTAATATTATCTGGTAAAACTCTGACCAAAGCAATTTTGCCAGAGAAAAAATATAAGCCGCAGTATATACATAACTATAACGCAAGCAATGGAGGCGTTGATGCATTTGACAAAATTATGTCTGCATATTCTACTACACGTAAAATATTCCGCTGGCCGTTGTATAAATTAAATTAAATATATCTGAATTAGCTAATCAATCTAATAGAAAATAATAATAACCACATTCAGAAAACAGACAAAAGCGGAAATTTTTCGCGAAGTTTCGCAAAACAGATGTTTATACCAGCAATTGATCGAGGGTAATATGCTACATTCTAACCAACATCGCTATAGAAATGGCACTGGGCACTCGAAAAATTTAACTCTTTCCTCTTCTACAAATTATCAGTTTCCTCACATATCTGGCGACAAGGTGCCGCTAAATCCTTTGCGATGTCAAGCATGTTAAATGGGAAAGCGCAAAAATACGCGCAAGATCTGCAGTTGGTGGAAGACCCTGGTGTGTGATGCACATTCCACCATTTTCACAATCAGGAAATGCTGCTCAATAAAAAAACTTAATCTTTTGCAATAGTTTTGTTCAAATTTTCATAAAAATAAATAAATAATTTGATTGTTTATAGGGACAAAGTAGTAAAAAAATAACATTACTACAAATGTAGTCATTCGACCGCCCACGTAAGTTTTCGATCCCGAGCACATTAATTTTGCATCAATATTTTTCATCCACCATATCTGATAAGATATCTGATAAGAGTGTTAACCCAGGTCAAAAGCTGGCAGTTTTGGGGTTTTACGTGGCAGATATGATTCGATAGTGTAGAATCTCACTAACATGAAAGCTAGTTATATCTGCTTATAATAATTGTATAGTGCGTATGTACAATTGACTGAAGCCTTGCAGTTTAATTTACTCTTAATTCAATTAAATATCAACAACAATCACAGCACAACAATCATAATCAGCAACATTAACAGCAGCATCCTCAATATTAGCATCACTTAAACAACGAAAAAATCAGCGATAATTTAAAGTACTACTGCATGCAATTGATTAAACAGCAACAGAACTATTTTAGTCGCCCAACAACGGTTGGCAAACGCGGTGCGTCGTTTATACTTTTTTCCCCAATTCATTATTATTTTTTCTATCAGAAACATTTTTATTTTAAATTTTTATACAACAACGAGAATAATATTAAACAAATATTGATGGTCATATATATTCTATAAAATATAATAAACAAATGTATGTTAAAGCTTTTGTACTTACAACCCATATCTAAGCACAGCTAGAACGAAGAAATATATTAAAAAAAAAAAAAGATTTAAAATTGAACAAGTGAATAAAAATTGTAGTAGAGAAAAAAAGAAAACGAAAAGAAAAAAATATCGTGGAAATAATCGAAAATTAAAATCAAAATGGTGGAAAATCGAAAATTGTTTTATGCAATTAGTTTGATGTTATTGACTTGCTGTCAAATTACTACAATGTTGCCACATAATGTAGCGAGTAGTGAGAGTGATAGTATTAGTACAACAGCAACAACAACAACAGCAAGCTTAAGCAGTGGTAGTAATAATAGTGAAAACAAAAATGCAAAAATACAGCAGGAAACTAAAAGCAACAAAAGCAATAACAATGACGATGGTGATTTTTTAATAATAGCGGCGGAAAGAAAGCAACAACAAAAGCCACAAACAATAGCTTCGAGTGAGGGTTTATGGGAAACCCAAGAGAATGATTCCGGACCAACAGACAATATTGATGATTTGATTTTTCTCGACAAACGACCAATTAACCAACATCATCAGCAGTATGAAAAACAGCTGCATCACCATCATACACAAGACCAACACCCGCAGCAGATTCAGCAGCATGAACAGATACGACATGAACAAAAACATTTTGAATTTCATCACATAACAATGGATGGTGATGGTGGTGGTGGTGGCAGTAGAAACAGTAATGCCAACAGCAACAGCGATGAAGACGACACAGATTCATTAACAGACACCACATACTCATCAATGCTTGTTGTCGATGACGATAACGATGACGATGAGGATGCTGCTGATGATGGTATACCACATGAAATTGAATTACAACCCGACATCAATGAAGAGGTCACTCCTCTTAATGTTACACCCCTGGATTTAAGTGATTTTCTATCATTAATACCTGCTACTAAAGTTAAAACAATTGTTAACCATTATTACCACAACGATCCTGAAGTTCAACGTGCCCATGCCTTTATGTCTAGTCGTGATTTTTTAATGCTGAAACAGCACATTATTGCTGTACCGGAAATGTCAGAATTTTTACATTATTTAAATAAAAGTGGCTTAGACTTAGTCAAATTTGTCACAGCCTTAACAAATTTAACCTCATACGAGAATGCAAACACAGCCAAAGCAATGAATACTACGATAAATCTCAGTGAAGCTGCAACTGCAACAACATCTTCACAAACAGAACAAACAACGGCAAAACTTGCGGAAACAAATGGCAAGTGAAAGAACATGTAATGAAAAAAAACCTGTTGAAATATTTGTATTATAAATCATTGGAATGTGAAAAAAATTCCTCAATATAATTTTTGTAATTTAAAAATATTAAAAAATTTAAAAATTATTAAGGCAAAAATATTTAAAACTATATCGTACTTAGAATGTGTGTTTAATTCGCTGCAATCAAGTATTCGTAAAGTTTAGTTTCATCCAATTTTTAAATTATAACACTTAATTTTCAATAACATGCACGTTATTATGATTGCCTACAATTTCGGAGAAAAAATAGTGGTTTCGCTAATGTTGTCATATATTTGCTGCGTCTGACCGTACCTTTGCTGTTGTCTCGGTTGTATGTGCAATAAAATTTTTGATGTTGCTTTTATCTATGAACAAAATAGAACGAAAAACCCCCAACAAGAGTTTAGTAAATTTGTCAACTGAAAAAATTCAAGGCTTTATTAAAATAAACATGCATTTTAATTGAAAATTATTATTATAATAATGAAAAAGTCAAAACGTAAAGTTTTTTAACTGAATTCAGGCAAACGGATATTAAGTTATCAAAAAGCAAGAGATCGTATAAAAACTACTTGAACACTATTTCCATAAATATTTATTTAAAAACTTAATTTCAATACATTTCAAGTACTTAACAAATAACCGGACCATTATGTTTCTACTTTTTGTTGCCAAAGTTCCAGAGGTCTTTAAAGGTCCTTAAAAGGGATTTCAAAACTTTCGGAAATTCTTTTAGTCATGAATTAAACTATTTCTTTTGAATTCCTCTTTTATCTATTTTGCAAAACAAGTATTTTCAAAAAGATTTTTCTTAGATTATTATTAATTGTAGAGTACGCCTACTGGTCGAAATTCGACCGCCAGTTTTAGTTGCATTCATTTAAAGAGAAAAAGCTGCCTAATTACGTATTCCCTTCCCCATGGAAAAAACAATAAACGAAATAAAATTGCATACAATCACGCACATTTGTAAACAAATTTTGTTATTCATACAATTGCTTTGTTTATGTTTTTATTTGAATACGTCTACGTGTTTATTTTTAGAATTTTTAGTGGTGTCAACTTTATTAGCCTTTTATTCCTTTAATACTGAAACGATTTAAATAATAAATAATCAGGTCACTAAAGCTCAATAATATTTACCCTTTGGTAAAAGATTGAAGAAAACCGGTTAGCAAACAAAGGAGAAAAAGGGATCTAAAAATCTGTCTTTGCCTATTTATATATAGATTATTCTTTAAATACATTTTTAGGAGCATAAGGTTTCCACATAAGATTTCTGTTGTGTAGGGGTTCCGTAGACTGCGTCCAATCAATCCATATTTTCTCTTTCTTATTTCGGCGTTGATGTACTGATGTGTAGTTCTCCATAGGTCTTTATTCGATATGGTTATAGGCCACCAAATTTGCAGAATATTTCGATAGCAACAGTTTATAAATGTTTGAAATTGCTCCTTACCTTCTTCAGTAGTTTACCATGTCCTTAAGCCATCGAGAGGAGACTTCATGCAGGCAGTAAAAAGGAATTTGGTGCTTACGTTGATTGCACACCATACATTTTGCAGCTTGACAAACGCAATGTGCGCCAATTTTTCCTAGATACATATATTTAGAAATTTCATTGCACCAAGAAATGCGTTATTGTAAAATCTTGAATAAATAATGAAATCTTGATGGTTTTAAAATAATTTTATATAAATCCTTAATCAATTCCTCTGCACTTTTATCAATTTAATATAATATCGAGTATATAAGTCAAAACAGAGAAAACATATTTGTTGTCGTAACCGAGTTTGTTCCCAATCGAATTTTCTCGGTTGCATTTACAATAAAAAAAAATAAAAATTCAATGCATCCGTACTTAAATCTATCCCAAGCGGTCTTAAAAGAACGGTAATCCCAGATTTACTTAAATCAAGTACAGAAAGATTGATCTAATTTTTTAGTTGATTCAAGATTTTTCGCGTGATTAAAGAATTTTGTACTCATTTTAAGAAACTCAACCAATCGGTGTGTAAAGGAATCTCGTTTTCGACTTGATTAAAGTACATTTTATTGTTATTTGTTCTCAAACTTTTAAGTACGACTCGTACTCAAAGTAAGTAGAAAATTCTTGAATTTAGTACGGCGTTTTTCTTTCTGTGTACCATCGCATCTGCTAAAAGAGGAAATAAATAAATGCTAAATTTAATTTCGATTTATTTAATAAAAATTCGAATAGAAAATTTTATTATTTTGGGTTTTTAAAGTCATTTTTATAGAGAAAAAATTTAATTATTAACTGCCAGTCCCACGATGTCACTCGTATTCGTTATTTGAACAATAATATTCAAAACAAAAAACTAAATTTTAGAATTTGTTTGTATTCTGAATGTAAAATGTGATTGCACGAAAGAACAAATGCGTTTGACATTGTGGGACTGGCAGTAAATTTATGAGTATTTTACTAAGTTGCAAGAATTCTTGGTTTTTCCCTGAGATAGATGAAATAGATTTTGACTTCAAGCAAATGGAAGATGAAGGCTGATAGAAAAGCTGCGAAATCCCGTAAAAGCTTAGGAATATGTCCAACAGAAATTATAAAAAAAAATCGTACAAATCATAAAATCAAAATTGTAATGTTTCCAGAAAAATTAAATTATATTTTCTTTTGGCAGTCATTAATTTCAAAGATTCTCATAGAGGCACAAAATGATACATAATAATTAAAAAATAATTTTTAAAACGGTTATGACCCTTATAATGCCATTTTGTGAATTCTTATTTTTAACATAGATTATTGAACTTAACTTCAATCTTATGAATTTTTTTTATGAAATTTAATTATGACTATTCGGCAAAACGCGCCAACGAAGTGAAAGTTAACATGAAACGTACATTTTGTATGCCAAATAAAAACACAATATTTGAATTAGTTGTAGTTTTGCTCTTGTTTTCCATATAAAATTTTACTTGTTGACACGTGTTCTCGAATAGCCCACATTATAAAAATTAACAAGAGTTTAATTCAAATTTAAAAAATTTTATTGTGAACTTTCTTATAAATATGATATTTGTATAAATTTTTTTTACACAAAATAAAGAAGATACGACGAATATTTTTGAATTATTAACTCAAAAAACACGTGCTTTGAGATATGACTACGTTGCAGTAAAGAAGCGATATGTATAAATACACAATTATAATGATTAAAAGTGTATAATGTTCTTTTGAGTGAACGATTTATATCTACCTTTGTTTGATGAATATTCAAGTGTGATTATAGCTGAACGGAAATCGTCACTTGTATCCCTTCTGAGAGGGTAGGAACGTAGTCTAGCGGGAGTTGTCATGTGGTGGTGTTTGCTAAAAGCATGGCATAGAAACTAAACCAAACGATAGTAGATTTTTATTGGCATAAACCAAGTTAGGCCGTATTAGCTGAAGAACTACCATCAAACATCAAAAAATTTTTGAATTGACCAGATAGACAGATTATAGAGTTTGTTTGTTTCAAAAACAAAAACACTTTACAAATCTAAATTATAGAGTGTGAAAAAGCCAATCTATAAGATTTAGAACGTTGGCGGTCAAGATACCATTTCAATAGGTCACCGCATCTAAACTAAAGTAAATGATTGTTTAATTTATTTTTAATATTTTGCATAAAATACAGCACATTAAAATAATTCATAATGATAGGAAGTCGGTGATCAATATGACATTCAAATAATTAAAAATTACCAAAGGGACCAAATTACATAGAATTTTTTCAATTTATTGAATGTTTTTTAAGAGATCTAGAAAACAGTTGAAACTATCGCGAGATTCAAATTAACAAATTTTAAATTATCAAGAGTCTACCTCTGAAGCGATTAACCCCATCAATTGATTAACATTTTGCAATTGCAAACAAAGCACCTTTATAAATATTATATCTGAATTAATGATATATTAAATGCAACTGAAGTTTTGCAGACGAATAATATATTAGCTGTATTCAAATAGTTTCTTTTGAATTTATACAAAATTCAGTAGCTGTAAGATATTAAAATTTTGATACTTCTAACTGTTTTGCAACTACTCTTTTTCTATTTGCATACATTTTTCTAATAATGTATTAATTTTATTTATATGAGTTTTTCATTAATGAGTATACCGCGTGTATCATACACAAGTAAATTTTCTCAAATTGTATTGCGAGTGTTTGCCGTCTGCTTCAAATCGTGGGCAGCGGAGTCAAACAACCACATCTCTAAAGGGAACCCATTCTGATCTCTTAAGCAGAAAGCAGATTTTAACCCACAACAAATAATAATTTACATAAAACGAATAGATTACAACCTCCACAATCCGGACAGATATAGCTTCAGCTACTGTCCGGATTAGTATATCGTCCGGACTGCAGTTGAAAAAAAATTTTAAATGCAATACATATATGTATAATATTAAAACAGAAAACATAATGAAACATACTAAAAGTGACAAAAATATTCTGTTTGATAAATAAGAATTTATTTTTGTTTGAGTGCACATATTTTCATTTAATTTTCCTGCTCTATTTTTAAATTTTTTAAAAAATAAAATATCATTATCTCTCGGGATGGTTTGTTCAGCCCCTAAAATAACTTTTAAAAACAGTTCGGCACACGAACTCAATTAAATTAAAATATTTTACACATTCTTTAATTCTCTCGCTAATACACAACAACTTATTTTGTCTAGCGATAAAATAAAGAAAAAACAACTCAAAGAAAAATTTCAAAATTGTTCGAAAAATGTAAATGTCCGGATTAGTAGATAGTCCGAATTAGCGAGTTTCCGAATTAGGGAAGTCGTACTGTATATTAAAAAAAAATAAATTGCCTTAGTGTTTGCAATAGATCTCAAGTGAAAATAAAAAATTTATTTTCAATTTTAAACAGTAAAATTTGAGTAAATTAAATTGGATAAATCAGCGTATACTTTATGCGGAATATACACAACTGCATGTAGCGTATACGCGTACTGCTTAGAACTTATACATTTATTGATTGCCTTTACACTTTTGGTCACCCACTACACAACACATTTTCATAAAATATATCGATCCTTTATTGCAACGTAACCACATCTCAAAAAACGTGATTCTTCATCTTGTGTAAAAAAAATTCATACAAATATCTAGTTTACTCGTCTCTTGAGGACGGAATATGTTTTTATTTTTCCATTAAGGTGTGTATTAATTAAAAACTTTAAACTGTTTTTCTGAAGAACGGCGTTTTTAGAGTTATGACTACATTGCAATAACGCAGCGATCTGCAGAATAAATTCTAAACCTTGGATTGTTAAACAAAAACTAAATTACTTAAAAAAAGTTACAATTTCTTTAACAAAACATATTTCTTTTATGGTTTTATTTCCTTTTTTCACAACTAAACACTGCAGACATTGAATATGCTGCAACACAACAAAGTGATAAAATAACACCGACGATATCAAATATTGAATTCCAAATTACAACAAACTGGCAAAATACAATAACAAGAACTACACAACCATCGCCAGAAACAACAATAGCCGATGTAGAAACAACAACAGCAAAGGAACAACTAAATGGTTTACATGGATTAGTGGATAGTGTTTTAGACGTATTGCCACAGGATCAAATACTGGCAACGTTCTTTGATAAACTGGAAGCCAATGAACAATTTTCAAAACTAGTCGATAATATTGGCACGCCAGAATTTGCAAAAATACTAAATAACATGCAGGTGAGTGAATTTTTTATTTTAACACGTTTCATCTTTATTTCTATTCTTTGTATTCCGTCCTTCCTCTCTTTCCCAACCTCATGATTAAACTAGTAAACAAATAGCTGAAGTTTTTGTGTTAAAAAAAGTATAATGAAAATAAAAACAAAGTTTTATATTTTAAACCTTTTATTTTAGTACTTTTTTTAAATAAAATATCAATAGATTCCTTCAAAAAATAGAAACCATAAAAAATTTAATTTCGGCTGTAAAGAGTGCAGAATACTAACTTTTGTTCAAAGGAAATACAGCAAAGCTGTTGTGTACGTGTCCTATTGTACAAAAGACTTTTGTAACCAAAACTTTTCCCTGCAGCTTTTCAGCCAATTTCATAAACTGCCACTGCAAATAGGGGCGTATTGGAAAAGAAAAATAGGAAATGTAAATATTATGGGTTTAAAACCCATTATGTTTTTTTCATGAAACTGAAAACCCTTTTTTTATTGTTTTTATTAGTTAAATTTATACTTTGTTTTTCTTTCGGTAGAAAAAAAGCTAAGTACTGCTTTAAAGTAAAAACAATTGTATATGTATTAATTTAGAGAGGCAAAACGTAGCACCCTTTTATTTCAAAATAATAATTTGTGTGAAAAACGTGTTTGGAATTGTTTATTTATATAAACGTTTTTGAAACCTTTTTGAGCCTCTGATTTCAAGTTTATTTTACAATTATGAAATTTATAAGTACATACTTATG
This sequence comes from Gymnocheta viridis, assembly GCA_956483585.1. NCBI lineage: Eukaryota > Metazoa > Arthropoda > Insecta > Diptera > Tachinidae > Gymnocheta > Gymnocheta viridis. The sequence goes on from OY101443.1 coordinate 65,499,252, forward strand.
CTATATTATTACTAAAAATGTTTTTATTTGAAAAAAAAAACAAATCCTGTTTGAACATACAATGAGTCTCTATGAGCCCCTAATAAATAACACAGCATCATAGTGTACTCACTACTTTCTATTTAAAGTGGACCAGGCAGTACATTCATTTCGCAGATATTGGAAACTTGAGTTATTATTGCAATCAAAGACGCAATTGGTTTTTTTTCTGTGTTAAATTGTTCTTAAGCCTTTATGCAGCTGCATTAAAATTAAATTTTGAAAAAACGAAAAAGAGGGAGATATGCCAACAATCAATGAAATCGAATTAAGCAGTGATTTTTTGTTAATATTAAAAATTAAGTATGAAGTAAAAATAATCATTTTATTTTTGATAATTAAATAATCAGATTGAATTGCTTATACAATTTCATTTTGTGACATAAGACAGACAGTATACTTAGCGGCAACCATTATGAGTGCCGTCAAGTTTAGTTCTGCTTGCGTTTCTGTCGGGCAGTTGACGTCATTTCATTCATTAGTTTGGCAAAAGCAAGGTGGTTGCTTTAGATGTTTTTCATTCGTTTGATAAAGAGTGGCACGAATCACTTCTCTCAAGAATGCATGCTTTTTGTGTCAGTGGTGAATACTTTCGTCTTATATTGAGCTTCCTCATGGCTTGTCGTTTAGTGTCTTAGTATTGTTATAGATGAAATGTTATCAAACGAGTGCATAATCTAATTCGTATTTTTCCTATGACTTTCTATGTCAGACTTCCAATTTTATTTATTTTCTCTCTGATGATACTCGTATGATAATTTGTTGTTCGTATTAATTTATTAATAGGCCAAGTCTGAGTGGTCTGAGTGCGATTATGCAAAAAGGGTCGACTTTAATGCTCTTAAGAAACAGATTTGCATGATTACGCTTAGACATATGACCAAAAATGCTGCTCCGCCTGTTGTTATAGGTGTTATACGATAGTAAACTATCGAAAGCTCTCGGTGTTGTTGCAAAAAAATGCAGTTTTCTTAAGATGATGTAAGAGATACTGCACTCTATCTGATCAATTTACTATACTATATATATCATTATCCAGCTAAAGATGGTATACAACTCTCAAGTATGGGTTGGTATTCACACTCTGTTTTAAAGTTTTTCGATCAGATAGAGAAGAGAATCAAATCCATTATAGCAGAGTAGCCTACTATATTGATTCACAGAAGCATCGACGCAATGTGGGACTTATATATGTCACTGTCTTATTCTTATTTCATTGGCTTTCACTCTAACTAAATCAGGAAACCTGTTTTACGTTTTTCACAATATCTTTGGTATTTGAGTGATTGAAAACGTTAGGGTGAATCAATTTTGCACTGGACTCGACGGAAGTCAAAATTTTCAAAAAAAAACCATATTTTTCAATTTTCAGACCAAATGTGCGACCTCTAAACATTAATGTATCGCGCTCAAATTTCACAGTTTTTATTTTTATATCAAACCTAACAAATTTCCGCCTTGAGCCGTAAGATATCATAAAGTTTAAAAAGCCCCCATACAACGGAGGACCAGTCTAATATGTATGGGGTATCCGCTGAGTTGATCAATTCATATTGCACCTGCTAAAAAAGTTTATACTGGCATCCAGCAATCAAAGTTCAATTAAAGAAACAATTGAAAGCTGTTGAGGTGTAGCGTCCTTCAACAACAGTACGTTGTCTTATCTTTCATAATAGTGTAAATATGAACGAGATAATGCTGTATTCCTTTCACAATAAAAAAGGTTGAGCACATGATTGTAAATATCAGGTTTTAGTCGGATTGAATATCTTTAAAAATTCGAAGCTTTGAAAGCAAGATCGATAATTTGTATAAATAGTTTAATGTGTTCAATTTAATTTAGCACCGAAATTTGAGTAAACTTTATATAATAAAGTCAACAATAAAAACTACAATTTAGTACTTCGCATTCACGTATGCAAAGTAGAGTGTAAAAATTTTACATATTTGAATATATAAAAAGGAAAACAAAAGTATTAGTAAGAGTAATTAAGCTTTGTTCTAGCCAACGCTTGTTAATTTTTTCGAAAAACTATACATTTCTGAAAAACATTTTCACTCCCAATAGAGAACTAATAATCGTCTGTTAAGCCTGACTAAAATTATTTAATAAATTCGGTTTTTATTTTTGTTTTAAAATAATAATAATATTTTTTTATCTTAATTTCAGAATTCAGTGTCCCTGAGAAATCTAATATTTACACTGCACAATAATGGCATCTATGTCATAAGAATTGTTGACTCGTTAAAATCTTATTTTTTCCTTGGAGGATTTTAAATGACAAATAAACGCCAACAACAACGATATAAATCTCCCCCCTCCCCCAAGAAAAAGGGACACATCAACATCGTAAAAACATCAAAATTCAACAAAGGATCCAACAAATGCAAATAGAGCACACAGTAACGGAAAATCCAAAAAGCAATAAAACATATTTTAAATGTCAAATAACTCGAGTCAATAAAATTTCAAATGTTAAGTACGATTACTACAAATGAATATAAACATTAAACTTACAAATTTTATACATTCATGGTATCTATATACAAATGTTTAAGCACATACATACGTAAATACATACAAACCTTGAAAGCGCACAAAAACTCTAATACAATAAAGATCAATAATAAAAATAAATACATTGAACACTTTATTCATATTTCATGTCTGATGAACAGTTTATTTATTATTTTTTTATGAGCGTCATAAAAAAAATGTAAAAGGGTTTTGGTAACCCAATAAATAGTTTTGCAGTTGTTTATGAGAAAACGATTTAAATAAAATTTGCATTAATAATAATTATAAGTAAAAGGTGATCTGGATCTGTGATAGCTGATGAAATGCAGGTAAAGCGACATTTAATAACATAAACATATTTTGTTTTCAAAAGAAATATTTTTTTACCAAATTAAAACTTCGTTTTTGTACTTTTAGCAGCAACACTAAAAGCTTTTGCTTGAGATTGAATCAGAAAGCATCACGAAAATAATCCGCTAGGAAAAAATTCTGCTAGGTTGGCCGGCCTGCTAAAACTAAAGAATATCCAAGTTCTCATCTTCTGTTTTAGGCTATAAAATGTAAGTGGCCATGGCTCTGTCATTTCTCCGAAAATCCACACCAAACTATTTCCCTCTTCAGATGCATTGGCTTCTCGACGCCGATCCCAAGACGCGACAATTTTTTTTGCTGAGATCGAGATGAATATGCCGGTCGTATAAAAATATGATTTTTCGCGCAAATTCGATCTTCGACGGGAGACCAAGCTGTTTAATGTTGATTAAACACCTCATTTTGATCCGCTGTATTATAATTTTGACTGATGTGGTAGTCAAAGTTTCGGAAAAAATTCGAAAAGAGACAAAATTAGGTGATTTGAAAATACTCTTGTATTTGAACCTTCCAGTTCATACACGTTTTGATCAAACATGCGAATATATTACATATAACCAACAACTGCTTCAGGTCTGAAAAAGGTTTCTAAATATATTATATCAAATTACTTAAAAATATTAAGTCTTAGACGTATAAAAATTTTTTATAAAGAGAATTCAGAACTTTATGTTTAAACCAAGGTGAATTCGTACAGGTGAACTTAAAAATACAACAAATACAATACTACAAGAACCACAAGCATTCTGTTTTTGTAAAATCTTAGTACATTGTCAAAAACATTTGACTGAGGCGAAAAAACAAAATATTAATAACTATTAATATTTCAAAAAGTTTTGTTTGTTGAGGGTTGCATTTTTGAAATCGCGTGAAATAATAACTTTAACAAATATTACTATTTTTGCAGAAATCTGTTTGGAAATGTTTCAAAGTTCCGCTACTCAATTATTGGCTCCTGCCATCCTTAACGCCGTTCGACGGCTGTTAGTAAATATTACAATACCATTGAAGACTGCTTTGCTTTCGAGAAGTTACGTAAATGTATGTTTCTTTTTTACCAATTTCAGGATATATTGTTTTAAGGTGGAGGTATGTGCGTAAAAATTCTAGCAGATGTAATTACTTGTTCATCGGTTGCTCGGGACAAGTGGAACTGTATACACATCGTGTTTCTATGTCAAAAATATTTGAATAATGAAAAAACCTGTGCTACTATTTGGTAACAATTAATCTTATCGACTCTCATTATTGCAGTGAAGCTGCAAAATTGATTGCTACTTTGTTGTTGTTAATGTTTTGTCTAAGGCTGATTTGCTAAGAAAACATGAAGAAAAATTACACTTGAATTTGGATTTTTATACCGATGCTTTGGATTTGAAATATTTATTATAAGCTTTAGAAAATATAAAAAACTAAATGGTTGAGAAATAGGCCTTAGTATCTTTTTAAATATTGGATTCCCGCAACACTAAAAGTATAATGCGTTTGCGAAATCACATAGATAAAGCAAATTGTTGCAATCCAATGATATTGATCCCTATTTGCAGAATGAAAAGATTCATTAAAAAATAATAAAAATGAAATTTTAAATTGTATATGATGCTGCATAAATTTAATTTAATTATGAATGTAATCAAAAGAAATAAATAATTTTTGAAATCCAACCTTAATTTGCTTTGGATTAATTTAAAAAAATAGTTATCAGCTGCGCCATCAAGTTCACCTGTATGAATTCGTCTTGGTTTAAACAAGCTTAAATTAAATAAAAAAATGTACTGGGTTTTTAAATAATTCTACATGTTTAAGAAAAAAAGTTGTAAGTATAGATGCATATGTGTTTGTATGCTGATACATAAAGAACGAAATAAAGCAGTACGCAGAATTATAGAAGAAATGTAATAAAAAGGAACAATTTGGCGGAAACTTAAAAGCAAAAGCAGTTGTAAAATGCCAGCAAATTGATAACAATCAGGCAAATGAATACTCAATAAAAGTATTAGAAAATATTTTATTTTATATTCTTTCCTTTATACAGTGGATTAGAGATTTTTTCCGTCTTTAAATGTTTATTGTGCACATAAATGAATAATAACAATAAGATTTTATACTTTTTGGGTATTTTTTGCACCAGTTTTTTTTTCATGAATTATTAAAAAGATTAAATATTTAGTTGTAACATAAATCTTACAATAAAAAAAATACGAAATATAAAAAATCTTGGCATGAGGAAAGACTTATAGCCTTACAGTAACAGGTTGCCCAGGTTTCAACAGGACAAAGAGATTGGAGGAAATTATAATCTTAAGGAACATCGATTTCAATTGCTTTATAAAATATAATTGCCAAAGAATTTTAAAAGACTGTATAATTTAACGACACCGATTAGAAACAAAGTTATGAAAATGTTTAACTAAATGGTTTGCATATTTACTAGAAAAAAGTTCTATAATAGTAATGATGCTCATTTTGAAATTGCTCAAACTTATTTTTGTGTAACGTACGAAAAGTTTAGAAAACATACTTATTTTTTTATGCCATAAATAGCACCTGTAATCTATACTTAAACGTCCTCAAGTCTCAATTTATTTAAATAGTGGCCAAACATAAACAAAATATAAACATAAATTTTGTAAAAATTTTCAAGTATTCCTGTTGTTCATCAGTAACATTAATTTTCGCTTCTTCTTTTGCTTTTACAAAAGTTATGGTTGTGTCTAAAAACTTAAAGAATTTGAAAAATGCACGTTATCTACATTTCATGCCAAATTGCTTTAATGCCAAGTATGAGTACAAGTAATAAAATGTCTTTTATGGCCATTCTCTATGCATTTGCTGTATGTTACTAAATTTTAACGCAAACACACACTGATACGCAAACATTAACACATATACAGACGAATAGATTTTAAATTTATATTTGAAACTTAGACAAATGTACGAGGGCAGAGGTGAGAATAGGTCAGAGATCAATATAAAGTAATATATCTAATATCAAAAGAACGTACCATAATCATACAAACACAAATGTGAAAATGGTTGGGTATGTAAATATGTATAGGAATGTATTTATGTATTGGTAAGTTGAATATTAAGAAGCAAGAGTATACTTTAAATATTGTAACAATATGTAGATACACAGTTTTTAATTAATAAAAATTTACAAAATTATCAGTAATAAAAAAATGAAATTTAAAAGTTTAATAAAGGATTCCCTATCTGTCATTATTATTTTTGTATACCGTTCATTTATTATTAATATTTAAAACAATCACTATTCATTTATTTTAAAATTGACTTATAACAAAACATTGAGCTCATTTGTGGACAAAGATGAAAACAATAGATAATTAGGCCCATATTCTCTGTCTTTAGTTAACTAATGACAATGGTTTACCTAACGAATTTTTATATAAATGTGATTGGTTAAACGGGTATCATTAATTAACTAAAGGTTGTAAATTTGGGCCTTAGACTTTTCGCTTTCTCGATGCCTTTTTTGTACAAAACTTTATAATCGAATTCCGAAAGGAAAGCTCCATATTTCGGTATGAGTTCAAGAGTCATTCGTGGCAACTTGGCCTTCTAGTGCCAAATTTTAGATAGCACTTGATTAACCGTTATAAGGACAAATCGTCTTAAGTACACAGTACAAAATGCTTCACTTCATTGATTTGGGGCTCAATTCTGCGACATGCAGGTGAAAATAAAAACTTCTATTGCACTAATAATTACATTTTAAAACCAGAAGAACATTGATTATTTCAATATGGAAAACAACAAGTACGTATACGTGCTGTATACCGAGATATAATCGTGTTAAAATATAGAAACAGTGATGAAAATCCACCTTGAATAAAAAAATTATTAATGCAGTCAACTTGGCAAAACGAATGATGCAGAAGTTCTTATATTTCAGTCCCAAAATCATGTGTTTTACTGTGGTATTAGTAAAAGTGGTCAACCGAAAAAAGGATTTCTAACGTTTCACAGTAAATTTGGGAAAAATTTTTTTAGCCTCTGTGAATGATCTGAAAGCAAATAAAATAGTACGTTCATGTTGATCTACAATGTGGAACATCACTCCAGAAATTTCCGTTGGGCTAGATTCATAAGCCAATTGTAGTGGATGCTTAGGATCATAAGTGACAAAATCAATATCCCCAATTATTCCTTGTTTAATATTTTTGAAAGCTTTTTCACACTGCTCATCTTAATAGTTTACATTCTTCTAAATAAGATTACGTAAGGGTGCTATGATCGTTGAACAGTTTTAAATAAGCAGTGATCATTCCTAAAAATCCCCATACATCTTCAACTGATTTCGGGTTGAAAAGATTCGTGATGGCAGCTATTTTACTTTTCGATTTTGAAGTTAAGCTGGATTCACACATAAAATTTTTGTCCGGACAAAAATTTTTTTCATTTGTAGTTTAAAGTCTCTATTGTTGAGAAAGAGAAATGATTTTGTTTCGAGAACTCTCAACTAAAATTGGTTGAATATTAGTTTTTGTTCGTACAAAGTTAATCTGACTTGCCACACTATAGTGTTTCAAAAGCGATTTACAGCAATTCTTTTATATTTAGTTTTTTCCCTTGGAAATAATTTCACTTTATTTAGCTCATTACCTATTACCAGAAGCACTTGACTTTTATATTTTTTTCTACACAATTTGTCAGAGATTCTTATTATTCATATATTTTATTAGGTAGCCTTGATATTCCGGAACATATTTTTTAACTAAGTGAATCGTATTACAGAAAGCTCTCTGTCAATAAAATTTTATCCGGACGAATATTTTGTCTGAAAAAAATGGTTGAATTGAGTTATTTTTACATTCTGATTTTGTTCCACCGTGTGGAATGATATTATCAAAATACGGCTCTTGGTTTTTGAAACATCTGGCAAGATTTGATTTAAAATTCTATTAAATTCAGATGGGTCTGTTTCAATACCATACAAGAGCCTGTTCACACAATAAATGCCCACTTGTGATGATATCATTGGAGTTTACTCCAATCCTCATCCACTGGTATGTGCAGAAAAAGTATTTTGAATTGCGTAGATAATAGAAAATATCTGGAGTGTCTTACGCGTGTTGGGCTGAGGGCATCCACGATCTGTTCTTTTACCATAAATTTATATTCAGCACACAAGTGTACTCCTTCATCAACTTTCGGTTACCATTGAAATAGAATAGTTATTAACATTTATGTTATTATGCTAAAATAGTTTAATACAATAAGCCAAGAAAAATATGCATCGACCTTCGTATATTACGCGTTGTGTTACACACACATAAATGCTGCTACACGTTACATTCGTGTAAAAAAATTTCACTCATCCTTTTCTAATTTTTTCTAAAAACAACTTGAAGAAAAGGAAAAAAATCCCGAAGAAGGAAAAATGCTGAACATACATGTATTGTATGCTATTTAAAACATAAAGAAAGAAGAAACAAAAAGCAATCAACACAATTTCACAAACACATCTTAACGTTGTGTTGGATATGGAAGTGACCAATGTGCTTACAGAATTGAAGATAACATCTTTTACAGCATGCTTTTAGGCAATTTCTGCTATGCAAATGGAAAGCACGCTTACACATGAATGCATAAAAATGTATAAACTCTCCCAGTTGACCACGCATAAATTTATTCACAATAACTGTTGTTTACATATTATAATAATTAAATAATTACCAATAATATTCTCTTATTTTTTCGACATTTTTTTAATAATTATAAAAGATTTCTCCAAGCTTTAGGTCAATTTATATAAAAAAATGTGTATTATTTATTTTTTTTAAATTTTTAAAATATCAATATTTCGCCAATATCTTTGATTGGCTTCTTCAGGAAATTAAATGAAAAAATATTTTAATTTCCTGAAGAAGCCAATCAAAGATATTGGCGAAATATTGATATTTTAAAATATTTTAAAAATTAAAAAATAAATAATACACATTTTTTATATAAATTGACCTAAAGCTTGGAGAAATCTTTTATAATTAAATAATTACCATTAAATATATATGAGATCATGGTTGCAGCATAACAAAATGACAAGTTGGCTCGTTTGTAATCGCAATATGTATAAGAGTATTGTATTTTATGTAAATGTATTTCAAATAAATCACATCTCAACACTCATTATTTAAAAGCAAATTTATTTAGGAATGGAATATATATAATTTGAATACCTCCAAAACAGAATTCGCGAAATTATTTATAGTTTCTGAGATGTCAAAAAGCGGCTAGCAACCCTGAAAATTACCGCTAAATGCAATTTGTTCGTCACTTACCAAAGTTATGGAAAGCATGGTAAATTTTTATCTTGTGAGATATCTGGAGTCCAACAGTTTACTTAGCAACCGCCAATATGGCTTTCGTAGAATTCGCTTTACTGGGGATCTACTTGCACTCCTCAAATCAAAATGGCAGCAGTCCATACACCATTTCGGCAAAATAGCGTTTGACAGTGTGTGGCACGATGCACTTCTGTCAAAACATATTGCTTTTGAGTTCAAGATTAATTCAGGGGTACCGCAAGGTTGCGTTCTTTCTCCTTCCCTATTTCTTATATTTCTAAATGACCTTCTATGTCAAACTTCAAATCCTGTCTATTCTCTTCAGATGATAGCAATATTTGCCATTCATATTCATTCAGGCACAGGCCCAGCGTGTTAGAGATTACACTAAAGTTATTAGACATGAGTGATACACTCAATCACGATCTTGTAACAATCTCTCAATTGGGTCATGCGAATGGGGCCGATTTTAATGCTCGTAAAACTCATGCTTATTTGTCTTATTTTCTCGAAAAACATTTCGTTTGAAGTGATCAAAAATAAATTCATTTAGCAGCTGTGCATATTTTAGTTTTAAATTAAGAAAATTCCAAATGATATTGAGAAATTTTAGTTTTAAATTAAGAAAATTCCAAATGAAATTGAAAAAACTTAAAAAAAAAATTAAGAAATATTTGCTGGAAATCAATATATATTTTTTTAAATAAATAAAAAAATATATACATGTACACCACCCCTGGACTTTTGGAGATATTAAGTATAAAAATGTTGCTAAATCCGTGTGGTTGTTCTCAAACCGTGGCGTTTATTTATTTTCACGGCAATTATTTTCTTTTGAGTTTTGGACAATTAGGCTTATTACATATGTCACAGGAAAGCAGCAAGGAATTTAAAATATTGGTTATTTGAACGGACAACATGGGGTGTAAATATAATTGTGTAATATGTTTAATAAGCATGACGCGTGGTGAAATAAAAGGACTCATTCCGTGTCGTCACCTATTTCACGAAAAATACATTACTCAGGATATATCGCATTGCCCCATATGTAAAAGTGAAATAGAAGGTAAGTGTGAGGTGTGATATGTGTGACAACAATGGTTAATTTCTACATACTAATATTCGTCGAGTCGCAACGCATTATACGAAAAAAGTACAAATCATATTCCAATACGAATCGCCATCGTATTATCGATGCAGCTAATAAAGGAATAGACTAGGTAGAATTGGCTTTATCTCTAAATATTGCTTACAAAAGTGCTCATCGATGGGCTACATAAAGAAATGTAATACCTTTCAAAAGTGGTGGAAAAAAGCCTCTGTCTTTAGACGATGAAGAAGTGAATAGTATTTTAACTTGAATAGAAGGAAGGCCAGAACTGACCCTTCGTGAAATAGTCGAAAAAATAAATTCGAAGTTTTATAAACAAGTTTCGATCACAACTGTGGGAAATACTCTTCACGGAAAGATGTACTCCATAAAGCAGTTCATATGCAACCCACATCAATGAACACCCAACCCAACAAAGAAAAACGTGCAGCATATATACGCAAAATTATTGATTTTGTCAGAGCTGGAAAACAAGTGGTCTGGATAGACGAGACAAACTTTAACTTATTTTGCCGCCGGAAACATGGTTGGTCTCGTGTTGGACGCCGCACAGTGCAGTCGTTACCCACATCCCGTCGCTCAAACATACACCTGATTGGTGCAAATTGTACATCAGGCATTATTCAAATGGACTCCCGCAGCGGTTCCTTCGGAGCTGACAGCGCAAATGAATGGGTCAAAAGGGTTCTTGATAGATGGGAAGAGTTTGGGAACGAACTATTAGAACTCGTATTGGTATGTGATAATGCTCCCTGCCACAGTCGCGTACATAGTATTTTTGACAACTCGCCAGCTACACTGCTACGATTGAGCCCCTATTTACCGATGCTTAACCCAAAGATGAATGTAGCGAACGTAAGTCCCCCACATGTAGCAGAGCAGAGACTTGCTTTTTTAGAAGAGGTAATTAATGTTTCAAAGACATGTAGTATAAGTACTGGAGATTGGAGTAGAGCTATACAGCCTACTACAACGTTTTACCAATCTGCTCTGGATCTGGAAGATATGCCTGTTGGTCAATAATGCTACGATTTGTATATATTTTTATATCATTTCTTTGCTTTGATCCTTATGTTGAGTTATGTATGTTTCTAAAGGGTCCGCCAGATAACTGTTTTTTTTGCAAATGCTATAAAAGAAACTACTGAATATTTTCTCAAATTTCTTTTTTATTTGAAAGTACAATCTTTCCGGTTAATAATGAAAAATAATTTCATTCAAATGGCTGCCTCAGCTGGCCATGCAGTAGCCTACACGATCGGTCTAATTTTTAAGCACATTATCAATTGTGGGCAGCTGTACTTCACCAATGGCTTCACGAATATTGTCCTTTAAAGCGTCAATTGTCTCTGGCTTGTCGGCGTAACAATTATCTTTGACGGCACCCTACAAATTATAGTCCAACGGTGTCAAATCGCAGCACCGAGGTGGCCAAACGACATCAGCTCTGCGGCTTATAATGCGATCTTCAAAAACAGGGTGCAAAACATCGAGTGTAGCTTCGGCTGTGTGGCACGTAGCGTCGTCTTGTTGAGACCAAATGTTGCCAATATCCTCCTCTTAAATTTTTGTGAACAAAAATTCGTTCAACATGGCCCGATAACGATCGCCATAGACTTTAAAGGCCACTCCTTGCTCATTTTCGAAGAAAAATGGCCCAATTATGCCTCTGGACCAAAATCCGCACCAAACAGTGGCTCGTTTTGGGTGCGTCGGCTTTACAATGTATGCGTGCGGGTTTTCTGTGCCCCAAATGCGACAATTTTGCTTGTTTACATACCCGCCAAGATCAAAATGAGCTGCATCTGAAAAGATAATTTTTTTTGGCAAAATCGGCATCTTCTGTAAGTCGATCGCAGGCCCACTTAGCGAAGCGTTGTTCAAGCGTATACACAACCATATTCGTTCAGCGGAAGGATAAAACTAATTATCTGTCAAATCAGACATGAACTAAGTGTTACCATTCACGAAATAAGCACTAGATGAAAAAAACGTTAGATGGCGGACCCTTTATATAGTATGTATGTTTATTTATTATATAAAAATTATATTATTAAATTTTCTCAATTTAAAACTAAAATTTCCCAATTTCATTTGGAATTTTCTCAATTTCAAATTGCATTTCTCAATTTCATTTGGAATTTTCTCAATTTCAAATTGAAATTCTCAATTTCATTTGGAATTTTCTCAATTTCAATGAAAATGGAGTAGATTATTACTATGATGAAATCACGGTGCAAAAAATGTATTATCGTTGGACGCAGGTAGAAACGCCCCAACTCAAAGAATTGTAACTTTACAGAAGAAAGTAAAAACTTAAAAGAAACGCTACAACTACAAATGTACAAATGCTGTAAAAGCGTTATTATTTATTTTTTGTGTCAAATTGTATTTGTGTGAAATGTATTGGAATTACTGAAAAAATAAACTTCGTAAAATATACGAGTTAGGGCTTTCCCACTTGTCACCATCGATATGGAAATATTTAAAGTGCTAGACTCGAAAAGTTTAAACGGGAATCGCTAGTTTCTGCTTGAAGGATAAAACATTGTTTGGCCAATAGATGGCGGCTTTGGAGGGATCCAGTTTTCAATTTTTGCTGTAATAGTATTTTAAATTTTCATCAGATTTCTCATCCAGAAGTTTATACAGTAATATGATCTGATATTAATATAATATTACTTAGATTATGATCACCTCAAGCGTTGCTCTTTATTTATATGAACATTTCACCTGCCACTCACATACATCGCTTGAAGAGTAAAGAATGGTTTTAAAACGTAAAAATCAAGAGTTGTTTTTTTAAGGACTTTTATATAAATAATAACCATTCTCATCATTTTCTCATATCATAGGAGTATTTTTGTGTTATTTGCGCGAACATTTGCCGGCTATAGAATCTTTGGCCAATTGGGCTGCTGCATTCTTGCAAACATATCCATTTATGCTTTCTACTCTTGCGTCTGTGTGCGTGGCTGTGTTTGTGCATGTGTATATTTTACAATAAAAACGCAAGCCAAGAAATGTTGCAAATGGCATACCACAAGGCTGTGAAAATTGAAAAAAATGCGTTGTGATAAATTTTATTTAATTTTCTGAGTATTTTTTTAAGTTCTATTCTTAAAAAACAAAAAAGAGTTCATGACCACTAACTAACAAACTTACAAGCAGCTTAAAATACCAAATACTTGTTAAAATGTTGTTATTTATGACTTAACAAAATATTTTGCAGGCAAAAAAATTGATAGGTTGCGAAATTCTTTGCATTCATGTCTGTTTGTTGAGAATGGCGAACTTAAAAGAAAAATAAAATAAAAATGTAACATTTGTTAAATAAATGTAATTTTTTCTAGTCTCTCCTACAATTTGGTAACAAAATTAAATCTTTGTGCCATTTATTGAATCTAAGCGCAACCCTGTAATTATTTGCAAACACACCTTCTTTCTATATTCCCAGTCGTTCTATAGAAAAGTAATATGAGAATTTGTTAAACGCCCCTTTTAAATGTCATGCCGCATGCTGTATATAATTTTAATATTGTTGCACAGGAAGATGACAATGCACGTCGTGGGTGTATGTGTATTGTTATGGTACTAATTTGTTAAAGTTCTAATAAATTTTCATTTGTATTTCTAAGATTCATACAATCGCAAATTAGAAGTTATTACATTTTGAACGTCTGAACTAGACGTTAACTATAATTTCCATTTCTTTTTTGTTTTATTATGAATTGTTGTGGCATGTCTTCTGAAAACAGTGCGGTCTTTCGAGGTAGTAATGGTTTTAAAACAAGGGTGTTCAAGAGAAATTATTTAAGCTTTTTAAAACAAACAAAAAAATTTAAGTTGGAGCGATTTGCTCACATTTAAATAGTAATATTATGAACATCAGTTGGAATTATTGCTATTCTAACAGTATGGGCAACAGAGTTGCCGATACGATTATACATGCTATGTTGAGGGAATAGGAGTAAAAAATTACGATTAAAATATTTTCTATGTTATCTATAACAAAGGCCTAAATAATGAATTTACCACTGTGCTAAACACTTGAGCAATATGTTTCTTAATTGGAAGCAAATAATTGAGCTTTAAAAGCTCGCCGAAGTCCCAAAGAGGCTAAATATCAAGTAAACCGAAAAAACATTGAAATTATTACACAACTAAATATTTATAAACAGCAGGATTTGTTCAAAAATTAAACAAAGTAAAAAAATTAGTTTTCTTATTCTCTGCCAATTGGTAAAAACTTTTCCTCCCTCCTAACGCCGCATCTGTTTGTTAATCTCGCAAAAATACAATGGCTAATGTTATCTGTTGGTAAATAAACCAGAGTAACCCCTCAAATACAAAAAGATCATAACTGCTTTTGTTATTACACATGACAGCTGCTAATCTACTTGTAAGAAACAAGTAACAGCAACTACCAACAAACACAACCTCTATGTCAAGGTACGTGTTGCACTTTGACATTAAAAAAATACATACACTCTCCAAAAAGGCAGACAGGATTCTTAAAACAGTCAAAGGTTGATAAAAAGCGCACACATTTCAGTGTTTTTTGTTTGGTTACAACATCTAAACTATCTAGTGACGAAAGGATGCTAAAGAAGAAAAAAAAGATTGATGAAAAACCATCATGCCATGCATGTGCCTTTGCAGAAGTTCACTAATATCACAAACATTCATAGAGAAATTTTTAACGAAACTTAAAGTAACCACCACCGAATATCCGTATCATCACTTGGTATCATTCAAAATATTTACTGAATTTTTGTTTCATGCTGTTAAATGTCTGGACTCTGTGTAGTTCTGCTACTGCAGCTGTAGTATTACTTCTAAACTTTTTCTTTACTACAAAACCCATAGATTTCATTTAATTTTCTGTTTTATATACAATATTTTGTAAATTATAATTGACATGCTTCTAGAGTTTGACTACATGTTTTCAACTTGTTTTTGTATTTACCTATTTTTTTATATTTATTTTGCTAAACTAAAAGTCCCCTGTCATATTTTTCCTTGTGGCATTTGTTTTGTTCCTGCACCTTAAAAGTGTATTTGTATGTTGATCTTCTATTTATTATGTGCCAGAAAAAACCCTTATTGTATAAGAGCGAATGCACTTCATTTTGATTTGATTAGGTTACTTACACTTGTTTGCTGTTTGGTTTTGTTAAGTTAAGTTCTCAGTTAACTATTGGTGCGAGGAAGTATACATTTCTTTTGAAGACTCCAAGCATTTAATGAAGCGTGAAGCTGAATAAAAAAGAAAACGACTTTTGATATTCTCAAAGAAACTACAAATATAATTTAACTTTCAAAAGGAATTCAAAAGATAGGTTTCTTCAAACTGCCGAATAGAGTGAAATAAAGCGAAATGTTGTAACTTGCCAACCATTCCATTGGTCTAATTGGCAATTTCAACAGTGATATAATTAGATCAAGTATTTCTAGTTTAGTTTTACGGCATTCGCTATCGAACAATGCAATAACAATGTAAACACGTGATCGATTTATAAAATAAGTTATCGTTTATCGTTATCGAAAGCGCGGGTAAAACATCTGGTTAAAATTTTTTTCCAGGAATCCCAAAACTTCCCTTAAAGATGGCAAGTCTCTTGTTTGCTGTATGGACTGATTGTATTACACGTGGTCTACTTGGTCTAGTTTCATGGTCAAGATATTAAATATGGAGTATCGCACCTTAGGGTCATATGTTAATGTGTTAATGCCCAAATTGTTGACTAGAACAATGGTTCCGTTCGTGGCATTGCTTAACCCTTTTAAAGCCGCTGGAGATTGTTTTTCAGATATTGTTTTTGGCCTAGTAATCTTTTTGAAATATTAGCTGTTACTTATTATTTGATTTTTTTTGTATAATTTTGGCAAAAGTATCATAGAAACGTTGCCAAGTTTGAATATTGATTGAATGTTGCTTCTGAAGTCAAAGGTGCTCTTGATTTCGTAAATTGCATGATTTTTCTGTGATTGCTGTGCCAAAAATGCTGCTATATCGTGTTTAATTTATTCGATGCAAATTTGGTGTTGTTACTGCTGAATTTGTTTCGTATTGTACTTAACTTTTTTAAATTTAGAATCCAGATATTAGCTTTTATGCAGGCTGCTACTCTCCAAGATATCGTTCAGTGGCCTCATTATGTTGGTTATAAAAGTGTTTTATTTTTCTTTTACATTTGCTAATTTGTTTTTTATGAAACATGTGTTCCGTGAGATTTAGAATAATTAGAATGTTTCGTGGAATTTCAACGCCAGTCTAATCGTGGCTTTGTATATAATAAGTGTAATCCTCTTAAGCTAAGATACCACTATCAGTGCAATGTATCGATTATCGTCGCAAATTATGTACCGATAGTGTGAACGCAAATACGACAGTCTGCGCCGAAATTGTGCTGAGTATGGGCAATCAAAATCAACCTTGATGCGCCAATAATGTAGGGCAATGTAAAGCAATCACTTTGTAATATATGCGCAATTTTTTATCGGTCACTTGTGCGAAGATTACAGTGTATCAAAAATATTTTTTTGTTAATCTTTTAGAGTTGTTCTTCTAAAGTGAGTCGACTCAAAATTAAATTAGTAAAGGGATAAAACTATGTTTTTTATACTACTGTTGTATAACGAAAAGGGATACAACTATATTTTTTTGGCGAAAGAGTATAGTACTGTACATCGATTTCTTGCAAAAAGTGAAGATTGAAAAATATTAAGTTGTCTCTCTTTAGAGGAGAAACCAGTGCGAAATATTTAAACATTAAATAGAACAGTTTTATTGTTTTACCAAAACATTGCAGTAGTACCGATTTTGCAATCCCTGCTCTGATGAATAAAAAGTACGTGCTGTGTAATAAGTTTCAACAATATTCACTAATACCAAAGGGTACATGCTAAACGTTGATATTCTAGAATAGCCTTTCGAAAGGTATAGCTTTTTAGTGTATGGTGTGGTTAATGCAACCAATTCGAAGAAATTTCTTTCATTCGTTTACTTTTATTTCATTCTCTATTACTGTTCTTTTTAATAAATTTTATTTTTAAAATTGGATAAATTTGGAGCTATAAAAACAGAACATCCAAAAAAACAAAATATGAAATCTCAATACAGTTATTCCCATAAGGTTTTGATCTTTGCATCCGGCCGTAAGCAGGTTTCGTGTTGCAAGCGAAGTGATTCTTTAAAACACCATTAGAGCACAAATTACTTAAGAAATATTCTATTCAATAAATAAAATAATGTTGCGCTAACTACATCAAAATGTGTATATTTCGATTGATTGTATTAAAAAAAAAACAAATAAAAATTAGCAATAGAATGAATATTGGCTAAATAATTTCATATAGAGTAATTTAATGGGGATGTGACCACAAATTTCAAAAAGTGAAAAGACATTGCAAGGTTTGCAGTCCCTTCAATATTCGCTAATTTTTCTCACACTCTATTTTTTTCGTTCTCAAAGGCCTTTTTTAATAATTATGTGAACGCAATCAAGACGGACGGATAGAATTTTAGTAGAACATTTATGTAAAAAGAAAAAGCAGTTTGATCTAATAGAAGTTGCTGCTGCTCCAACCTCTGGAAGAATATCCCTAATTGATATAGAATTTTATTTCGTATCTTGATATTTTTACTTGAGTACAAGTATATTTTAGTTAACAACTTTTTCTTTGCATGTGTGTCAATAAAAAATGTTCCAAGAAAATTAAATTAACTTTTGACCAAAATGTATCCAATATTTTGATTTATGAGCCCAAACACATACAAAAGAACTCAAACCAACTTTGCTTTGTTACAAAAAAAGTTTTTTTGTACTTTGTATATAAAACAATGAAATATTTCACATCTTTAGTATTTCGTGAAGCATATAAAGTATGAAAATATATTTTCGTGTCACTATAGAAATGGAATAAATTCTATAACTATAAATAATTTTTTAAGGAAAATCTTCTTTGTTTCTCTTATAAATATTTAGTATTTTATATCACTGTATTTTTTAACTGCTTGGGATCTTTAAATCTGATTTAGGAAAAACGTAGTATTTATACATGGGTTTGATTTCGAATTGGGTCCAACTCGTTCAGCCTTTCATTTCAGACATTAGGTTTGATCAAATTAGATTTGTGCCGCCCCTTTAGACAAAACCCCTTGATCAAACCATTGCAATATAAATTATAAAGATTTGCATGATCGTGGTCGTCAATCAACATATTCATTGATTAAAATAATATATCGAATAAAAATTAGAAGACCAAACAAACTGTTGCTTTATTCATACCATGAACGAGAACATTTTGTTTCACTTGATTGAAACGATTTTTATATCGTAGTTCTTGCTGTCAACTCAAATTTTCTTATTAACACGCAATAGCAGTGTTGCCAATTTGGTAAAATCAAGTAATCTTTTGAAAGCATTGCTCCTGTATAATTACTTGAATATCTAATTTCAATTTTTAACTTTAACACATGTGCTCTTATGTACATAGATATATACTATACATACTACGAATACTAGTAGTAAGTCAACTTCATTACGTATTTTAGTTTATTATTTTAGTTAATATTTTAGCATTTCTAAACTTTCAAGTATTCATAAAAAAATATTTGTATTTGAATTTGTGCATGTTTTAAGTATTTCTTTTTCTTACAACTGGTAACACTGATCCTTAAAAGCATATCGTCGGTCACAGGTTGACAACTCTTAACTCGCAAAAAAATTAAATAGGGTTTTTTATGACAAAAGACTGCGTTTTTCCTTCTGCATGTTAGTACGTTTCATTTGTATTATTAAAAAAATTTCCTTCCCTACTTCTCCTACTAATTTTGGTGATTTATTTACTTCCAACACGGTAATAACGTTTTTTTTGTCTCCTGAAAAGTACAAAAAAAACATGTTAAGTTGTCAACCTGTGACCGACGATATTGTTTTTGCATTAACTGTATTGATATGTATTATACAAGATTTTGTTCTGTTGCACATTTGTTAATGTTAGTGCTCTTTTATATAAGTAAACACAAGAACTTCATTACACTTGTCTCCTAACTATCGAGTGCTGATGGTTCTCTTTTCATAGATATATATCTGTATTGAATAAAAAATAATAATGATCATTATTATTAAGTTTTATGCAGTGCTGTAGTAAATAAAATTTATCAAAGATTTTTATCTAAAACGAGCGGCTAAACAGGTTGGACACAAGTTTTAATCAAAGGGTTTTGCCCTTTGACCACGACATTCGAAATTCCTCTGAAACAGTCATAAATGTGAAATTTCCATGTTCAAATATGTTCATATGAAATAGTAATTAAATTCTTGCCACACTTTCAAGTCGTTTTTGTTTCCCCTCCCAACTCTATTACTCTTGAATGCAAAATTGCAATAAATACAGCACTCATTGTATTGGACTTTTATATGATTGTTGTTTAACATAGAGATACGAAAAATAGAAAGTAAAATAACAAACATTATTCAGACGAAACTAAATTGCAAAACCAAACGATACACAGTCAATATGCTTGAGATATCTCATGGGAAAATATCTTACAAAGTAATTGATTAATTGCCCAAACCAAATCAAATGACATCAAACAAATTTGACCGAAAACAAGGAAGTATGGCACGAGAGGAAAATTATGAATGGGAAGGTTTGTTTATAGAACTAAGCATTTATTAGATTGTTTTTATAAATTTTTGGGTATAAAAAATAAAAAAATCCTACTTAATATTATAAATGAAAAAGCTTGTGTGTTTGACCCACTATCACGTGATAAGCGCACAATGGATTTGGATTAAATTAGGACCGCGAGTGGGGTAAGGCGCATTTTTGTTTCTGTTTCTAACCAATTTTTATGACATTTTAAGGGTCAATAGATCTGAACCTGGAAACACAAATTTGTATTACATTTTTTCAAAAGTAGGATCACAAGGTGGGGCGCGATAACTTTTGCCAATTAATTTCACGTGAACGAACTCAGTGTTAAAAGCTTATAATTTTATAAAAATAAGTTTTTGTAGCCAAAAGGATAAAAAGCAATACGGTAGTTTTTGTCAAATTCATTTGGAGTGTCATATTAAAATATTTTATATAAAAATTTTTAAAATATTTTATTTATGTTTAAATTTTAAAAACAAATAACAAAAATTAGTCCGCAAATATGAGCACCATATTCAAAACAACTGCCAAACCGTCAAGCTCAAAAAGCACACAAAAATCTTTAAAAAAAAATCATCAAGCCGAAGATCCCGAAACTGAAACACCAAAAATTATAGTAGAAAATGAACAACAAACGATGTGCCATGAGGCTGAAGGAGTCAGTCAGCAACAGTTGGAGGAATATGCGGAATTTCTCAATAAATCAAAAACATTACAATATGCCTTGGAAACTGACTTATTGGCGTGCGATGCCAAATGGACTTTGTTTGTAGCAGCTGTTTTTAGTTATCGTTATGATTCAGTGCTGCAACCGTTTCCACCACTATTTGCCACAGAGCAATTTGGCTACGATATTGATTCTTTAATGTCCGTCATCAAAGATACACCTAAATTAAGCATTGTTTTACAAAATTTGATGGGACAATCTTATAGTGAACCCTCTTGCGATGTAATAGAGCTGCTGTACTGGGTCCTTATAGTAATGGGTGAACCAGTTTTACGTTTGGTAGAAGGAGAAGAACTAAATTCCTTAATAACGTCCATTGATGATAAACCAGCTAAAAAGAAACCGACTCACGTCTTTGAAGTGCACGATATAAGAGGATTTCATTCTGAAGTAACATTTCAGGCCAAGACGGGAAATATACCACTTAAACTTGCTTTTATGGGCAACAAGTTGGACAATTATTTCTCTATATTACAAAATGGCTTTTCACAACTGCTACAAAACAAAACCAATTTGGAACTTACCACTGACTTACAGACAAGTTTGCGACACAGTCCTTATTGTGCTGCCTGGGGTGCATCACAATGTGGTTCCATTATTTCCTGCACTGCTGTTTGTGAGTTCGCTTTCAATGCCGAAGAAGATGAAATTGTGACAAACAGAAACGATAAATCTTGTGTAGATATACAACTGTGTAGTCATCAAAACATTCGCCTTCGTTATCTAATTTTTTATGGTAGACGTTTTCCTGGTAGAGTGTTTCGAAATCGCTCAATTTTTTCCTGGCTAAATAATTATAAATATTCACTTTCCTTAGTGTCCTATATGCTTCTATTAGTATCTATTAGTATGGTTAATACAGGTAGCGGTGAAATGGTGAAACAGTATTTGTCTAAGAAATATGATTTTGTTTTGGACTTTTGTCGTAGAATTATTTCTAAGTAAATTAGCTAATAAGTTGAGTAATATTTTTATTTGGTATAAAACGTGTCATATGTAGGAAAACAATTTGTTTGTTTTATATTTTATGAGAAATTTTAAAAGAGTATTAAATATATCTTTATACAACGTTCATCTTGTAAAAAATTAGTTGTTTTCCTAATTAACGAATTAATTATTTATGGGTGTACACACGATTCAATTTTTCAGAGCTTGATGAAATGCACACAATTGTGATTAGGCAAATGATTTTTTCAGGATAGGGTTAAGGCCTCAAGGCCTCTGATAGGGACATAGAAAAGGTCTAGATTTTCAATAGAAAGACTTCGTTTTTGGATTCCTGGAAAAAGTATTAATAAAATTTTATTTTTACCAAATAAATTCCAACACGTTTGCTTACACCGGTTGCCCAACTGATTATTTTATAAAAATTTAAATTTTTTTATATTAACGCCCATTACTACAACTTGCATTTAGTTAAAGGCTGGATTTTGTCGGATCGATAAATGGCATTACATTATAAAGAGTTCATTTATGGCCATTATTACAACCTGCTGTTAGTTAAAAGCAGGATTTTGTCTGGCAGACAAATAGTTTTGCATTATTACCACTTCCATTTAATTTTTTTTTTTTATTTCTATTAATAATATTCGATGGATAAAAAAATAATAAATCAATGGCGTTTGCTTCTCTAAAAAAAGGTGCAAAATTTTTTACTCTTTTATTAACAATTTGAAATATATGATTTTTTGAAATAGTAAGTTTATTAGAAATCATTGTATCATCTCTTACGAGTCAAAATTTTTGTCTTAAGAAAACTTTGAATAGCATTTTTTTTTGATAAACAGTAAAAGAAATATTACAATTTTTAGAAAAGAAAACGGCATAAGGTTTTGTAATGCAAAGCCACACACCGGGCCGAAAAACACCTGCCTTTAACTAATGGCAAGTTGTATTAATTATTATTTATTTATCCATTAAAATTATTATTATTATTAATCAGAACAGTATTTAAGAGTAAATTTAAGTTGTAATAATGCAGAACTATTTATAGGACAGACAAAATCTTACTTTTCAATTACTTCGGTTACATAAGGTTAAAATGCTCAGAATATTTTTATCAACCTAAAATATTTATGCATTTAAACACAATCTGCACATGAAAAAGCTTGCCTTTTTGGAAGATAGTTTTCATGGACCGAAATTATATCGCATGGAAACGTTGTGCTTATTTTTTACCAATTCGCTTTACAGTTCTTTTGAAAAAAAACTTGGTTTCGTCCTAATGGAGTTGACAATAGATATGTAAAGTTGTATTTGCTTCTTCCTATTCTATGAAGTGTAGTACGACGGACATTGAATTTTTTTTAATGCCTATTTTATTATTTCTGAGTTATTTGACAGTTTTCTTCGTGTTTTCTGGGTACCATTTTCCAATTAGTCCTTTAATAGGTATGATTAATTGTCATCTCCTATAAAATAAGATATAGATTCAGTAAGCGGGTTGTGTAAAATATTGTTCCACTATTCCTGCCTTCAGGCATTCCATATTAGCCGACTGGCAAATTTTTTAAAACAAATTATGCTGGCATGTTCTACAAAAGTAGTGAAATTGAAATATGAAAAGTAAACTTTTCATTTTTGATGTTCTGGAAAAATAGAAAATGTTTGCATAGAATATTGAAACTCAAATGTAAAAAAAGAATGCAGAACATAAAAAATCTTTACTGACGTGATTTCAATTGAATTTCAATTCAAAATGGAATGTATAACATACCGGAATACTTATCAGTTTGAGAAATTTTTATGAATTTCGGCATTAATTTTTAATGCATATACTATATCATTTTAGGCATATTTCAATCTCGAGAGCATATTTGCATCAGTTATAGACTATATTCGACTCTTTAAAAGCATATTGTAATGTTTTATTAACTATTTTTACAAACGCTTACTTTGCAACGAAAGCCATTTCTATTTGTTATCAATATATTGTCATCCTGAAGTTGTATTCACGTTTATCACAAAATCAAAAAAAATAATTAGATAAGACCGCTTCTCCTAAAACCTCAAGACTTGATGAGTCAAACCTGACGTGTATCTTAAAACTAACGAAAGGGGTAAATAAGTCATCTATGTTTTTGAAATCGGCGCCGATTTCAAATTGAAGTCAATAGTTAGACTTCTCGTAACATTTTCAACTGAGAGAAATTTTTATAACGGCGTTATTGGGAATCTTTTCGCATAATATTGTTACAGAATCACTTTTAATTAATTCAGTTATTCTTAAAAGACATACACATCTCGCAATGTAACGATACAGAAACACTCGTGCAAAAACCCCCTATTTGTTTTAATTCACGATGCGAGAAATACAAAAATGATGAGCAGAAACGAAGTTGAGAAACCATAAACGTTTTATAACATACGAATTCTGGATGGATCCTGGAAAGTCGTTATCTCTTTGTGCTATTTGTAACCTAAAGTTTGTTTTTTTTTTATCAAACAGCGCGACATGATCAAGGAAAGCATCAATTTCATTCAGGTAATAATCATCTATTTGTTATCTGCGAACTGTAGAAAAGAAAATAATATTTGCCAAAAAACTTGTATAAAAATGCACACATGCCAAATAATATTTAAAACTTAAAAAAACCTGTATGGAATCTTTTGAGGGATCACGATTGCAGCGCGTAGTGTTATGTTATCGCTTATAGTGCGGGACCTGATATCAGCTTAAGACGAAGGTTCCGGTAATTGAAACGCGACGGCATGTATGTATATCTTCTTCGAATGCTTGGTAAGTTTATCATATACAATGTGCGCTGATGTCTTAGCTTTCCGTAGTGGGCGTCTGTAAACGTTATCCTTTTAGATTTTCATTTTCTTTGTGAGGTGAACCTTAAAGTCCATATTCTGTCACTAATGCAGTCATTAAGCTAATTGTACTTTGGTTATAGACAGGTATTTGTTAAGCTATCTTCTCTGGGGGAATCCTGAGCAATATTTGAGTTTGTGTGCAATATATGGTTTTCTGCCACATCTTTAGGTAATAAACTCCATTCTTTTGACGGCGCACTGTGGCTGAAAATCGTTTTTCATTGGCCAAAACTCAAATTTTTTTTTGTCACCGATTTTTAAAATTTTTACGCCCTTTTGCAGCTAATATATCCAGATTAAGGTAGCCAAAAAATTAGGTTAAACTATTGATAATTGTGAGCGTGGCATGCTGTCAAACTCAACGGTTTTTTTAATTTCAGAAAAAGGTGTTTTTCTTTTGTTTTTTATAAAAAATAAATGGTTACTACTCGCAAGCTATCATCGATAATGGCCTGCGGTCTTTTTTATAATGTTGGTAGGATTATAGTCTTTAGTTTTTGTAAGTGGTCAGAGCTCTAGCGTTTAATATTAAGGGCGTTACGGAATATTTATGAAACTACTATATTTTTCTCAAATTTAAACTTTAGTGGAATAGAACTTCTAGGGAACAAAAGGGAACAAGAAATGTATACCACCCGGAGAAAGGTGAAAGTGTCCTCTTTACCGCTATATATACTTTTGCACCCGCCACGAGCCGCCTGTAGAACACTTTTTTCATTTTAATGAAATTACTCCAAAGTACTCGTATACAATGGTGTATATAATTTTCACTTTTTTGCCTAAAAGTTTATGTTTTTTATTTTAGACTACGTAAAACTAAAAAAATTAAATATAATACCTGCGAAAGGGTTTAATGGCTTTGTTTTGATCAGCCAAAAATTGGTAATAAAATTATCACAAATTATCACAAAATTCTACAGTAAACATATGATCTGTTACTAAATTTACCTGTTATCAAATGTTAGGGTCAACCAAAGTCATAAGCAATTTTATAACAATAATCGCGACATTAAAGCACTAAAGAAAAAAAAATAACCCAACAACAACAACAAATATTGGCGAGATACTAATCAGTTTTACCTGATATTAAGGTCTGGACAACATGTGCAGTTTTGTTCAATTTAAGCACTACATGTTATGGAATTAACGATCAATGTAAGAATAACATGTATCTAAAAATGTATAAAACTACGGATTCGATAAGGGATTACTCAGTAATAAGTTAATCCTCTAAGTGTACGGATAAAACATAACAGACGCAAATAAAAATATTCAGAAAAATATGGAGAGCTTCAGTTATAAAGAACTGGCCGAAGAGTATTTTAGAAACAAAAACCAGGAAGATGTTCTTAGCTACGTTAAAATAAAATTAAACTTAAATTCGTGTAGCACCGAAATGCAAGAGCAATTATTTAATTTCGTAAAAGCACTAAAAAAACGCTACAAAGAAGTTAGCTACAGTAAACAAAAGTTTTATATAAAAAGTGCAACCTGGTTAGAAGGCCAACTTACTGTCGCTGCAGAAACAGCAAAGCAAGATAAGGGTGGAAGACCACGCAAATATTTAATGGGCAACTGCAGCGATAGATCTAAGAGGCGGAAACTTAAAGATATTAACGATGCAATTGGTTGTACAAATATAAAAGAATCTTTCCTACATCAATTACGATCACAGAACCAATTAACAAAAGTGGATATCATTGAAAAAGTTGTTAAAGCTAGTCCAGTGAGAACAAAACGGATTCTTAAAAGTATACCAACTCCGAGTGATGTAATACAGTACACAAATAAGGAGGCATTAGCATTATTTCTGGATTTGAAATTAACAAAACAGCAATATATTAAGCTCAGACTGCGTGCGATTGAAAAAGGCTCAAATATGTATTCAGCATATCATCACATAACCGCTGCTAAAATGGACTGTTTGCCATCAAAGGACACTATTACAATCACACCAATTTCGGCAGAGGTACAACTACAATCTCTACTTGATCACACAGCCGAACGCTTGCTACAATCAATAACAGGAAATGAGTTAAAGAAATATGGAAACACAAAGTTAATTCTTTTTTGTAAATGGGGATGTGATGGTTCTTCGGGACAAAAACAATAGAAACAAGCTGTATGTGAAAATATATCGGACTCAGATATGTTCATGGTATCATTTGTACCATTGCGATTGAAAAAGATTTTGGAAGATTCAGATCCTTCGACTAGTACAACGCAAACAATGGATATTTGGAAAAATGAGACATCATCTTCTACGAAATACTGCAGGCCAATCAAATTTGAATTCAAAAAAGAAACTCATGATGCCATTAGCAAAGAAGTTAGTGATATCAAGACCCAAATTGCAACACTACAGCCATTACAATTACAGTTAGATGGGCAGCAAATTGAAGTAAGCTACCAATTAGTGCTGACAATGATAGATGGAAAAGT
Organism: Gymnocheta viridis; assembly: GCA_956483585.1. Lineage (NCBI taxonomy): Eukaryota > Metazoa > Arthropoda > Insecta > Diptera > Tachinidae > Gymnocheta > Gymnocheta viridis. The sequence continues at coordinate 65,526,257 of OY101443.1, forward strand.
AGGTCAGGCTTTGACTAACACGAAGGCTGCATCCAGCTGCATTATATGCCAAGCAACATCAACCCAATTAAACCAGGTCCCGACAAAATCATTAGATAATAAAGATGCATATGAATTTGGATTATCACCACTACATGCAAGAATACGACTTATGGAACACATACTAAAAATCAGTTATGATTTGGATTTCGGGTCTTCAGGATCAATAAGAAACAACGAAACCAACAAAGAGTTAAGAAGTGCAAAAAAGAAACATGTTCAAGATGAATATCGCAAATTAGGATTGATTATAGATCAGCCAAAACAAGGGTCAGGCAATACAAATGATGGCAATACCGCAAGAAGATTCTTTTCAGATCCAGAAACAGCATCTGAAATAACAGGAGTGGATTTAAACCTCATTTTCAGATTTAAAATAATCCTAGAAGTACTTGCGTGCAATGAAGAAATTGACTCTAGAAAATTTGGATATTATGCAAAGGAAACTGCAAAAATATATACAACCAACTACCCATGGAGAAATATGTCTGCAACAGTTCACAAAATCCTTTATCATGGAGAAGATGTCATTAAATATCATTTGGTGCCACTTGGAGATCTATCAGAGGAGGCTCAGGAAAAAAGGAACAAGGATTACAGATTTTATAGAGAGCACAATACTAGAAAAATTTCAAGAAATTCAACAAATGAAGATCTATTTAATATATTATTGGCAACGTCAGATCCGTTTATCTCCAGTATTCGAAATCAATGGAAAGTGGAACATCGGGATTTAGATGAAGAAGCCAAAAAACTACTAAAGAACAGAGATAGCACAGAACAAAATATGGAATATTTGCAATCAATATTTGAGTCAAATGAATAATAATTATAATTGCCTTTCATTGTTATTTAAGTACGAAAAACATAGTATTAGTAAAAAATAATAATAAACGAACCTACCATTGTTACAAATGCTATTAAAATTTATTGCAGTTTTTATTTTAAAATGTTTTTAAAATTATCAAATTTGACAGCAAAAAATAATAAATTTTTCTGTAGTAATAGTAATATTTTTAGATAATATTATTAACGTTTTTTTTAAGTGTAACTAACTATTCTTTGAGTGTAAACAAATTTGCAAATTTGTCAGCAAAAAATTTTTAATTTTTCTGTAATAGCAAAATCTCCAGTTGATTTTACTATTTTTTTCAGTGTAAAATTTTTTTTAAGTGTAACATAAAAAAAATTCCATTATTACAAAAATTATTTATAATTATTATTAATTTCCAAATATTCAATTTTTTTAATAAATAAAAAAATAATAATTCCATATTTCACTCAAAAAGTTAAAAAAAATTCAAAAGTTCAACTTTGACCTAGAATTCCTTAAAAAGTCCTCAATCAATTTTAATAAAATTTAAACTGAGTCAAGCTGAACTAAATATCTATCCAATAAAAAAAAATTACTTCAATATTTTGATCGGTTCAAAAGTTACAGAGTTTTGGCCAATGAAAAACGATTTTCAGCCACTGTGCGGCGGCATTCAAAGAGAAACAAAAAATATCAAAAAGTGAAAGAATTCACAAACACAAATTTGTACAAACTTATTCCAACACGAATAAGTTTTTTCACATTAATACAAATTTTAATACGAGTTAAAGAAGAGTCTGAATAAGTAAAATATATCTGTCCGTGTCATGGTGTACTGCTAAAAAGTTATTGTGTCTACATGTATATAAATTTATATATGTATGTACATAAACGCATGTATACAGACATTATTTGACTTCTGTTTATAAATATGTTATATAATGCGGTAATTTATTAATACCTTTGAGTTAAAATATGACTCCCTTGAGACCACAGACATCCTATAGACAGTAAGACATACATACATACATACATACATACATACATACATACATACATACATACATACATACATATACATATATATATATATATATATATATATATACTTTAATGGATGTAATGACTGAATGAAGCAACCAAGCAACACGGCAACTCAGCCGAAAAACTTAAATGAAAAAACTCTGGAAGAGGCTGTGATGTTTTCATCTTTTTCTTGTTATATTACAGAATACTTTTTAGTTTTAATGTGCCAAACAAAACGGTTGAAGAAAAATAAAAGTATAAGGCAAAGGTAGGCTTTTTTATTTAATAAATAATGACTCAGTGTTGATAAACATACAGTTTTGCTTACAAAAAAAACAGAGTGAAACAAATAGAGGAATACAAAACCTCGACGGTGATGTACATGCGAGAACTAAAATTATATTATTATATTTATTAAGTAGAAAAGTAACTCATTTTTCAATTTGAAGAACAAATTTTACAAAACATCGCAGAATTTTGGTTACCTGCAAACAATAAGAGATCACACAGTGCCTTGTTTTCGAAGAATTTGCAGTTATTTAAGCAGTTAAAAAATGTGGGCAGGAATAGAAAACTTAGGAATTATGCTGCGGAAGATTGTCCTTATATGTCATCAGATGACCTAAATTACAAAACTGAAGCTTCAATTGTCCATTCATGAGCGCCGAATTAACGATAACCATTTCAAAGAGGACATTGTTTTATAAGGTCTGCTAATGCAGGCCATATTGCAAGAATAGCTGATCTACTTCTTTTTACTTTTCAAAATTCATTTCACTGTAGATTTTTACTTTAAAATTTGTTTATGTTTTCAAATTATTTATGACATAAAAACCAACCAAAAGCAATATTTTTTTTTATAATATTACCTCTAAGTATTATTCTGTCGTAGTATGTGTGTAAAATATGTTTGTTACTGACATAACAATACTTTATTTTAAGGCCTCATTAGTTTTTACTTTTCGTTGCCGTTCTGTGCCGGTCTTTTCTGTTGAAGATATTTTTGAGTTACTTGTTCTGTGTCTGAACGTTCGGTTGTAGACAATGTAATAATGGGAATGAATTTTGTAAAAATTATGCAAAATATTTTTTATTTGACAAAAATATATAAATCTTTAAAAATTTAAACTAATATAAAATTTTCTGACTTTTAACACAAATTTTTTAATATTTCCCTTAAAAGCAAACTGTTGCATACAAAATCTTGGCTGTCACTTAACGTTGTATTCCATTAAGGCCTCATTAGTTTTTACATTTCGTTACCGTTCTGTGCCGGTCTTTTCTGTAGAAAATATTTCTTGCTTACTTGTTCTGTGTCTGAACTTTCGGATGTGGACGATATAATTATGGGATTGAATTTTGGAAATGTTTGCAAAATGTTTTTCACTTGACAAAAATATATAAATCTTTAATAATTTGAATTAAAATAAAATATTCTGACTTTTAAAACCAAATTTATAATATTTTATTCCACAAAAAACTAATACATACAAACTTCTGGCTGCCACTTAACGTTGTATTCTATTTTCTACAGAATAGTCCGCAACAGAACAGAAGGAAAAAGTAAGAACAAACCACACATACAGTTTTTCAATTCAACAGAAACAAAACAGCTGATTCGTAACAGAACAGAACATACAAACTAATTCTTCCTTTAATCTACAGAATAGTCCGCAAGAGAACAGAACGAAAATATTACAAAAAACCACACTTACAGTTTTTCAATTGAACCGAATAAACTAATTCTGCCTTTATTCTCTTTTCATTAAAAAAAGAGTTTTCCAGATAACGCAAATGATTCAATGGAAATGTGCAATTCAAAATGGCTTTGTAAAATGCAGCGTTTCAAGTTTCCTTCGACAAAAAAAGATAAGTTCCGGCCACCTCCGGCTCATTCTTTCAATTTAAGTGAATGAGAGATCGCTAAACAAACTTAAAAATTTTCTGATAGAAGATGCAAAAACTTCAATATTAAAAATGGGCAAAAATATGTTGCATAGTTATAGGGGTGAACTTTTTAAATTAGATTTGTGTACATGGGTGAGTTTTTCACATCCCGCGTGACTCACGCGCTAGTCCCTCGTAAGTGCGTTAGCGTTATTTTAACCTAAGGCTACGTCTTACGTGACGCAGAGCTGAATTATTTGCTAACATATATAACTGATACCTCATTCATGCCTGTTACGGTCTATAAAGTTCTTATAAATTGCAAGACCATAAATGATGCAGCAGTACTGACTATTGGTATGCTCTCCCGGAAAAAAATTAGGAGATATAGTTAAATGTTTCCTAGAAAGTGCAATAGAGTTTTAACAAATAGTGATGATGTCTTGTATTATTTGCTTGCATCATCTGATTCTTACATAAGTAGTATACAGCATTAACATCTTAAGTATCCCTTGAAACTAGAAAATGTGGCGCAAGAAATGATATTTATTGCCTGTTCGCGGATATCGAAAGAAAATTGTCTTTCGTATAACTACATTTAAAACAAAAACAAAATTTCGAAAGTTATTTTTGCTTCAAATGTAATATTTCGAAAGAAAATTTTCTTCGATATCGACGAACAGGCAGTAAATGAAAAATTTTTTTATTTATTTTAAAGTAATTTAGATTTCACTTAAATAAAATTATTTATTTTACGTATTCCTGCTACAAATTAAACCAATTTTTTACATACTACTCAATGTTAGAACTATTTACCTAATAAATCTGAGAAACCAGCCTCTACAACGACATAAGACTTGTTCAAGTAATTTATCATTAATATAACACAACACGTAGATCTCAAGGAAGGTGTAAGGTGACAAGCTTCGCAAATGAGTACGGCAAATATACATATCTTGTCCTTAACCCTCCCTGCAATAGAATAATAATTATAAAAAACAAATTTAAGAGAAATAAACTTAGTAAAAATTTTCTCATAAGTTCACAATGATTTAACAATATTAAATTTAATATCACAAATGTAATATATTTTTTTCCTGCAGAAAAGCCTGAATGGTTTAGAGGGGATCTATCGGAAAACTTTTGCGCAAAAACAAACAAGATACTATACGGAATGTGCGTACGGAAGTAGCATTTTTTGTTTTATTTTTTATAACATTTTTTAATTTAAGGATGAATAGGACATGCATTCTTTCTTAACTTTTTTCCTTCTCAATCAGGTAAAACTCGCTTTATTAGTATTTCGCACGAAAAATACATATTTAAAAATATTCTTAATTTTTGTACAGATTTTGCTGTATTTATTTCAAGGGCTATTTTTGAAAAACGAATATCCTTGCTAAGCGTGAGACAAAATTAAGTCTAAACATAATAAATAATAAGTGTCTTGTAAGATTATTAATTAAGTTGTTATGATACTTTTAATTTTGAGTATGTGATTTGTGCGGATATCAAAAAAAATTTTTAATATAAATATTCCTGACCAATTTAAACAATCTTATAATTCTGCGATAGCTGCTTCACCGCAAATATTGGAATAAAAACTTCGCATCACCATCATAGATGTTCACTGGTTTTTAATAAGACAATTTGAAAATTAAATACAAATGTAAATGATGAAACAGATCAGCCCTAGTGATCGATATTTTCCATACATTTTGACATACAATTTTGCCAGAGAATATGCTCGTGAAATATTATCTATTTTGGTTTTACAGCGTTTTTTCTTTTGCTCTCAATTTTACAGACTCATTCTCTTTACAATGTCATCATATTTTCATGAAATCTCGTACATGTTTCATACGAAAAATGCAAACAAAAGAATATCAAACAATAATAAGAGAGTATTTGAAGTAACTGTCGTCGATTTTATTATCCTAATCCTGAAGTTGCAGACTTTGTTCTGTTTCATCATTGATGATCTACTATTCCAATGGAAATAGTGTTAAATGATCTTATCGCTATTTGAAGAATATTTTTAATATACATACATATTTTTAATAATCTTTAGCTTTTGTAACCAAATATTTCATCACTCTGTTACTTGTGAATGGAAAATAAAACTTTAGAATCATATGGATTTTTTTACGAGAAACTTTTCTACCAAAACAATTGATATCTTTGAGTTTGGAGTTCTCTGTATATATATTTGTTTAAGACGTATGAATGCGTTTACTCGTTTATTTGAGCACTTTGTGTGTGTAAGAATAAAGTGTCTATGAATGTTGTTTGTAAACTTTTAGTTGTTTAGGCTGAAATTCGCAGAAAAATAACACTAAGCGACAACGAACTTTGGTATGAGGAAAAAGAAACTGTTGCTATTATTTCAAACATTATAAATCAGAGTTGGAAACAAACAAACAGACTTGCGTAAGAAATACGAAAATGAAGTTTTAACTTGACAATATTGCGACTTTTTGAAGATGTTTAATGTAAGATTTCTTTTCAAAAAAAATTTTGTATTTTTATTTTTAACATTTGTATGAAAGTTTAAAGAAAGAGTGCAAAAAAGAAGCAGTAAATAGAAAGATACCTAAGTTTGTATGAATGTAATTTAACCCTGATGGATTCTTATTAATAACAGTATTAAAAAGTTTCATTTTTTCAAGCAAGAAAGAAAAAGGAGTCAGTCATTGCTTTTCTTTTTTCCCCAGGGTGTAGTTACCAAAAAATCATTTTTATTCCTTTTTTTGGCTTCGTGTACCAGTTCATAGCGAGCAAATAATTATGTTGCTAAAATTTTTTTTGTTATTTTTATATGACTCAGAAACAAACAAACAAATGTAAAAATATTACACATAAATGAATAGCAGAAATTAAAACTGGGGTGAACTGATATTAAATGATTTTTGTTTTATCTTTTCAGTTAAAAAATATTTGGCAGTGATTTCGCTATGCATTTATTAACCCATTTAAGGGGTATATTTATGTGTGTGATTCTGAAATAAATAGGAAAAAATGTACTATTTGATTTATCGTACGTTTGTGCGTGAGCATCGACCTAAACCGATTTCTTAAGGTAACTTCTCTTTATTAATCTTCTTTGTGACGAAAATGCGTGCCAGGCTATTCTCAAATGATATTTTGAGATTAAAATTATAAAAGTACGTCATATTTCTATTTTGTGGAAATATTTAGAATTAGTATGTTTGAAGTATTTTTTCGAATTTTCGAATTTCGAATTTTTTGAATTATTTATTCACAAACAATTTTTATTTATTGATATTCTTTTTCATTACATATATACTGAACAAAATATTTTTCGGCTAGTTTTGCAAATAAATTTGTCACAAATGGAGCATTTGATGTCACATTTAGACTTGCACCAACCACAAATTCCACGCTTTCTATTCCCTCACTTAGAAGAAGTATTACTTGAAGAACCCGTTGAAATTGAAGATGATGCCTGAATTTCAGTCAATAACTGTGCTGAGAACTGTTGTAGCAAACCTTTTGTCGAATTGTAATAAGAAACAATCTCTGCTTATCAATATCGTTCCTTTGTTTTTATGACTGATGTATGATACTAATGTCGCAATGTCACAGAAAGCAAATGTAGAATCATACAACGGGAGTTTTTTTACATTCAGCAATTTCGGAGGAAGGAATGTTTTATTTTGACGTACTGTTCCTACATATGTAAGTTTCCGTTCAAGTAATTTTTTTACTAAATCAAACGTAAAAAAGAAATTGTCTCCTGTTTGTTATATTTTGACCTTTCAAGCCTTCCGTCAAATCTAATACAACGCGTTGTCCTTGGTTTTGTTCAGGCCTTGCATTTTTAGCTTTTCCAAGATATGGCTGTATTTTCCAGACGTAGCCTGAGCTTGAATCTACCGCCAACCAAAATTTTAATCCATATTTTGCAGGCTTTGATGGCATAAACTGGCGAAAGGAACATCGTCCCCTGAAACCAACAAGTGGCTCGTCAATAGTGACATTTTCGTGGCAGTTGTAGAACATTGGAAGAAGTAGTTGCCAACGCTCCCACAACTCGCGAATAGGAGCAAATTTGTCGCTACTGCACATTTGTCTTCGACTCAAAACATTATCAAAACGGAGCGTACTTGTGATCATGTAGAAATTACCTTCAGACATGATTGAACGGAAAATCGGACGACCAAAAGATGCGTCAAATAAACCATGAACGTCTTCATTTTTCCCACTGCCATATGGAAGTTTTATAGAATAAAATAACTAAAACCAGAATGTACATACCGATATACCCCAGCAAGAATAAGTACAGCAATATATGCTCGTAATGTGTCTTCATCAATATCGGTCCATTTATTGCTAAATTTTAACCTGCCGTGATTATTCGTATTTTCATTGATAATTTTTTCTATTGGAGGAGGAAAAAACACAAAAATGCTGACATCATGTCACTGGATCTAGATGCTGCAAATCTGGTTGGACCTGGCTGAGTTGATATAATGTTCTCAGCAGCAGTTCCAGTATGCTGAGGTAATGGAGTGGCGCTCCATACCAGCGCGAACAAGGCAAATTGAGAGCTAGGTGACGTTACTACGACAGCTGACTATTTTTTGTTCGTGTTCGTTTTGTTCGATGGGTTTGAGAAATTCTAGGTGGCACGATTCTAAATAATATATATTAATTATATTAACAAGGTAATCAATCAACTTAGATGCAAAATATGGATTAAATATTTACTTCTCTTAAAAAATTTAGTATGGACCAAATGGTCTTTTAACGTAGGATTAGTATATTTTTTCTAATCTAACAGTAGGGTTAATTGGTCTCGAGTTCGAAGGTTGAAGTTTGTAAGCTCAAGTCATATACAAAATTGTACTCGTTTACCCAAAGTACAGTAAATGAGAACACAAATTGAGAGCGTAAAGTGACAGTTCATGGCTGAGAATTTACAAATTGCTACTGTTGAAATTTGTTTAAGTAAAATTTTGCAAAGCCAAAAAACACATGATTCAAAAGGTAAACAAATAAGAAGTAAGAAAAAAAAGTAAACAATTTGTGAAAAAATTATTAAAAAAAATTTAAATAATAAAAAATAAGAAGTGAATAATTATTTTTAAGCTCTTGATTCGGTAGAGATGTATTTGCCTTTTAAAGGGAAATACATGTTGTAAAAACCACTCACAGCCATTTTCGTTGTGTTATTTTAATTCTTTGGAGTTGTGAAAGTGCTAAGTACATGGATACTTAGTTCTGCACTTGTTTGTATGGTAATAAATATATAAAAAAAAATTATCACATAATTTTTAATAAATTTAAAATTAGCAAAATCAATTAAAATAAAAATAAACTTATTGAAAAGATTACAGAAAATAATTTGTTTATATATTCGTATAATATTTGTGTTATGCTAAATATTGCATCGAGTACCAAGAAGGAAAAGAGTTTAGTAGCACTACATTTATTTGCCAACAGCTGTTTCTTTAATCATAAAAATTTTTACACTTTCCTTTCGCGTAATTTTTTGGGCAACAGCTGTTTTTGAGAGTAAACTTTATAGTTTGCTCAGTATTTACTTATTCATTGCATTTTACTGTAAAAGTACTCTAACGCACTTATTGTATAACATAGATATACAGGAAGGAATTTTTTTAATGAAATCAAATGATATAAACTTAATTTCTTTTTAGTAAATTTATTAGCCGAGTTTTTAAACTTTTTTTGAACATAAATCAATTTGCTCCTGGCAACAGCACTTTTTCACACTAATACATGTACGTTTTATCAGCTCTCTGCATTACTGTCTTGAATATTTGGAGGATAGTAAAGGGTGTTTTTTATTGAGGTATAGAACTTTAAGTTGGCATCACTTTTTTAACTGGCGGCCATTTTGTCAGCTGCCAAGTGATTAATATTTAGTTTGGTTTGCCATTTCATCATGAACAGGTTGACAAAAGAACAACGCTTGCAAATCGTGCAAATTTATTTCGAAAATAATGGTTAAGTTCGCGAAGTTTACCGCAAGCTCCGTCCATTTTATGGTCGACATAATCGTCCATCAGAGCAATTAATTCGGTTAACCATGGATCGTTTTCGCACTACGTTTACTCTATGTGATAATACGCATCCGCAGAGACGTCGAACAGTGCGCACCGAAGAAACAATTGCCGCTGTAGAGCAAAGTGTTGAAGAGGACCCGAATGAATCGATTCGCCACCGTGCACAGCAATTGGAGCTTTGTCCATCAACAAAAAAAAATTGAAAATTGGACCTGTAGAATTGGATTTATTCGAGCCAGCCGCGGCGGCCACATGCCCGAAATCATATTTAAACATTAATGGCATAAAATTATCCTTCCAATAAAGCCAAATTGATGGACATTAAAACGATTTTCTTGTGTTTTATTTCAATTCGAAGTTCTATACCTCAATAAAAAACACCCTTTATATTGGACTGCGATTTTACTGAATTATGCCGACAATAAAGCTTAGTACATTAAAAATGAATTATTTGAATAAAAAAAGTTATATTAATGAAGATACTCTGATCTTGAATTTTTCTTCTTTTGGTTTTGGTTTTTTATCAAAAAATGCTCGAGCAAAAAAAGATATTGCTGTTACACAAAAGTTACTGTTATAATTATTGTCAGGATTCCTTCATCACGAAGGCAATTTTCAGCGTTCGTGTCAACCAACTTGTCAATACGTGAGCTTTATTGTGATGACAACATTGTCACTTGTAAACTCCGTGGACAGGTTATAAAAAAAACAGAAAATATTTTGATATGAACAACATATGTTTGTTGTGTTTCAAAGCTTAGCCTGCTTAGAGTTGATTATTTATTTTGTGAAAGTTATTGTTTAAAGGTGTATTCACATATTTATTTCGGACAAAATTGTGTTGACACTAAGCTTCCTGCAACATGATTACCTCATTTGACAAATATATTCCGGAATATCAATGCTACCACATGAAATATATAAATAAAATTTAAAATCAGTTTATTATTGTTAAAAAAATCCAAAGACAAGATCTTCTTTTAATAGCTAATACGTTATTCATTCGGTTAAACATTAATCGGTTAACTGATCGGTTAGTTTAAAAATGGATATTTTCTATTAACAATTAAAACGGTATTGGTATTGGTATTTTATTGAGACTTCATTTCTTTCATAATACAGGATTACCCAACATAAATTCAATGAAAACTTAAAACTATTAAGTATTATTTTAATGACATAAGCTATTTTTTGAAAATGCGACATGCTTATTAAGTTAAAAGATAAAAAAATATTGGAATTTTTAACATTAGTTTTGTTAATTACAATGCTTGCTCCCGGCACTTGTCAATACTAGTAACGCTATGTTTACACTAAATGACCTTAATAATACTAATATAACAAACTTAAATCTAAACCTTACAACACTAAAAACAAATTAAAACTAATACAAACAGAAAAAAAAAACAATTAAATAAAAACAAAACAAATAATAATAATAAAAAAAAACATTAAAAAAAAAAAAATTATTACCCCCTGTGAATGCCGGGAGTATAATGCGTGTAAAAGTTTTGCCTAACAAAACTATTGGCCCCTTCTCGTAAGATCCCAATACAAGAAATATATTGCGTATTTGACCAACTGAAATCCTGCTCGCTGGATAAAATATCCTGAATGACATTACCTTAAAATAAGACAATTTTGCCACAAAACTATTCATCAACTCGAAAGCATACTGAGATAAGGCAGATAGTTTGGAATTTTCATAAACATATTTATTAGAAAACCTTTTATTTAAAGATTCATAACTTTTCCCTATGCATTTCCGCACTGTATGGCGTTCGAAAATCTCCATTCTTTTCATGACAGTTTTCGAGATGCTAAACCATATCGGAAATGCATAAAGAAGAATCGGCCTAATGCATACTTTGAACAATAACAGTTTTGTTTTAACTGGCAGAACTCTACTATTAAACAATCGACCAAATGCTCCCTTAATCCGATTCGCCTTCTCCAAATTGTAACAACCGTGGGTATTAAATTTCATAAGCCTACTAAAGTGGACTCCAAGGTATTTAATGTTATCCTTAAAATGTATTTCATTACCATTTAATGCTAACTTAAGATTTTTACTTTCCGGTACAACCGTATATTTACACTTACCGGAGGCATTACGTAAACATATAGCAAAGCTCTTTGCAATGTTTATTTTTATTCCCCAATGGGAATAAAATTCGTCAACTTTGACTGGTTGAAGTGCCACTTTAGGAGACTCATCGTGCGCATACAAAAGTGAGTCATCAGCATATAGTATACTCTGGGAGAGACCAAAATCATGAGGGAAATCGCTTATAAAAATATTATAGAGGTGGGGTGCCAACACAGAACCTTGTGGTACACTACAAGAAACCTCTCCGTAACTAGATAATCTACCAGAACTCTGTACACAAAATTTCCTACCATTGAAAAAGCTTTGGAAAAGTTTCACAATTGAAGGATCGAAGCCAATATTTATCATTTTAAATAAAATTCCATCGTGATATGCTTTTTCAAAGTCAAGGGATACCGTCACAGTGCAACGGCGTTCTCTTAAATTTTGAATCACATCTGTGTGAAACTTTAGCAGAGCATGAACAGTAGAATTACCTTTTTTAAACCCGAATTGCCTTTCCGGAATATAGTCACTACCGAGAGCAAGATCCATTTTGTTCCATACAACTCTCTCAAACATTTTTCCTAAATTAGAAAGCAGCGATATTGGGCGTAAATTATTAATATCACTGTTACCTTTCACTTTGTGAATCGGAACAACCTTTGCTAGTTTCCAAGCAAATGGAAAATAGCAATTATTAATACAGTTGTTAAACAATATTGTCAAATATTGAAAAGCCTTAACAGGAAACCTTTTTATGAGGAAATTGAATATATCATCCAAACCACAAGATTTTTTGCTATTTAAACATTTAGATATGTCCAAAAGACAATTCAAATCTGTAAATTTCAAGCTGTTTAACTCATTCAATGATGTATTATTGTCATTAAACGTAACACAAGAAGCCTGAAGGACTACATTATTGATACGTTCATTAACGCCCGAAACATCCCTACTCGGTGGTGCATTTTGAAACAAATTCGCAAAATAATCTTTTAAAACCTGTAACTTATTTTCATTTTCAGTAATTGCAATGCCATCAACCGATATATTTTTGATACCCGAACGATTTTTATTACCAATAATTTTGAAAATTTCCTTAAAAGCCCAGGATCCTGGATTTATACCTTCCAATCTAGTATTAAAAAATTTTGCCTGCTCTATTTCAATTTGCTCCTTTATTAAGATCTTTATCAAAGCAATTTGTTTAGAAATTAATAAATATTGAGGATGTTGCCTATTGAAGGTTCTAGCGAATATTAATTTCAACTCTCTCTGCCAATCATATTTTAATTTTAACATTTTGTTCAATTTATCTGAAGCAATAAACTTTTTGTTCATACTTTCTACTCTAGCAGAATGTATAGTCGTCACAAAATTAACGGAAGTACTGAAACTGTCGAGAAAAAGGTCTATCTCATCATTCGACAAGTTCCTATTGTTCGGAGGATAACGATCCAGAATTGCTGTTACTATATCACTTTTAAATGAATTCCAGACCGTATCCCTATAGGAAATATAATGGTCTGGAATCCTTAAAACGAAGTTGAAGTCCGACAATGATACGGTCAAAGCTAAAGGTCGGAGAATGTGGGCAGCGTTCTCGTTCTATAGTTGGACAAAGAATTATCCAACATATCGTTACTTAATATAAAATGATCCAGGTGCGATGACCCGCCAGGATATGATGGAAAACCATCACAAATTCTTGTGACAGAAAAAGCTTCACTTTGAAGCCACGTTGAAAGCACTTCACCATTAAAATTGTTAACCGAATCACCCCAGGAAACATTTTTTGCATTTAGATCACCACCTAATATAAGCCCATTGTAGTCGCTCGAAAGGCAATGCCGACGCCTACTGCACTATTGTCCCTAACAACAACAAAATTATCAAGATATACATTCGTACCCGAGGGCAAATGCAATTCCTGTAAAAAAGCAATATCAATTTTGAATTGATCTAAAATAATATTAAGTTCAGTTCTCCTTCCTACGCGGACAAGAGAACCAACATTAAAAGTTACAAAATTTAAAGAATTACGGCCCATATGCATCTTGAACATCTTTCATTAAATTCAAGCACTCCTTCCTTGCTTGATCTTTTGTTAAGGATTGATAGTTTTCCAAAAAGTTTTGAATTCTATCTTCTAACGAAGGTGGATCGGAAGCACATAACACCTGCGCCACCTTTATAAATTCCTGAACTAATGTAGGTTTTTCCGTTCTTTTCCGTTTTGAAGCGTCATTGAAACAATCAGCAAAAGACTTGTTTTTAACAATACTGGACTGCTGCAATGCATTTTCAACATTAGCAGCAGCCAGAGTACTCCTTTTTGTGGCCTCCAGATGGGCCTTTTTCCTATTTTCCTATTTCTTATACACTGGACAACCTCTGTAATTGGAAGTATGTCCCCTTTCACTGCAATTTACACAAAAGGGTAATACAGAACCATCTGTCAGCAAGGATCATTCACCCGGCCCATGTTTCTGATCACACTTCAGACAAGCAAATGGTCGACTGCAGTTTCGCGAGTAATGACCCCACTGTTGACACCTCCAACATTGCGGAAGTTTTGTGCTATATTTTGGCCTCTCCCATGACACTACCTGATTCAAAATAAATTTGAAACCTAACAACTCATTCACCTTCCGACCTGGCTTAAGTACCACTAGAAACAAACCCGTAACTATTTGTTTTTTCCTCGAAAAATCTGTTGAAAACTTTGATACCGACTCAATTGTATCCGGAATCAGGTTATCCAACTCCATTTTAACTTCATTCACATCCGACTTGAAATATAAGCCCCTGCAAATAACACTCTGACGTTTCAACTCCCTAGGAGTGAAGATATGAGCAGAAATTTCTTTTTCTTTAAGCAATTCCACCATTTCCAAGTGAGCTGACAATTCCCTAAAGTACAATTTGCTTTTATTTCGAGATTTGTTTTTGATTTTAAATTCAACGTTCTTCGATTTCAATTGGTCAATCAGGGATTTAACATCAACGTTTTCAATAAATATTGGAGGGCAATAAGTAATCTTAGAGCTAAACTGTGAATGTGTGTTTCGTGTAACATTATTTTCTCTATGCTTCAAAGAAGCATTGTTAATCGGCGTATCAGCCACTATATTCAAGTCTCCTAACAGACTAAATCTGTTACTACAGTTAACTACATCATCTTCCTTGTTCATCCGATCAAATAAACCAACAACTACATCACCTTGATACCTTCTCTTCTTGTTCTGAACCATCTTGAACTCACTATCAAGCGAGGAAATTGACAAAGCATCTTGCTCTACATTATGTGTGCTTGCTTCTTCCATTTCTGCATCATTCATTTTACCATTTTTGGCATTAGTTTGACTTCCTGTAGACGATTGATCCAACACTGCACTCAATAATTCGCTCCCAAGCTGTGACTTCCGGCATCCAACCTTACCCTTTGTTGCATCGCTAGCATTTTCAATGGATTTTTGGCTTGATCCATTCTTCATTGATGAATTTCGACCCTTAACACAATTCGAATCCATTTTTTCCCCTTCAAGGATTTCTCAGCTAAATTATTAGGAGGCCGCCCTCCAGACTGCATAAGTAATGGATTTATGTCCATTTTTTGCGAATATGTCTTCACAATTTCAAATTATTTGAAAAATTTTTTCAAATAAAAAAAAATTTATTATATTTTTTTGACAGGGAAAAATTATTATTTTTTTTTTCCTTTTAATATTTTTTTTTTTTAACAAACACGTCTGCTACGTTCAATTTCACACACTTGAATCACAATTAAAACGGTTAATTTCACTCCATTAACCGATAAACTGTTGTAAAAAGTTTTTAGTCCTTTGTATAATTATAACATATATTTTGGAGCCTTTAAATATTTGTTTCGTTTTGTACACAAAAGAAAATATTTTTTTTCATCCATACAAAGAAGGTGTTCAGTGTTCTTCATTTCAAATAAATGTTTGCTGTCAACATCTTGTTGTTTCGCAGACTTTTTTAGCAAAAATAATCAAAACAATTAGAAGTGTTAAAAATTAAAAAAAAATTAAATAAGTCTCTAATGGCATGATTAAAGAATTTATATTTTATAGAGAAATCCAGGAAAAGGGCTGAGAAATCAAAAATTCTGCATTATTGGTTGCTTTATTTCTCCAACATGTACGATAAATGAAGGAATTTTTTCCAAGTCAAGTCTTATGAAAACTAAAGAAAAGAATAGCTTAAACTCTAAACATTTAAAGCAAATTATTTTTTTAATTTGTATTTTATTATATAAATTATTAAAATAAATAATAAAATGATTTCACAGCTAATTTTTTTTTTTTGAATTTTAGTTCAAGAATTCTTATGTCTGTTATGTTATTGTTTTTTTACAAATAAACTCCAAACTATAAATTTTTTATATATATTTATTTATTGAAATTACTTCATTTATAAAAAAAAATCTTTATTAATTGGTTAACCGATCAATAACAAATTTAACAGATTGCTAACCGATTAAACTAAATCGGTTAATTAGTGGACCGATTAACCGATTCAATGACTACCCTGAAAGCTAATGAACTAAATAAATATAGCGAAATTATTTTCAAAAACATCAATAAAAAACGAATACATAAATACTTGCGTTATTGCAACACTATAATGTGACAATTCAGATCAATTTTGAGCGGACAAAAATTAAAAATCAACCAATTTAAGTTGAAAGTTGTCCGAAAAAAATCATTTCCTTCTCAGAAGGAGGGACGTCAAACTACATGTGAAAAAAAATTGACCTGACAAAAATTTGATGGGTGATTCAAGCTTAAGTTGAGAGGTTTAAGATGTTCTGATTATTTGGAATCAATAAAATCAATATTTACTAGGTAGTCGAAAGACGAGCATCTTTTAAAATAATATCTAATTTTGACACTGATAGATGTCTTCTGTCCTAAATGTTGATTATTAGCTAGTATCATACCACCGCAGATTAAAACGAGTCACTTCACGCTTGATACATGTAAGGAAGTAATGCAAATTTAAAATCATCTGACTGCCAATCAAACTTCATATATACATTTTTTGTTATTGTTTTTGACAAACGATTTATCACAAACGTGTTGCTGTAGAGATGCATGTACTTGAACAAATTTACTTTGTATCCACTACACATGCATACTTATAAATTAATTAAAAAGGACACAGAAAAAACTAAATTTTTAGCAACTGTATTTTTGGAAAATAAAAATAAAAAAGCTCTACGTTAATTTGAATACTATATTTGACAGACACATTACTTTTTAGAAATACATTTAGAAAATAATAAAATATTTTCAACGACATAACAATCGTCATCACAGAAAATTTTATAATTTTCGTTTTGTGAATTACTTATATTTTAAGCATACTATTTGTATGATGTTGAGCATGAATACATACTTAAAGGGTTAAACATTATAGTACATATAACTGCTATAAGGGTAATTTACGAACAAACACAAAAATTGTATACAGAATAATATAAAAAGAAATGAACACATGTTTTATCTAATTTAACCAGAAACGGGTTATTGAGTTTAAGATTTGCGCTGCTGGTATGAGTATATAAAAAATTATTCTGCTAAAGGTACTGAAACGAAACTAATAGTCATGGTAAGTCAGGTGGAAAATTTTTATTTTCTTTAAACGCAAAAAAACGAGCAGCATTGCAAGAAATCTGCTCAAGTCTTTCCATTATTTTTATCATCATTTTTTTGGAAACTAAAAAAAATATAATTTTCACAAAATTAAGTTTGTGTTTTATGTTTAAAATCCACAAAAACATCAAAAGAGAACTTTGAACTAAAAAATCTATTACGTTACTCAGATTTTTTATTAAAATGCTAATTCAAAAACAGCATAAAAAAATATGACAGGGCATTTTTAAGAAAAATTTTTAAGTTGAAAAGTATTTAATAGAACACAGTCACACACATACACACACATAAATCAAACACAAAACAAACATGCCACGTAAACGCAAGTTAAAACACAACTTGTTGTTAAACACCTCATCAAACATCAAAGAAAATCAATTTGATGATGTTTTTTTTTTTTCTTTCTTCGTGTATTTTTTACTTTGAGAATTTATTTCAACGTAGAAAATCAACCCCCCAGTGTTTAGAGGGGAAATGTCGCCAGGTACACAAAAAAGAAAAATCGCTTATCAGAAAACTTATTTATTTATTTAACAATTTATTAAAAAAATAGAGCCAAAAAAAAGTCGTGCGTATAAAAAGTAAAATGAAAGCGATGAGAAAAAAACGCAATTTATATCTTTACCCACCGAGTGAGTATAAGGAAAAAGTGAATAACATCTGCGATAAAAAATATAAAGTCAAAGTAAGTTAAAATAATAAACACTAAAGTAAATTGACTTAAAGAAGGGGAAGGATGCCGCTGGTAAGCCATTGTAAATAATAAAAAAATCTTGAAATTTATAGAACTTTTTGTGAATCCTGGCTGCGATTTTTTAATGCTTGTTGTCTCTTTTACAAAATTTTCACCTTATTTATAACTTAATATCACATTTGCACAATTTTTGGAATTTATTGGGCATATTTTCAATACTTGAGTTAATAGAAATAATACATTTTAAGTATGAAATCAATTCAGCGCAATATATTCGGGGTTTATTTAACGCAGGAATTGAAATATATAGATAACAAAGAACTAGATTAAATAGTCTCTCATCATCTAATAATAATAATTTTTACTTGATCGAAGCGTTCCGTATCAAGCCTACTTGCTGTATGTATGAATAATTTTTTTTTTCTTTTCGGTTTAACATTAACAATAGTTCGGACATTAGACGATTTCCAAAGAACCAAAGAAAAGTTAATCAATTCCAACTTACACAGGCAGAACATAACAACTCTATTTTCTGAGGATGACAAATCGCCGTCATCAGTGTTAATGTGGTTTTTGCATTCTTCCACTTTTTATGTGTTTATATTAAACTATTGAGTTAATAGACTTTCTGTTAATCGCTTCATTGACTAACTAAGGTTTTAGTTTAATTGTTTAATTTTGGAATAGTCGGTTAACCGATTTATAAAAATCACAATTATGCTGATTTCTACTATTGAAAACGCATAAATTATCTATTATTGAATGACGTGTATATCTTAGAGCTTCTTTTACTATAATAAATTAATATGTATGTATTTAAACTATTTATTTTTTAAAGATTTTATTAGCGAAATAACGATAACATAATAAGCACAATAATTCTTGAAATAAACCAGGCCGAATGCATAAAAATGTATGAATAAATTAATAATTATATGAAATGCCTTCATAAATTTGTTTAAGGTCATCTTTAAAAAAAGTTTGTTAAAAATCTTACTTGTTACAAATGTTTAGGCTTAAACGATATATTCCTTAGTTTTAGTAACATTTTACTTATTCCGTTTTCTTTTGTAAAAAAAATTAACTTTTCTTTTAGTTTTTATCAAAAAATTTCTATTCAAAGTTTTCCTATGACAAAAATGTTGTCTCGTAATTGATGATACAATAATTTCTAATAAACTCACTATTTCAACAAGTCATTTTGAGTATTTTAAATAAAAATGTTGCCCTTTTTTAGAAAAGAACTCGTCATTACAGAAAAACCTTGCATTTACCGAAGATGTTGGAAAAATCAAACCCATCCATAATACAGAATATTCAATTAGTCAGTAGCCTTTCTGGGTTTCTTTACATATATAAAATCGTTAATTACACCATTTGAGTCCTGTCTTCTGTTTTTAAATATTTTTACACTTCTTCGGCTAATTTGGTTACAATAAATGAAACACAGAAGAAAATTGTTCAATTAGAAAAAACAATGTACAATTTTGTTTAGCCAGTGAAACGACTTAAATTAATCGATTTTGTCGTTTAAATTTATTCGAATAGTAAATAATCGGTTAGTTTTCCACCAAGACGCTTTTAGGGTTTATCCAGGATTTCATGTTCGGATAAACAAATACATTTTCTGCCAACGGGCTTTCATTCCCCATTGCACAGCAAATTGCAAATGTTTTTAAACTTTTCTAAAAAAAACCGAAAAATCGTTGAAAAACAATTTACTTTAAAGAAAAGTGTAAGCAGATTTTTCTCATTCCAATTTATGCGTATTTGAAATAAATAAGCTTAAAACATACAGCAAGGGAAGTTTGTTTTGTTCGTCGTTGTTGTGAGTGCTAAGGAAAATTTTACACACGCCTTCTTATTTCACACCTTATCAGAGATTAACAAAAAATTAAAAAAATAAACTTAGAGATTTTTCAAAAATAAATGTACGACCAAAATTGAAAAGTTGTCAAGTTAAATGTAAAATTTAAAGAGCAGTAAATATACCCAGACAATTTCTATCAGCAGCTTTATGTTTTTTTAGTATATTTTTCTTCTGATGTATTGAATTTAAATTTAAAGCATAAGTTTTTTTTCCAGTTTGTATACAATTGTTTATATTTGTAAAGTGTGTTTTTTAGTTCAGAATTTTTTCAAAAACATTTAAATCTGTTAATCTTATATAATTCTAAACAGAACAAATAACAAAATCGTTTGTGTCACAAACGCCTGTCAACAGAGAATGAGATTTAAGTAGTGGAAGTTGTTTAAAAGCTGAAAGAAATGAGGGACATGTTGGTTGCAGGGATGTCGAATTGTAAAAATGGTACAAGGTATGCCAAAAAAGCACTTTTATAAGAATTGAATGTCATCGAATAAGCAGCTGTATGGAAAACATAAAAATTACGGTCAGAGCATATGGCGACTCAGCTATAATGATAAAGGTCCGATCCATTGTGCGATCTTAGTTAAATTTTTTCTTCCAGCAGCACATATATTCGTTGACAATTTTCATGAAAACTTGCTGATAGATAAACTTAAATAAAAACAAGGAAAGGTCATAAATATTAAAAAACAAATAATTCAGATAATGTGCTGACGTGCAGAGTACTCACTACAATGGTCTTTACTCCACTAAGCTTGATTCCAGTATCGACAAGATGATAGGTATTAGAGATTGCTTATAAAAAGCTTATCCTCAATTGTGGGCGCTACAGTTAATTATGGCACTTTTTAAGGTAGCGTTCAATTCTCTTTGTTTTGTAAAACTTTAATTTTAACATACTGCGGATCACGTATTGCTTGCGGTCTTTGCACTGATAAACAAGTCCATAAATTTAAATATTTTATTTGATGTTATAAATATTTCGTGGGTTGAACTTTAAAACGTTGCAAGTGACAGAAATAACCACAGCAAAAAGATTATTCCACACTTAGAATATGCGACTAAAGTGTTAATTTCATCTGTAATCCATATTCCGATTAATAGTCGATCGGCAACAAATGGAAGAGTTCTTAACAAAAGCATTTGGTATGCAAAACGTGGGATGTATGGAGATATTGCATTGGAGCACTTCTCATTATAGTAACGATTAAATAGTGAAACTCACCCCGTATTGCATCCACGCTGCAGTGAATCGTGGTAGTTGGCTGCCCTGTTCTCATTGATGATCTTCTTCGCTTTCCAGTCCATTTAAAGGCAATCAGTCTAAGTAAGGTAAAGCATCATATAAAACGATGCACTTGATTGCTTTTTTTAGAAGGAAAAAATATGGTCAGAACACCATCATTATAAGATCACAACACCAAGACCTATAAATTTTTTAATATCTAAACTATTCATAATTAAAGATGCAGCAGCTTGTGTGGTCATACGTTTGTCATATGTGAGCATGCAGTACTGGATCTTACGAGCTTTAAAAACGACCTTTTTGATTAAGTGTATAAATTCTGTTTTGCCTTTTTATATCAGCCACCGACATGCTTGTCTCATTATTTTAGGAATACGGCCAGTTAATGATCCTATCATTTGCAAAGGAATTTATAGGGTTGGAAGTTTGACATAGAAGGTCAATAGAAAAACATGATATAGTGTACAGGAAAAAATGGAGGCTTGTTCTCGTTTGATAAAATCCCATTTATAGCAACAAGTATAAATAAAGCTCAATGTAAAATGATAATAATCATTAACGACACCAATAGCGATAAGTTATGAGAGAAATACATCGTGCCACACTCCATCAAATGCCTGGGAAATATTTAGAACCAATTTTTCTAAAAAACTGGATACAATGATACCACCTTTTTGACAGGAGCACAAAAAGATTATCTGTAGTATGATCTTTACCAAATGCATACAGGAAGTCGGTTAATCAGCTCTTGGACTCGCAATATACTAATTTTCATTACTTTTAGACTCTTTCTTTTTTGGAAGATTGGAATTATATTTGCATCCTTCCAGATCCTCTGGAACTCACCAGCATTATATAATGAACTAAAAAGGATATCTAATGGACGTAATAGTATTGAAAAGCACTGTTACAATAATAGTTTTGAAATTTCATTCGGCTTAGAAGACTTCTTTATACTGAGTTCCGCTAAAAGTTTTTCAACTGCTCCTGCTCAAGACAATAATTTGTCAAAATTACGACAAGCGAAAAATACTTGTAAACAATTCAGATAGAAAGTTAGATTTATTGTGCAGGCCAGTAAATACTTGGCGATCGTTTAAGAGATTCGGAATCAAAATCCTTTAGAATTTTGACGAGCGACCGAAAGCTTTTTATACTGATGGGTAGCAAAGCTTTAGACTGAAGACACTGCTTGCGCTCTCTAGAACATGAAGATCGTGCCCTTTTGAGCAGCAAAACAGTTTTGATATTTCATTTACTTCAGTTTAGCCTAATTGTTCATTAACTTTTACGACAGAATGTCTTTTTTTTCGATCTAAGTACATTTCCGCATGTCGGATTAAAATGCGATTTTTTTCAGAGGCCCGTCAGCATTTAAAATTTTTTTCCTTGAATTCCTGAATTTTATTAATATCTTTAAAAAACAATTCATACAATTATATTGTTAGATTCACGAAAGTTTATTGGTGGTTTTTATTATATTCCAATAGATGGAATACAACAACAAATTTACATAATTTTGTTTTCAGCAAACAATATTTTAAGAGTAAAGAAATTGTTCGTCTCAAGTTCAAATCTGACTTTGCCCATTTCTTTTTAACTAAGAAATTTTTTTATAAATTCAATTTATTAATCAAACTAGCAGAACGGCTTACTACTGTTGGATGCTATTACTTTTAACGATGGCTACTGACGACTAGAAGTATCAACTATTTAATCATATTATTTAACAAATATTTTGTCTGCCATTTGAAGTTCGTTTGCTAGTTTGCAGTCAGTAAAATTTCTTAATGATTTGCTATTAAATGTATTTAAATACAAAATCTTACTGCCGAATTCATAACAAAAAGTTGGGATATTCATAATCGGTTTTCTATTCTATCAATGTTCAATTCATAAGTCGTGCGTAAATAAAAAGAAACTTGTATCATTTCACAAGTTTTTATTTAGAGAAAAAACAAAATGCTAGAGAAATCTTTTATCTCATGAAAATTAAGTTTTTTATATTCGACCCGTAGCAAGATTTTCTTACCAGAAATAATTCTTTTCCATAATTCTTTTAAAATAATTTAGAAAAAACAAATTAAAAAAAATTTATTTATATAATAAGCACAAATAAGTGGCTTTCATTACAACAAATTTAATTTGTATTTAAGTTATGCACTGGATAACTTCAGCATAACTTTTCGTTATGAATACGACTGTTGGTGTATCAAATCTAACATTACATGTCAAACCTCATATCAAGCTTGTTCTACCCACCATTTCATAATAGAGGATATCTAGTATAAAAATCTATTTTTGTTTTCCAATGACAACCTTTGTATAATTAACTTTAAATAAACAAAAAAAAAACTTGGTTTTGAAACATATGCTTGGCAATCAATCATGGTTGTTTTATACAACGAATGCGCTAGAAAATATGTTTGATTTAATTGTAAACTTAAATAATTCTGTTAGTTTTGAAAAGGCTTTCGAAATACTTTGTAAATTAATCAATTTTTATTAAATTCACTTTGCTTCCTTGTATGAAAATAAACGTAGCGCATCTTTAAATATACAAATATATAAATAAATATATTTTCCAATAATTGAAATGTCTATTAAGTGAAAAATATCAATAGCAAAAAAATTTATTTTCAATTTCAATTGCATTTTTTTGTAAAAAATTTTTTTTCAATTATCAAAAAACATGCCACAACCGTGCTCTCCTATGTTTATGCCTGAACTTATAAATACTGTATGCAAACGAACTTTGACCCTTTTTTTATTAAACGCTTACAATATTTTTTTCGACCGTATTTGTTCTGTTACTGTAAGGAAATTCAAACAAGCCGCAAAATCGCTTTGATTGCTGAAAACATGTTTGTTTAATGTTCAGTATTTTGATGCTTTTATTTTTATTTTCTGTGCCATAGTTAGTTGAAAAACCGCAAAGAGCCAAAAAGTGATTTAAAATTTTCAACCGAAAAAAAATTTGGTCACTTTTACAATAGGCTGACCAAATAAAAATACTAGCTCAAAAAAAAAAAACTCGAAAATTGTGCAGAAAGGAAAAATGCAATTGCCAAATACAAACACAGTTTGAATCAGCGGCTTTAACATTTTTATTTTCTGTATTGCATGTGTGATTTTAACTATACTACTTCTCCGTAAATATATTAAATGTTAAATGTTTGTGCAATATACAGTTTGTCCATTAAGTTACTGCACAGACAACAAATTTTAACAAGTTTGATGGTATCATAAAATCTCAGACTACGGCGAAACACAGAAGCCGAATTAAAATAAGATAATATAGAAAGTCACTATGACTTCAGGATGTAAATTAATGAATAAAAAATGATTTGTGGTGTTGGCTCTGGGGTATTTTTATATAATCTTGGATTACATCAATCTTTCCTTCTTCCTGTTATGTAAAACGTATGAAATATTAGTCAAGAGGAATTATTAACAAGAGAATTAAAATTTTTCGGTAGGTAGGCGGTAATTCAGTTACTAAAATCACATACCCACTTCTCAAATAGCTGGCCAATGCTGTTATCTTGATTAGGTCTTTAGATTAGCAGGTCTTTTATCTGGGTTCCTGCACATATCATTTTCCCTGGCAATGAACAGGTTGATGAATTGGTCTGCGCTACTTCTGCTATGGGAGCTTTTAATGCTGCAATTGTTACTATGCCGTTCGTCACTAGTAGGAACAACATTTTCAGTCACTATTGTTAATGACTTGAAAATAAATGGCACAAGCTGAGTACTTGCAATGTTGCTAAAAAAATATTGTCTTGCTATCACGACAAGCGCTAAGAACATTTAATGACCAAAAACCGCAAGGACATCCGGAGGATCATCGTGGTGTTGACACTGGATTATCGATAAACATGCTGGTAGACTGGTTTTCATAGGTTGACACTGATCACTGGAGTAGTGTTTGTTTAAAATGAATCAATCGATTCTTTTTTATTAATAGCAGTAAGTAGCCTCGTAAGCCAAACCAAACCAAGCTCACTACTTTACAGAAATTGAAGAAATATATCTTAAGAATTTGAAAATATATCTATCTATGTGGCTTTTGCAACTTTCTGTAAACTTTTTAATGAGTTCTGGCAGGACAATAGCGTCTTCGTATAAGAAGAATTTCGTGTTATTCCAACGAATCAAGCGTAAATACTTCGAGCAAACATTGATTCTATATACTGTGTGTATACACATTTGTCTTCAAGCATTTTGTTAATAATGTTCCCTACATGATGCATAAGTTTTGAAATTTTATTTTCATTTTGGCACTTTTATACAGTTTTCAACAAAGTAAATTTTTTTAATTTATTTAACTAATGACTTGACTTTGGTTTTTAAGATATTTTGAACTTTTATCAAAACCAAATAGAAAAATTAAATCTTTTATTTCTTCATAATTTCAGGAAAGTAACACGAATTTGTAAAATTTTAAGGATTTGCAAGACACTGGTGAATATAATAATATTTATTTTGACTTATTTTTTGGATTACATCAGTATATTTGCCTTTTCTTACACAGTGCAACACGAAAAAAATAACTATATGCGGACACCACTACGTGATTAAAGAACAAAAAAAGAAGACCCGTGTCTGCCAGTTTTGCGCAGTCATGCACTCTTTTTATGATCGCCCAAAGATTTGGGGCCTCGTTGTAATTCTTGCAAAATACCGATAATTTTCTCAGGCTCATATCTTGCAAATCGTTCGGAATTTCGATTTACTCTCTGGGGCAAAGTTGTAGATCTTGTCATAAAAAGCAAAAATTGTGAACATATAAAATCAAAACATCTTCATCTTCAAGATCGCAATCGCAAAAGATTTAAAAGATTCGATTTTTTACCTTTTTTCACTATTCATGGTAGCAAACAGTTTAGAATTCAAGAAAACAATCAACTTTAAAAATGTACCTAAGACCTTAGTAAATAACTTTTTAGCACATATGAACTTCCTAGGAATGATTCATAATACCGTTTAGGTAGCGCTCAGGTAGTCGTAAAAGTGAAAAATGTTACAAAAATTTTGTAATTTTATTTGTTTTTTTTTTACTTCAACATTGCGATACATACTATGCTATCTATTACAAAAATGTACCTAAGATTTTTTTGGTTTTCGAGAAATTTGAGAGCTTAAACGTCTAAAAATGTTGAAACGCTCACATTCGATGAACAATTATTTTTACATCTTTTTTCGAGCGATTCTTCACTTTGTTCGTTTAGGTGATTTCCGCTTGGGCGATTATTTACTACCCAATTAATTCTTCTACTAATTTAATAAAATCTTTTTAAAATTATTTTGGTTAAATGGCATCGTATACTCAACTACCCGAATGAAAGAGCAGATCATTTTCTGTACGATTTTGAATGAGAAAGAAGTCTTCAGTAAGAGCGTAAAACTGTTCGTGGGCATTCCCATAAAAGCGATTTGTGAGGATTCTAACACTGCTTTTATTAAACTTGAGGAAACTACAAAATATTTTAATAATAATTTTATGAAAACTAAAAATACTATTTGAAATTATTTTTAAGAGGCAAATAATTAGTTAGAAAGAGAGATGAACTGGAATTTTTAATACGCTTATTTTATTCTTCAACTCAGAAATATTGGATGCTTAGAAGACGTTTTTTTAATGCCACACAAACAGAAGCTGAGGAATTTGGAAATAAAATTGCAGTATGCTCGATATTAAAAAGTATCTGTCTGATGATGATGACACATTAGAATAAGCATTCGACAAAACAAATTGTTATTTAATCCAGACCATTAGAAGTATAAAGAAATTAGAAAGATCAAAATAATAAACCAGGTGGCAAATTACGAAATTAGATATCGAACGAAATCCCATTTAAAATTTTTTTTGAATTTGTATGGGAATTTAATTCGCCCCTGCGGCAATTAACGGAATTCGATATCAGATTCAAAATACTTTCTATGGAATTTCGTTTGATAGCGAATGCCGTAACAAACAGCTAAATTGAAATGGATTCCTTTCGATATAAAAGATACTTTTACATCTGTTATAAGTGAAGATATCTTTTCTTTTCGTTTTCTTTAAAATTCAAAAAAAATCGCTTAAGAACGCAACATTTTTATGAAGTCATCTTTTTATAATAATATTTTAGAAGATCTCCTTGAACTTTTAAACAAGCTAAAGATACTTTTTTTTATTAATATTACTTTTGAATTCTTCTTTGGACTAATTTAATTCAAAACTATTGGTATTTGTTATGTTACAAATTTTCATTATTAAAATCTCTTAATAATATATTGTTGATGTATTTTTATTTATTCAGAGAATTTTTGAAAAATTTTTATGTGCAACTTTTTGCTAAGAATTTATTTTACATCTATTTTTCATATCGGTCTCAATACATAAAAATTTATCAAACTCAAAATCATGATTCGTTTTAGCTCTAGGCCAAGGTATTTCTCATTTTCACAAAATATTATGGTTTAATGAAGATCTACCACCGTCAAATGTGAAATTTGCACAGGTACAAATTCAGTTCAGATATTTTATAATTGAATGTTTTGAATATAAAACATTAATTTAAGAAATATCACGTTAAAAACTCAAATTTATTTCTTTTAACTTGTGATTGTTTTAAAAAAATTAAATTAAAAAATGACATACTAAATTTTCATATTAAATTAATTAAGTTTTAAGTACATTTTCGCATTAAATCCACAGATAAAAATATATAAATTCAGGAATATAAAAAAATTTTCTTTGATTATTTTTTCCAATTACATCCGATTGAACAAAAATGGATCGATTAACCGATCGAAACCAAAACCCTAATTATTGAATACCATGATATATACGGCCTAAGCGAAGATGCAAGTCAACAAATGTTTACCTAAGAGACACTTCTTTAAGGTCTCTGCCAAAAATCATGGTCATATATATTTTTTAAAGGAACATCTTCCGCGCGTTATCTCCATAATAATTCAAATCTGTGTGTAATTTATTACGAAAATAGTTCCTCTCCATTAAGGCCATACAATAGTCGTTGACACTGCGAATAACCCCATTTTTTAAATTCTTGCAGATTTTGTTTTGTTGTTGCAACATTTAACAAACCATAAACATACCAGGATATTTTTGTGTTTTTGAAACATTTTGCGGTCTTTTGTGTATTTGACGTGTTGATAATTAACAATCTTTTTTGTTTTTAATTTTTTTACATGATTGTACGTATTAATACAAAGATATTAATGGTACTATACACAAAAATATGCATGTGTGTATATATAAATGAGTGTTGCATTTATAGGGGCTGCAAAACATTCATGTGAAAACTGCACATGCAAGCAGAAAATTGTATATATTTTATTTTTCGAAAAAAAAAGATAATATTATTGTTTCTTTTACTTCTTGTTAATTTTTCAATTGTTCTTTGTCAAAGTTTATGTTTAACAATGGTTGTATTTTCCCTAACAGCCTGAAAAAATAGCAAATTATCAGAACTAAAAATAGCAACATAAAATATTTACAATAATATTGTTACATATATAACCATGTATTATTTAAATTAATATTGTTTATTAAAAATAAAAAAATAGTAATTTTATTTCTGTTTAAAAATCCTTTTCAATCATGTTGCAATAAAAACTTATAAAACAAATAAATATATTTAGATAGCACTGTGCATTTCTATTAAACTTTTATTATTTAATTTTTTTACTACATGATTCTTTTAGACATTTTTGTGGACTTTTTGCCAAAACATGTTTGACACACTATAGTGAATGTGTACAAATACTTGTTAAGTTTTGTATATTTTTGGCAGTGGCTTTTATGCATATCTAACAGCCATTTTAAGTAAATAAACGATGTCATAAATATTTGCATAAAATATAACATCACATGGCATAAATAAATGGACAACATTTGGATCATTTAAGAAAATTTCTATATGTAAAATGTTTCAAATATTTAAAAAAAAAATTGGCTGAACCTGGGCTAAGTTTTGTCCGAATCGGGTAATTGAAAATGGAAAGTAAATGTAATAGTTTGTAAGCAAATAATTTGTGTAAAGCTCATTACCGGCTGTGTTATTAGATACACAGTTCCAATGTGTGTGATGTGTATTAAAATCACCAAAAATGAAAAAGTCGCAAGAGAAGTTTGTGAGTAAGTCTAAGTCCGCCTTAAAGTCCGGAGTATAAATTGGACTATATGCAGCAGTAAAAACTACAGGACGTCCATTGATAGCAACCTGTATAGAAATATTTTCAATTATTTTTGTGTTAATTTTAGGTAATAATTTATGAACTATGTTAGCTTTTACCGCAATGAGTACTCCTCCGCCATGCGTTAGCCGGTCTCCACGATAAATTTTGCAACTTCCTAATAGAAGTTTGTGATGTGGTTTTAAAAACGTCTCATTGAGCAAAAGTTTATGAACTTTTTTGTTGTGAAGAACTTGGTGGAGCTGTGCAGCTGCTGATTCGGTTGTTATGCCTTGAGCATTCCAGAGCATAACGTGAACATTGTGTACAACAACACTACTCTCAATTTGTCATACATATTTTGACACCTTTGAAGTGCTTCGACAGCATCGAATCTATAAAAATTTCGCAACAATATACCTGCAGGAAATTTTAACAGTAAAATTATACTGATTATCTATTGACGATGTCACCAGTACTACTGTCAAATTGTGCCCCAACTAATGCTATCTACTATTCATATTTGGCATAGGCAAGTCCTACGAAATGTACCAGTAGACTGTGTCAATACCGACTAGTTAGTTATTGTGGGGCCATATGGAGAAAATGTTAATAGAAAGATTGTACTGAATTACTATTGACGTTATGTCTATAGTAAAACTGTACTGATTCACTATAGACGCTGTCAATATTATATAAATATAATATAAATTATACCGACGATGTCACCAATACTATTTTAATTTAGCTGAAACAGGTATAAGTATTTATTTTTAATAGTATTTAAAAGTAAATTAAATATAATTTATTTTACTGTCGTCTTTGAGGTATAATTTTCTTGTTGTTAAATAACACTAAAGGAACTTCGTTTCGTTGTAAATTAATGATTTGTTTTTAACCGTCAAACATTTTCTCTACCTATCAAAAACAAAAGAGAAATAAAAACAAAAATAATTTTTTTACAGTGTCACCAAAAAGGCACCATAATTGTTAAAAAAAATATATACATGGATACACTCAACCCCATGCTTCCTTCAGGGATATAACAGTCTTTAGCAAAGATCCCCATAGAGTGCATTTTATTGATACGATACAGCACCTGAAAATTAATGAAGACAATAGGTTTATTTGGAAAATATTACGTACGTATTTAGTTCTTAAGAAAAACGCGTTTGCAATTATCAACAAATTAGTTAACATTGTAAAATGTAAGCGAACAAAATCTGCAATTCTATGCAATCAATGAGCCTGACATGTAACATGCAATATTTTCGGGTAAAGAATTTTTAATGATCGCATTACGGGGACCAAATGTGGACCTGCCTCAGTTACCAAAATTAGTTTTTGTTAAAAATAGTTTCCAACCTGCGTGATATTTATGAAAGTTATATCAAAACGTATTTTCTTGGGAAAAAGCGAAAAATATGGAAATGCATATTTTGCATGCAAAAATCATGAAAAACTTGCCCGGTACATCAGTGAGTAAAACATTGGGTATTAAATATTTTGATAAAATCATATGTAAGTTTAAATAGTATTGAAAAGTATTGAAAAGTATGTTTCTAAGCACCTTAGATGATTACTTTTTAGCCGTCATCGTTTTAGCTGGCCAGCTACAATGCTTATGTTGGTATTAACAGATTTTTAACACTTAAGGTAATTATTTTTCGACATACAAGTGTTTGCTATTTACAAAACAACAGCACATTATGTTGCACACAACATAATTTTAAAATGTTCATCTACACATTGATGTCAATGTTCATGTTTATGTTGTTTTTATTGAAGTTGATGATGGTGCTGATAATTTTAAGAGCACTTAAAAAAAGTTTTACCTGGGTGCGTACAATTATGCTCAGAAGCTGTGTTGTATTTTAAGTAAATATGCATCAATTTCAATTGAGTAAAATACAAGTACATTATATCTATGTATGCACTTATATACAACTTCATTTATTCATTCGTTCATTTTGGCTTATGGAGGCTGAAATTGACATCAAGTTAAAATTACTTTTGCAAAATTACTTGAATTTTTAATAGTATAAAATTATTCAGTTATAAATATGCATGTGGCTAGGTAAATGTGTGTGTATATGTGTGTTTGTTTTCAGACATCTCATCAAGAAAATAGTCATATTTGCATGGCTACAAGTACTCTTAATACAGGCACTTGTGAGCACAAGTGAAAATTTAAAATCATATTTTTTCATTTTCTACAACAGAATTGCGCATATTTTGGACTAATAAGGTTTAGATGCAGAGCTGTGCTTACTTGGTGGCATTTATAGCTAATGAAATTCCATTAACATTTTTACTAAATGTGAATTATTTTAACTTTATAAACAACCAAATAGTCCTCGCAGTGGCGCAGTAGTAGAGTAAACACTTAATGTACAGATGGTCGATAGTACAAATCCTAGCGATGTTATATTGTTGTGTTTTAATATAATTGTGTGTGCGTTCGTAAAAACCAGTTTCCGGTGCGTGAGAAAATTGTGTAATGAACCAAAGATCAAAACACCTGACATTAAACAAAAGAATTACATCAAAAGCTATTGTATTTCGATTCGTAAGTAGTGACATTGCCAATTCGTTATTGTAGTCCGAGGTGGGGAGTACTTGCCTTCATTGGGACTACGAGGTTAAAATAGAGTTAAACCAACAAAGTATGAGTAGTGAAAATTATGTACTGAATACGTTTGTTACAATTTTAACTCAGTACCTTCCGTGCGAAAAACTATTAGTTTAATGGAAGCTGTAAAAATATTTCCGGTTTTCAAATGCGCTGTTTTGAAGCGTTTTCAAGGATCCACTAACGGAAGGCAGAGTTCTCTCGATTTATTGTTAAGAACAAAATAATTTGTTCTGTTAATTATTAAACGGAAGAGAGAGAGAGAGAGAGGGAGAGATCAAAGTAATATACATGATTTGAATTTATTTTTTATTGATTTACGATGTCATATAAGCAATATTGAAGTATAACGATGGTATACATGATGTAAGACTTTTCATTTTCAACAGCCTGCCGTACGACAAGTAAAAACTACGTTAATCATAAAAGTGGAATGGTAATCGATTCAACAATGCATTGAAATTATTAAAATTCATTACAAAAATTATGAAAATGTCACGGTAACAGTTTGCAAAACTAAAACATTTTTAGGTTGTCATGAACCACGTTCTCTGCCAGTAATTGTAGAATTATTCTAAATTTATTAGCTGTTAGGACAAGTTTGTAATGTGAGGAATCGAACTCGACATCACTCAAAATTAAATGAGTGTTAAAGGAAACCCAAATTTCTCATTTCTCGTCGCTCGACGTTTATTTTCAATAAGAGAGCTCTTTTGCGGGAAACTTTCCTGGTCATGTCATTTAACAAACAGGCTATTAGAGTTGGCCAATGTAATCATGTGACATAACATCTTTAGATTTTTTCTTTGGGGCTACGTAAAATATGATATCCATGCCGACGACCCACAATCGATTCAAGACAACAAAGATATAATTCGTGAAGTGATCCAGGACATACAGATGCAAATTTAAGAATTTTAGGAAGTGAGAATAATTCTGTAAGCGTAGCTGTGGCAGGCATTTGGCTAATATTTTTTCTGTTATTTTTTATATAAACATCAAATGATTTCGCTTAAAAATTCTCGTTTTTTTTACTTATCATTATGAACCCCGTCTTTGGAAGACCATATACTTGACCTAACTACTACGTCATGTTTTAAACAAAGTTTTGATGCTATAAATGAAGTGCACTCTTATGTATAAAAATTACGGTTTCAAAATGCGATATCGCGTTAAAAAATTATGCCTTCTAGGAGCTTATTTCTAAGGAAGAAGATAAAAGGGCGATCCAGTTGTTTTTGCTCGCCTCTTATCAAGTTGTTTGCTGGTAATAAATTAGAAACATAAATTTCTTAATATTCGATTATTTAAAATGATTTACTAAATTTCAAAAGTTTATGACAAGCGCCATGATTAAATTCATCCAACATTTTTTGTGTTTTTTATTTTTTATTTAACAGCGAAAAAAAGACTGGAGGTAAAATCTTAACAGATGTCCCGAAATAGATTCTAAAATATTACCAAAAAAATTAAACGTATGGAAGAAGGACATCGTTAAATAAACTATCTGTAAGAATGAAATTATTAAACCTTACGGATGCGAACTGAATACTTTATCGGTGAAGAGTATAAAAAACATTTTTTTCCCAAATATGATTAGTGTCACATACGTCAATTTGGCCCAAAAGAATTGTTACATGTCTTTTCCAAATATATTTGCTCCTTTTTTTACACAAACGTTACATACTTAAGCAAACTGATTTGCAAAGTTTATTAGTCATACATATTCAATGGTATTCACTTTATGTGGGGTCCTGGCCAGAAATTTTAATTTAAAAATTTTCAAGCAAAATTTGGCATTCAAACTATATTGAATTGCCCTGTTAATATCAATCTAAGCACGTCATTTCATTCTTCAACAGAATCCCCATACAACAAAACTGAATGGAAAATATGTAAATTATTCAGCAAAAACAAGGTCCTTTTGCTGGAAAAAAATATGTTCTATTTAAGAGAAAATCATAATGCAAATGATAATATGTATGTTGGTTGAATATAAAAATGGCTGGTGGTTGGTTCGCCCTTTAGTTAAGACAAATTTCACAAGCGAACATATCTACATGTATACATACATAAGGACATAAGGACATAAGTGACTGTGTGTGTGTTAACAAGGGGACTAATACTGGGGTTACAACCTGCCATAGATGTGCTGTTCAGAAAATGAAAATTTTGTTCTTTAATTTAGTTTTTTTTTACAATAATGACACTATAGTTCCATTCACTGCTTCATGTTTTGTTTTTTCTGTTACCTGTAGTCAAGTGCATTTGAACTTTCAAGTGGTTAAAATGAAATAACTGGCCTGCATATACACAAAATGTACCGGAAGGCGAATATTTACATATGTATATATGAAAAGGCGGGTTTAGTTGGTTAATATGGCAGAATTAAAAGCTTAAAAACTTGATAACCACTTTTGCACTGCAGCAGTATTCACACGTACCTGTGATATTTTTAAGAGAAAAAAGCAATTGAAAATATGAGTTACTTGTTTTTCTTTTGTAGTAAAATAAAATGATCTAATTATCCTGCATATTTGAAGTATTAATTGTAGATATGCGTTTTTATTTACAGGAAACTTGTGAAATGATCATCACAATTTGCGGTGAAAGCATGACAAAATGTGTTTTAGGCCTTAACGACACATATTGCAATTTTTAGCAAAAAATTTTCCTTTTATCAATTAGAATTCCATCCATTCGTTCATACACTTATGGCTTTGACATGTTTTGTAAATTCATAAATATTTATGTATGTTAAACTTTCCCTTCAATCCAGTTTCTTCCCTTTCCAAGAAATTTTCTGAATAAGGATGCAGTTTACTGACATTCTATCACACAAATGTATCACCGAATTTTCTACACACACATATACAAATTTATAAAAAATATGTATGTATAAAGTTTGGTGGCATGTTGCTTCTAAATGCTACACTACAGCATACAAGAGGCTGTATACCACATCGTCATCTGTTGGAAATTTAAATTTTCTATACCTTTTTTGGTGGCACATCCATCATTAAATTTATGGAAAAACAAAAAATGGAAAAAAATAAAAACCTAGAATAATTGAATGAATGTGTGCACGAGTGCATGGACGGGTGAGTGATGTATAAAAACATGTTTTACTTAGGGAGTACTTCTAATACATCTACTAGACACACTAGCGCATACGTAAAAAAATACTTGGACAAAACTCCTGTCAGTGCTCATTGACAACAATGTCTAATTTAAATGAGCCCTTGTATTGTATTTGGTTACATGCTGATGACATTTTTTGAATAACGAAAAATATGTTTATGAGTTCTTTGTAATTCACCACTTTTATTAAAATATTATATCTGGCTATTTAAAGTTTAATTCGAAAAATTTATTATTAAGTGTTTAATATTGAAATGAAATTGTAAAAGACATAAAATATGTTGATGATGTGTAGAAGTGATTATATTATTTGTGGAGATATGGCGGACGGAAGCGCAAAATCTTTATGCCACGAAAAATCATTGAAGCATGGACTAAATACTGTATTTTTTTAAGATTCCGTCTTTTCATAGAAGTGTCTGGACTTCAAAGATTTTCTCATAAAGGATTCTTTTTATAAAAGTCTTTTAGAGAATTATTGAAAATATTTCATAAACGTTGTAAGCTGAATAATCATATTCAAAGATTATTACGGAACAATAATGTGAAATAATTAGCATACGTTTTTAAAATGTTCCTCTAATTAAATAAAAAATTTCCCTGGGAGAAGTGCGACTACAAGGCTCTCAACGACTGACCGAAATTTTCGGCCGATTGACAGAACCAGAAATTACGGAAAAAAATTCAAACACTTATATTGCTATGAAAATTAAAAACAAAACATAATTATGAGATATTCGATATTCTTAGGTTTTAATTTAATTTTATTTTCATTACTGCAAGCCCATCTTGCTCTGCATTAAACACCTACTTGCACCCATAGTTATGCATTTTTGAACAAAAATACATGTGTTTGTTAAACAAATAAACTTTTAATTGACAACAGAAATCAATTAGTCGTTTTATTTGTTTAAAAGCCTATCATTACTGTTTTATTATTAAATTGATGTGTTTTCACACTTTTTATTCAAAAGTAAATGAAACAACAGAAATATACACTGTAACCAATTAATACAAAAGTTATTCAATTTTATGTACACAAGCTTTTCTAAACACACACACACACACACAAACATACTCGCATACACATTAAAACATTTATATAAAAGTAAATATGTGTTATCCTTATTTGAAGTCAATATCAAATTAAATACAAAAGAAAAAAATGTATGATTTATTTGAATTTATTGTTAAATCATATGTATGTGCAAATGTTCATTCTTTATCTTGTACTTGTATCATCACATCTGTGCTTTGATTTAGAAAAAGATTTATAAAAGCCCTGTGCTTAATAATCAAAATGTATTCAATCATAATTTGTATAACAAATGTTTTAATAATATCTAAAAAAAATAAATAAATAAAAATAATCAGTATTAAATAAAAAATTTTAATCATAAACAAATTTGAGCAAAGTAAATTATGACGGTCTAGCATTAACAGCTTGTTAACCAAAAAAAAATAGGAATACATATTTTTAAAAATGTGCTGGAGAAAGAAATCTAAGATTTTATTCACATTGTTGCCTTCATCATCACCATCTTCATCATTATTGTTGGCAGCATGAACATATTCATCTCTATTCCTACATATTTGAAGATATGGATTATATTGATTTATTTTCTTAAATAAAATGCAAAAAAATTTCAAAGATTTTAGAAAATATATAGTTTTTCTGTATCGAAATAGTAATATAATAAGACGTCTTAAAATAAAGACGATGTGAAAAAACGAGTTCCTAATTTCCCAATTTTTGGTAACGTATCTGTTAAGGACAAAAAAAACTTAGAAACCATAATAAATGTGCAAGACAGTTGACCCTGCAGGGCATAGTTGGAACTTTACGCTAAAAGAAAACAATTTTTTTCGAGAACGATATCTCTCGAACTATTGAAATAATTAAGGAGAAATTTACTGCACTGAAGCCATATTTCCAATTCAAAAAGCGACTTAAATCGAAAAACAATTTGACAAGACCTTTTGGATTTATATAAAATTTTTCTTCAAGGACATCTCTCGAACCGTTTAACCGTTTTAGAAGTTTTTTTTGCATCAGAATCAGTTTTAAATTTATTTTTGGGATAAGCCAACTTAAGCTTTTTTTTTCAAAGTTTTTCGGCATCGTCATCTGTCAACATTGGCAGTATTTACAACACCATATTGAACATTTCAGTTTTCCTAATGAGTGAAAGTTATTGGAAATTTTAGTAATATTTGCAATTGTTTTGCCAATTTTTCACAATCCTTGCATTTTTAAGATCGTTTTAGATTTTACGGCTCTTTCTAAATTTTGGAAATTTTTGGGTACTTTCGCCATTCTAGTGTTGACTCAGTGACCTTTTCATTGCTTTGTTGAATTTTTAAGATTTTATAAAAAGATGAAATCAGAATATTGATTAAATATACAGGAATTTTATTACGGTTATCTTTATGTCAAAATTTTTTTAACACAAAAAGTTAATATCAAACAAAAGAACTAAAAATTTTTGCACTTTATTTAATTTTACGTTAAAAGATATTAACAAGCACTAATTTGATTTACATATTTTTTTTAAATTATCAACACTGTTTTTCTTTTGTAGCCAACAGAAATAAAAATTAGTTTAATTTGACCGCACGACAAAAGTAGCATGAAAACAACCTGCAATTTTCTTATGGTACCTGCTCTCCCCTTTTATTTGGTATCTGTTATACTTATTAATATTTGCCGTATAGAACTAATATTTTCAGTTGAATATATGACTTATGTATAGTTTGTACAGGGTAGGGCAAAAGTCCTGCAACCATACGATATTTGTTCAAAGAAAAAATAGGTAAGTTTAGTGTTCATAAAAAGTTTATTAGCGATTCGCTATGTAACTTTCGGCTCTTTTTAAAGCATTTTTTATAACATCCTGCTGAACTTTAATTTCATGATGAATGTTGTCTTTAATATGTTGATTCATTTGGGGCTAATTCACATAATCTTTTGATGGTAAAAACCCCATAAGAAGGAGATCTGGTTGGCCATGCTAAGTCGCAATTTCGCGAAATTAGTCTTCGTAGAAAAACGTTAATAAAAACTCAATTAATATTGTCTAATATTTCTGCTCGTTCATGTGACGTATATTTATCCATAATAAGAATTTGGCGTTTACACAACACAATGGTTAAAGCTAAACTGAGCTAAACGTCACGTAAAAAAGATACCGCGGCAAATGTTTTTGATCTTCGGTTATTCCAAAAAAATTATTTAATTTTTTATCCGACTTTTTTATTTAAAGACTTAATCTTACGAATGGAGAAATAAGACTGACTTTACAGTATTTATTTTAAATTATAACTTGTTTTCTTATTTTTAAAAGTGATTAAATAGGATCATAAATATTGTTGAAGCAAGGATTAAAAATTATCGCAGATGGCCAGATCAAAACACATGATATTTTTATAATTAAAATATAAGAAAATATTTATTTAATGCTTCTGTAATGACGATAAAAATTTAAGAGAGGTAACCAAAACTGCAATGCAACAAGAAATGCAATGTAAAAGCTATACGAATGACATTTACGAATTTCAGATAACTGTTAATTATACGTTCGAATTAATATTTCCATATTTATATTGATTTGAGACAACAAATATGATTGTTTTGAAATAATAAGTGACCTATTTAAAATTTCAGTTTTAAATGTAAATGAACTTAAAGTTCATATACCTATTTCTTTTAGAAATTTATCAATGTTGTCATTATAAGATTTACATGTAACTTACGCAATCAAAACGGTAGCGGGATTCTTGCAGTACTCGTTATGTAAGACCTATGACAAAAGTTGCAATATAATGCTGGTGCCTAAAATGACCTCTATGCATAAAAAACTTCACTAAAAATTCCATTTCTATCAAAACTTAGAAACGTTTGATTGGCTTCTCGCGAAATATCCCACAGTATGTAATAAAATATAAATCTCTAAGATAAAGAAACTACAGCTTTATTTTATATAAATATTTAATTAAATTTTTTAATTAATTTAATCAAAAAGCTTTATTTGATTCTATTATTTAATAATACAAATATTTTCTTTTAACATCTCTCTATGTTAAGCGCGAGTATTGGGATTACTTGTTGGATTGCCGTGCAACGTTCTCATTATATCTTAAAAAACTTTTTAATTTTCCTTAAAAACTGCTTGCGAACGAAAACGAAGGGGGATTATGGTATCTTATTTTATAATTTACATAACGATAATAAAATATATAATTGAATAAAGTTTCTTGATTAAAATGTTTCTAATACTTCGGCATATACAGATACACACGTATACTGAATGTCCTTGCTCCTTTTAAAAAATATTGGATATGTAAAAAGTATTATTCTCTCCAATTATATTTTTGAAAACAAATTAGCTTAAAAGTTTCTTTAAATTCTTATTAATATAACTAATTATTTAAAATTTGTAGAAAATAGCATATAGTAACGATAAATTAGCTTAACTTTAATTCTTTTAAATATTTAAGGGTGCTGTTGGCTGAAGTAGTTAGCGCGTTGACTGCAAAGCAAATAATGTGTAAGAACGTGGGTTCGAGCCCAGCTTCAGACAAGTCATAACCTCCAGCATTTTTCAGATGTACACTAATATGTCATTTTATTTGTTGTTGTCGGAGTGTTTAACTGATGAACGTATAGCACTGGTCACCGAACAGTAGTGGCAGCAATTGATACTGGTGTAAGCTAGCGGACATCACAGCGCCCTCCTTTGTCGGTATTGTAGCAAAATCGCCGGCGAAGTAAAATAATTAATAAAATGGCTACAACAGCTTAAAACACATTTAATGCGCCTACTTGACATCAGAGACGCTGCAACACTGATCTAAAAACTAACACAGCGCGCAATATCAGAGTTGTAAAAATTAAGCTTTCTCTCTTTCACCATCTGTCCTTTCTCACTATCCCTTTCACAAAGAAGGTAACAACACCTACGGGTTGGTAGGCATACTAATTGCCTGAGTGTTACTTCTCTTTAAAAAAAAAATAATTTATTTATTTTTACAAAA
This sequence comes from Gymnocheta viridis, assembly GCA_956483585.1. NCBI lineage: Eukaryota > Metazoa > Arthropoda > Insecta > Diptera > Tachinidae > Gymnocheta > Gymnocheta viridis. The sequence continues at coordinate 65,566,653 of OY101443.1, forward strand.
CATGTTGTACTTTTTATCGATTTAATGGTACAAAAGCAACAACTTAAATTTATCACTGAGACACTGGCTTGATAAAAATGACAAGAAAAATGCAAAATATGATGGATAATCCATATAAACGACTCAAAAAAATTCACTGGAATTGATGGATATTTTGTTAAACAGAACACTTGGTTGGTATTTATCCAAACTGCGGAGGGAAGTAAACACACACAAAAAATAGTCATCATAGCCCCAGTGCACTTCAGACAAACCAAAATGTGTTTATGAAACATGAAAGTATACATTTTTAATAAGATACAATATGCAAATAAGTTTGATGTCTAAAATAAAAATAGAAAACTTAGAAATATGTGTCCATGCATTTAAGCGATCGCATGTACATATTTAAAGGAAAAACATAAAAATATTTGACGAGTGTTCAAACATAAGATATACTGCCTGTTTTTACAAAACGAAAACAAAACTTCGTGTGAGTATTTATTTTAAAACTACAATAAAATACGAAAATTTTTGTTTGCTTCCAAATACAGTTCTTACACGAACTTTTGTATATCATTTTATAAAAACAGGCAGATGAAGTAAGTATCAGGGATGAAAGTTTCTGAACTATTTCACTTGTTCAGTACTTTATAGTTCACAATATAAAAGTTAAAAAGAATACTTGCTAACAGCGTTTTCAATTTTTCTCGACTTTTTCATCTTGAATTTTGTACTCATCGAGAAAATCAGACACTGTGAACAAACTTTTATTACCAAAAAATTAATGTCGGTGTTTTGTTAAGGCTTAACTGATGGTATTGCAGGGATGTTGCAAATGTTGAATCTGTAATTTTTATCTTATTTATATTTTAGTGCATATAAGGACAAGGCTCGAAATAGAAAATTTTGTATCACCTAAATTATTATGATTCACACTAGTAAAAACTCACTAGCTTCGCACACAAAAAAGCGGAGAGTATTGTAAACTTCTGGAAATAGGCAACAACAAATTTACTTTTTAAAAATATAGAGCTTCAACATTACTAAAAGCTAATAACATTATTTCTCTTTAATTACAGATTATATAAATTTCATCCTACGAACCGGTATTGCCAGTTTAGCATATCGAACTTCAGCTTGTCTCTTTTTCGTTCTTTTTTGCTTTGATATTTATGTTTCAGATTAAAGGTTTTTATCAAACAGTTGTCTACTTTGCTTCGCGATGGGTTGAAGAGCATATCTAATGTATGATAAACACAAGCTTGACTGTCGCGCTTCTGACTATATTTTGTAATACGTAATTGAGTAACTGGGGCGGCCCGTAGACTAGTAGATACCGTACTAGACTATTAGCCGAGAGGTCGCAGGTTCCATTCCTGCCTAGACCCTTGGTGTTTCTGCAGACAAGCTGAAATGGCTTCGCAGTTTGTTTTTGTTCTTAAAAAAAATAAGTTATGAAGCCTCTTAATATTCTCATTACCCCAAAGAATATTATCTTATGTCTCTTTGTTTTACGTTTACGTTTCCGTTCGCACAGACAAAATTCCTAGTACATAATTTTATTTTAAAATAAACGTTAAACAATTCCAAGAACTTTCTCACCAATTTTATAATTTTAATTAAATTTATTAATCTTGCACTTTTTGCAACTACACTTGTTTGTCAATACAAACGAGTTCTGTAAACTGTTTTGTATTAATTTCCGTTCATACAGATATGTTTCTAATAATTACGGCTAAAACGAAAAGCTGTTGCGAAATAGAGTTTTTTATACCGACTGCAGCACCATCTGTAGGGCTGATTTGTAAACTTAAACCATCCAGGGCGCCACCCTAATGCACACAAAAAAATTTATTCAAACCGGTCCAGTCGTTAAAGAGGAGCTCAGTAACATACACATGTGCCGTAGAATTTAATAATAATCTGTTTCCTTGAAATACTTAAAATAAATCATAGTTATTAAATTTTTCTTTATTTCGAATAAATCCAAATAATTGTGTGATTTTATCCATTTCAAAATATTCGAAACTATTATTCAAATACTGTCATTGCCAATAGCTTTCACTGGGTTCTTTTTGTAAAAGCTGCTTGACTGGTTCTTTGCTTAAACCGTATTTAAAACCAGATTTAAAAAAATATATTTTTCGAATAATTCGAGAGCTGGTTCCTAAAAAAATCGGTGTTGTGAAGTCTCGTGTTAAGAATATTCGTTATTTTTTAACAAATATCTGCGGAAAAATTTTAAATGTTATTGATATTTTTCAAATACTTTGCCTTACATTTTATTTATCAATTATTATATATACAATTTTACGACTCTATTATATACATATTTTGACCAACCACAATAACTAACGATGAGCTGCTTCGAAGGACAAACTAACAGGCAATCCGGTACGACATCCTGAAAAGAAAATTCGGATGGATTGGTCATAAACTGAGATCCGATAACGAGGTAGCCAAGACAGCGCAAACGTACTTGAGCTGAATATTGCAGGGGTTTCATGTAATGAGGCATTATAAACAGCCCATAACAGAGTCTGTTAGAAGTCAATTATTAAGACCGTTTGCTCCCAAGCTGGAGAATAGCAGAACTTCATTGTACAAATATGCTACACTCATGCTATATTTTTCTCATTTTTATAAGTTGTAAGCGGATTTTACGTAAATATTTTAATTTTAGTTATTTTTGATTTTTAAAATTTCGAAAATTGACAGAGAACAGGAAACAAAATTTCATAAAAAATTAAAAACTAAAAAATAGTTATAGTCCAAAATTAAATGAAAAGAAGATATTACGGCAAAAAAAAGAGCACTTCAACAAAAAATCAATATTACAGAAAAAACTCTACGAGTATTGCGGCTACGTTTTGCTAATTGTCATAAAAGTATAAAAATCGTTTTACAAATTATCCACATGTTAGAAAAAGGCTGTGCAAATAATTTCTTATTCTAAATTAAATTCGATCGAAGGAAACGAAACGAAACGAAAGAAAAGTTTTTCGAGTACTTCCAACTCTTGTATTTATTTATAATATTTTATTTTTGTTGTGAATGCTCAAGTGTAACTTCGCCTTCATGTTTCTAATAGCAATGACAAAATAAAACAAATATTTATAAAATCTCCCCCAAAAAATTTGTGTTTCATTTTTTCCAATACAAATCAAAGGGGAATCAATTTTAAATAAAGCTTTCCATTTTATTTATAAACAGCCACCAAATAACAAAAATCTAACAACCCATAATCTCTCGAACACAAATATTTCATTAAATAAGACATCTAAAAACAAACAAATCCACAAACCATATTTCATTTTAAAACAAACAAACAATAATATAAGTACAAGAGTGGTGAATCTCGAATTTAAAAAGCCTTTCGTTGCAATCTACAAAAAACAAATATTCCATTTTGAACTTGTTAGAATGTTTTCTTATCTTCCAAATTCTTTGAACAACTTTGAATTTTTGCTTTTTTAATGAACGAATAACTAACATTGATTTAAAGTCCAAAGTATAAATAAAGGCTTTGAGAGGTACTTCGTGGGGGAAAATCCGTTTAAATCTATGAGTTGTATTTTATTCGTTTTAGTCTCATAGTTTTCCAAATTTACCAAAAATATTTATGAGTCGGTAAAAATTAAAAGTGTTTTTGCTTGACTTTTTTTAGTTCTTCCCTGTACACTTCTGATCGGCTGGAGGTAGCATAAGTACTAGAATAGTCAAGCTGCAAAGATTTCGTGATAGTCTCGACTGGCAACAAGACTGCTGAAAACTAAAGGGTATTTTTTTTTGCTACTTTAATTTTGAGTGCAAATGTTTTCAGTGCAAAAAAATTTCGTGGCATGTGGAAATGGCAAAAAAGCTCAGAGGACCAGAGGTTACAAATCATTGAATTTTATTATCAAACTTCGGGCTATGTGAGAAAAGTGTTTCGTAAAATACATCCATTTTATGGTCATCATAATAAACTTCCCGAACCAGTTTCATTTTGTGCTTTTTATGGAAATTGCTAAAATCTTAGTATTTTAAATTTTAATCGCACTATTTCCCATAATTATTTAATTTCATTTTACTGGAAAATTTCCAAATAGTACATATCGAGGAGAATATTGCTGGTGTATCGGCATTTTTTTTATTTTATAATATTTATTGAGTTAATTGTAACTATTTATATACGGTATATTTTATAAATTTTCCTTAACATACTCAAAAGTTGATTGTTTAAATTTGTTATAATTCTGTTCATACTTTATCCACACAGGTAATTCATTAAATAGAGCAAATCCTTTATAAATTAAACTATTCCGATGCACTTATAAATGACACTATTTTAAAATCTTCATTATTTCCTAAATTATAGGGTTGCACATCCCTTACTATTTTTACATATCTAGTTAAATATGTAGGTAAGATAATATTTTTTATTTTATATACGAAATCTAATACATTGAAATATATTCTTTGCTTTATACTCAACCACATCAAGAGAACAAGACTAAAGGGTTTTTTTTTGCTATTTTATTTTTATTTTATTTTGCTATTAATGAAGATCGCGATATCTCAATTCATCGCCGTTGTCAAAAATTGCGCTTTTGTTATTCCACGACCTGCAATATTATGACCTCGGTATAAAACCATACAAAATACATCTGCTGCAAGAACTAAAACCAGGAGAGGTATCACAGCGTTGTTTGTTTGTTGAATGGGCTTTAGGAAAGTTTGATGAAGATTAATTTTTTTGTCGAAAAAATTTCTTAAGCAACGAATCTAATCTTTGGCAAACAGAATTGCTGATTTTGGTGCGAAAAGAAGCTAAAGGTAGTACAAGAGCATTTGTGTGTATAAGTCGAGGCACATAGAATTCGTCATACGTTATAATACGTGGCTTTGTGAACGGGGTAGAGAATTAAACGGGATAGAAACCAAATCTCGATTTATATTTTTCATGATTGTTTTAGCCATTTTTTATTGCAACCTAATTTTTTGTATATGTACACTTTTTAGTATGATTATAATAGAGTTTTTACTTTTAAGAATGAGAAAATAAAGGAAAAGTTTTTTAAAGACTTGACTAAAAACTCATTGTAAAAATGATTATGATTTTCAGAAGTAACTTTATAACGGAAATTAAGAAAAGTCTTGTAAGGCAATTCATCGTTTAAATGCCGTCAAAGTTATCGATATTGACGAAATTATCGACCTTATTATGCTGACTATGTTGGGTGGAGCAAAATTTACTTATGGGTAGAGGATTTTTTTAATTTCTATTTTTACTTTAAAGACTGCCTGAGAAATTTTAAACGAAACAATGCAAATGGAATAATCCACACATGGTGAAGAACGTCTTCTTGTTGATGTTTTTGGATTTTCTTCCACAGCCTCTTCTGCACGTTCATAGTCTTCTAGCATCAGGTTGACTACTTACCGAACCTTGTTCACGACAATTGGCAACCAGCCGATTTATTGCTCACACTGGAGATTTAGGCCACACTTTAAAATATTAGCGATATGTACGCTGCATTAGAAAAATAAAATAGATATAAAATTCAACGATTTTTTGTTCGTTTTTTCATTGTGTACTGTTTCATTTAAAATGTCCATTTCTTTTTTGTAAAAATCTTAAACAAAACAAAAACAAATAAATTTTATATAAATAAGCCATGAAGCATTTGTAACATAATGCTGATTTTGAGCATTCCTTTATTAAGTGCATCAATCGTGCTAGTAATAAAATTTTTTTGCGAATGTTCTAAAAATTGGGCGCTTTTTTGTATAGATATTTCAATAAATTTTTGTAAAAGAAAATATCTATTTTTTTAAATATAAATAAAAAACAAAATGGTTAAGTTGGCCGCCGCCGATTGGATTTTGAAAAATTTTTTCCCTATTACAATTATGTAAGGCGAATCATATTTTTGAAGCTTCACTAATGTAGTTCAGCGACTTCATAGCTCAGACTGTAATGGGTTAAAGCGACTGACGCTATTATTGACAAAACCCACAGACTTACATGTTTAAAATGCTACACATTCGAAATCATAATATTATTTTAATCAATAAATATTTATATGTATTTATGTATACATGTATTTATTAACCATTAAGTGTAACAAAGAAAACCAATTTCAGCACAACCCCCTTTTTACGAAAACATACAATCACACAGGAGCTTGTACTAAATAGACATACAAGTGGAAATTACCAAAAGAAAAACAAAGAAATAGATTTCCACATGAAATAAATCAAAACAAATAAACAAACAATTGACAATAAGTACCGTAATGTAAATGTGTTTGTAAGTACGAATATGAACATATGATACTTATTTTTTGCATCCTTTAGTAACTGTTCAAGTCCCGGTAGTTCATCCAGTTGCAGTTTTAGTTTTGTAACCAATGTTTTTTTTTAGGAAAATATTCACGAGACCATCAAAATTGAATGCAAGTCTTTACAATCCTGCTGATATTTATGAAATCAACGATGTTTACAATTTTTTTTTTTGCCGAATCGGAAGAGCTCAACTTGGCTGACGGCGAGTTCGGTGAACAGTTTATTACTCGTTTGGGGCCGGTCAATTGGCAGCCTAGATCGCATGATTTAACGCTTTCAGATTATTTTTTGTAAGGCTTTGTTAAGACTCATTATTCCAAGGAGAAGAACGCAAAGGTTGATGCACTGCCAGCCAACGAAGAATTAATTTATGAGATATCGGCCGCTATATTGTGGAGAGTATGTTAGAACTGAACTTTAACAAGCGTATGAACCATTTGAACCGTAGCCGCGGTCAACATTTACATGAAATCATTCTTAAGCTTTGAATTATATAGATCGTTCTAAATTTTATGTGTTTTTTTTTAATCAAATCCGAAAGCTCTTAAGAAATTATCTCTTAGTGCTCTAGATGGTCGATAATGAATTTTGTGCTTTTTAGATTTTGTAAGTTCTCGGCTCGTCTACACTTCTTAGTAAGAAAGTAAACCATACAAAATCTAATTCTAGAATTTGGCATATTTATTGTACTAGTTTTATTTAATTAATTTTTTTAATTCTATATAATTGTAAATTTACTACAATTTTTATGGATTAAATTAAATTAAAAGGCATTATATTTTTTTTGTTTTAGGAAGGGTAATATTCGCAAAGCAATGAGGCACAAAAAATGAGAGGATATAAATATTCCAAATTGTTATTTAATATTATCGAAACTCATTTATAATATAATCTCTATATATCAAGCATATTCCGAAAAATTTGCATATGCATAATTCACTTTCAATATTTCATGTGTCCTATTGAAAGATAAAAAACTTTTTTCAAAAATATTTAACTGATAATTGGAGAAAACTGGGCACATGCCATAGATATTATGTAATTTCTCATGTTCGTTATAATTACACAAAGTAACGAGAGTATTTTGCACAGAAATATGATAGAGTGCTGTATTGGTATGCAGTTAACAAATCATAATGGTGCGAGTTTTCGGCATTAGATAAAAATTTATCGTTTTTTAAATTTCTCATCAGATCCTGAAAGATAACGTGTTGGAAATGGAAATTGCTTATTCAAGTCTAATTAAAAAAAAATCATTATAATTTTGCTATACAAAGCCCTTCCTCCAATGTGGTGATCTTATGCCGAGCCGTATGTTATCTGAAAATTTATAATAGTCCGTTGAGCGGAATTTCAAATACCTTCCAAATATGAATTAAGTGTAGGCTTACTGCCTGGCCAACGATGTCGAACGATATCGTTCTTTTGTGAAATTACATTTAAAAGAAAAACTAAATTTTAGAAATTATTTTTTTTTAAATGTAATTGCAAAACAGTTCGACATTGTGGGCCAAGCAGTTAAACTTTCTAGGTAAAGAGGAGTTATACCAGTTTCTAGATGAACCATATAATTAGGAATATTGCGTGGAAGAAACAGCAATAAAAAATAAATATCTGCAAAATTTCTTGACGTCTTCCAAACTAAGAAAATTCCAGCAGTTGTGTGGAAATTTTTAGTTTATGCGAAAGATTTTATTGCGGGCATTTTAACCAATTGGAGTTGGCAAATTCTGATGATGCAAGTTTGGCTATAATTTGTTTCTGTAAAGACGAATCGTTAAAGAGAATAATTCCATGATATTTCTACTTTGTTACTTCACTATCTCAATTTAATTGTCGCTGTTTTCCCTAAAAAGACTCTGTCGTATTGTTTCACCAGCTATGAAAATCATTATCTTAGACTTGTTCAAATTTATTTTCAGGCATTTAGTACAGTAAATAAACAAGAAATCAATCGTATTCTGTAGTATCTTTGGACAGTCTGCCAATAAAGCAATGTTGTCTGTGTATCGTAATACTGTAATCACAGTATCAGCAGCAATGATACCTCTACAGTTTTATACATTATTGATGGCCCTATTTTTAAACTGGTACATATATTTTTATATATACATATGTTTTTCTTAAAAAAAATAATTTTAATTTATAAATCATTTAAACTCATCATGAGTTCATCGTACAAACATTTTGATAACCGCATCGTGAAGGAATTTTAATAGTAATAAAAATATGATCGATATTACTCAAACTTTCTTTAGAAAAGATCTTTTTTATGAAACTATAGCAGGGAGGTCTATTGCTATTATACAATCATTAATAAACGAACACATATTACTCCGGAAGAATACATTAATATTTCAAGATAATATGAAATTACTTATAAGGATCATTACTGGGTAAAATAATAAGGTTCCCAAGTTAGTCTGGTATCTGATTACACAGAAAGAGGAATATGTATAGAATTCATTAAATATTATGTCCTTAATTGGGGCTTTGTTAAGTTTATCCGCTTCTTAAGATAAGACAAGTTGATCCCTGATCTCGAATGGTTTAATCACGTTGGCAGCTAAGCAGGAAATATTACAATCACAATAAACATTAGATAAAAGAGATTTAAAGTGGCCGATAAAGTTGCCACTAATAAAATAAATTACTAATATAAATTGCAAATTTGACAACGAAGTTCCCTATTTCCACCATTCACTATTACTTAAGATGATTTTTATGTAATTAGTATGAGAATTGTTAATAAAAATTTTGCAACTTATCAAACCATAAAGTAAAAATCTAAGAATATTTGCTATGACCTTAACTGATCAATAAGCGATCAATGAAAGAGTTTTCTTGGTTAAAGATAAGCGAATTATTCATTCCACGAACTACCGGGATATGTTTATGTGCTTGTCAGTTTGTCTAATCTTTTTTTTATATGAACATTAATGAAATTTTGCAGACAATCACATGCAGCAGCAACTAAAATGTTTAAACTTAAAAATTGAGGGTTGATAACTTCAAGTGCTTGTTTTGTTCTCGAATATGACAGAATATGTTTAAGCAAAATTTATTTGTGTAGACAAAGAAAGCGTAAGAGTGGAAAAATAAATAAAATAGCAAATTAGAATTCAAAGAAAACAAAAAAACTTTATATTTATTTCAGGGTCAAAATAATTCTCAACAGTCGGAAAACATTTGAGTTCAATAAGAGTAGAAAGGGAAACGAAATGAAAATGTTTCTTCAGGCTTTGAATTCAATTGAATTCGAATAATGTTCGCAAAATCTAGAGAATAATAGAATATTTAAACTCGAACTTTTGTGCATTAAAAATAATATTTTATCATATAATAATAAAAAATATCCGTCATGCTAGAAAAACATACAATTTTAGCTATGATATCAGGCATTTTGTAGTTTAACGTTAACGAATGGGATCATAAAGTCGGGCGTAATAAATTGTATAATAAATTTATTTCTTCCGGTATCGGTAGAACTGAAAAAGTGGACAAGAGCGTGGATAAATATATTTATTTAATGGGGCAATACTTTACAAAAAAGCTTGGGGCTTTGTAATTAGCTCAACAAAACTTAATTGGCTAGATATAGCTGGATTCACATGTGCTGTGAAGGGGTATACAGCTTACCGATAGAAACTACTGCGAGGCTCTTACTTAAAAATTATAACTTTCACTCAGAAGAAGAATATATTATCCTATTTTCTTCTTCGAAACATAATGAGAGTAGGAGGCAGTAAATAGAATCGCTAGCATGTGCCACCAACAAGTTTATCAATGATGAATAATAAAAGCAAGTATCGAAAAAAAACTTGCAACATATAAACGAAAGCTTACAATCATTTGTATAAAATATATATTTAAAAAATGATTGCCTATAAAAAGTAAAGACCGAAGCACATAGAGTCCGTAGTACGTTATAAGCTGCTTTGTGCCACTGACATTAAAATAAAGGGGAAGGAGGTTGGCACAATGACAAAATTTTCAATGGAATTCGAGGATACTCTGGAGTTTCTTTTAATTGCAATTTTTATTTGATATTATTTAATTTAATTTTGTAACCATACAACACAAAAGCTTAATAAAAAGAAAGCAAAAAAAACAAATGATAGCTATCAAAGTACTCAACGTTACGTTAAAAGTTAAAATTTGAACTTTGGTAATTTGCGTTGACGGAGATGTCTAGAATGGGACAAAGCTCATAAGAAAACCTGTCAGATGAAAAAAGTGACGTGTAACCTACGACAGAGTCCATGTGCCTCGGCCTTAAGAATTTATTAAAAACTATCTCAGTTGTGGTATGAACTTACGTTCTGTGGCTTTGAGCACAAGCAGCCTCAATGTTATTTACGATTTATATAGAATAAATTAAAGAAAGGGGGATGATCTGGTTCACAGACCGGCACTGCGACACCTGATAAATCCTTTATGCCATAGATCTGTAAGTTACAAATATCTGTATGACTCTCGTTACAAAAGTCAGCATAGATATTGAAGAATCTCGCCAAATATCATACGAACACAGAAACTGAGAAAAAACACGCCTTCTACTGTTACATAAAACGATACACTAGCAAATAATGTGTGCCGTTGTCTCATCATCTTCTAAGCATAAACGACACAAGGGTGCACGAACTTTGTTACTTTTCCACAGAGGATAGTTTAGTCCAAAGTGGCCAGAAAGAAAACCAGCAGCAAGCCGTAAATTGTTCCTGTTTAGCTTTAGGATGTCATTATATGAAAATGGCTACATCAATGCTTCCGATTTATATTTTGTGTTTAGAAAACAATAGATATTACGAAAGATTTTCGCTTATTCTGTATGTAACAAAATTGTCTTTCTTTCTTCGTAAGTTTACGAAAATTTGAACATTCTGAAATCCGTATACACTTATCTCTCGATTTACACGATACTTTTTTTACACGATTTCACTTTTACACGATTATTTTGGTTTTCGTGTAAATTGAGAGATTTATGAAATACCTCGATTTACACGATTTTGTATGTGTTTTGTTGCATATTTTTGTCTCTAATAGGACGTTCGAGTCAGTTCTTACATATTTGTTAAATCAATGTGTTCTCACATCAATTTTTAAAATAACGTCCTGGCGGCGTGCGGTATGTTAAAGTTCTGTATGTTTGGAAACATTGGATCTACAATATTCTGAGATTATTAATTTAGCTTATAGTATTGTTGGAGAAAGGTTTGATGATTTTTCGGAAACTGATATTTTGCAACTTATGGCAGATGAAGAATTAGATGCAGGAGAATTAGTTGATATGGTAAGCCAACAAAGCCAAACTGTAAATGATGCAGAAGAGGAAAATGCGGAAACGGTAGACCTGACAACCGAAATTATAACTGAAGGTTTACAAATGGGTAGAAAATTGGCAAATTATTTTATAAAAAATGATGCGAATGTTGAAAGGGCAGTCGCATTCCAAAGACATATTATCCAAGGATTAGCACAATATGTGAAGGTTTATAAAGAGTTAAACAATAAATCTACACAGCTCTTAATTGCAAATTCCACTTGCATATCGAAACGACATGAACTAGTCTCTAATTCATCAGAAGCCGAAAAGGAAACTGCAAAAATATTATCTAGCGACGACGAATAAATTAAATAAATACGTACAATATATGATATGAATTACATTAATTTTGTTTTTGTTTTTATGAATAGAATTTATTTTGTTTAATAAATAAAGGTTTATTTTTATGTGTTTTGAGTAAACGCTTCTGATATTTTTAAAGCTAAATTGAAATACATATATAATTTCTTAATAAAATCAATTTTTTACGCGATTCTGCCTTTATTTTCGATTTACACGATTTTTCATACAAAAATTTAAAATTTCGATTAACACGACTTTCTCAGGAACGTATCTATCGTGTAAATCGAGGGATAGGTGTAGATGAGACTGGCTCCAAGATGACTCGCAGTATTTAAAAGTACTTATAAATACTAAACTACAACCATAATCCTAGGATTAGCATCTTGGTTTCCCCAGACCAAATTTCTTTTGTGCTTGAATTTCTTTGGTATCTGAATTCTATAAATAATATCCAGCCGATAGTCTGAGTTACTAGTGCCTTATTTCTTAAGATTTGTTATAATTTCAATTATAATATATAATAAATATAAATAAAATAATAAATAATATGTGGTTAATCAAATGAAATTATAGTAAAATTTATCGGAGATAATTTGTGGGCTGAAATTCAATTTTTACGCGAAGGTATATTGAATTAATCTCCTGGTCTAGCTAGACCACGCAGTATTACTTATGTGTTGTTTCTGTGTTTCGTATGAGTTTTTACAGAGTAAAATAAAATTATGTGGCTGAAAAATGGCACATGATATATTCCAACGAAACCAGCCAAATATGACATAAAAATTTTGTAGATATTTGACTCAAAAATAAAATATCCCGTGAAAGGCCAAATTTTCACAGGAAGTCAATCAGAGTGAGAGCTGTGTTGGATTTATCAAAGAAGTATTTTCATACAGGACGTACTGTATATTGCGGCAATTTCCTCAAAAGTCAGACACTTGTGCAGAAATTGATGAAAGTTCGCCTAGCTCTTGTTGGAACCGTTCGCGCTAATGAAACATTTGTGCCATATTTATTTAAAAAAAAATCAAGTAAACGTCAAGTGTGGGAAACTTTATTTGGTTACTATGAAAACAAATATAACCTCCGTTCATATGTGCCAAAAAAAGTAAAGGAACCAACCGCTAGTCATTGCTCATGTTTTACAATATGTTGGGCGGCATATTTTGTGTAGCTTCGGTTTTGATTTATAAGGACATGGTAAGGCAGCATAGGGAAAAATTATAAACTACATGTACGGCAACTGTCATATAGAATAATATAAAAAAATAAAATTATATATGCAATAAATTCGTATAGTTCAATAAAAACACACCCATTTATTTTTTATTTAATTGAGTGTTTTAGCTATTCTTATTGTGCTCTGGCCAGATCAAGAGGAGAGCTTAATGGGAAAAAATTTTTAGTATTTTTTTTATGCAACATTATCATATTCATTATCGCTTTCAATTACAAGCTTTCAAAACAAAAAATTGGCCCCAGGTATTGCGTTTAAAAAACCGATTGGATGGCTGCTGGTGAGGACTATTTAGTCTAGAGCAGCATCATTGTACATCCAATCGAAAATTTGGATTTTTTTCAGTCTTGGAGAATAATATAAAATATATAAAGTTTATAACTGCAAGTAATTTAAATTCATTTTTTTTATTAAAGTTATCTTCTATTTTCAGTTGAACCTACATAATGGCTGGTATATACGAACATTTTTGCTTATCGACATAGAAAATTAGTTTGGTTGGAGGCAGGACTTGCAAGTATTATTATTCTCACGTAACCACATTTAGAAATATTTGAATTTATTATTAAACAATTCTCTTGCTTAGTTAAAAGTATTACAAAGGAATGCAAATTTTCTTTTATTGATTTCATTTCAATCGCTTTTAAGTATTTTTGAATAATACCGCAATAACATGAAAGTCATATAAACATACGAGATGCTGATGATGTGGTAATCAAATATTAGGTGTTGCAAATACCTCTAGACTCTTTTTTCAAAGAAGAACTTTTTTATGAAAGCTTACAAAATCAAACAGCAGTATGTATATAAACATGTTTTTATTTTAAGAATAACTTCTACTAAATCTGGTTGGAAAATTCTACGATAAAGAAACAATATTAAATTATAAAATTTATTTTGTTAAATTTTTTCTAGTAAGAAAAGATAATTTTCTTTTTTATTTTCATATATTTATATCCGTACTAAACACATCATCGTGACAAATTGTTTATTCAACATCTAATATCAATAATAAAATTTCATCGCGGAAGAAGAATATTAAAAGTCTGCATTGTGAAGCAAGAATTGCATGAGACGGTTGCTTTTGAGCGAAATAAAAACTTGACAATAACAAAACACTAATATGCATTCGAATGGATAGTAAACAAATGACTATTTATGTCTGTACGTTAATGAGCTTGTCATTACTCACTTGCGTTTTTCCATTTGTTTTGCTTATTAAAAAGCCGTAAGACTCATTTAACATATCTTTCTATCTGCAATCATATCAATCTTTATTAAGGGGTTTCTTCGGGGGTAGTCTACAAAACGTCTTCATTATTTAAAGCCAGTGATAGTCTGTAAAAAAGACGCATGAAACGTATAATTGTATGTGCATATGTGTAGGTATACCTACACATACACATACTGACTATAGTTAAGAGCAGTTCTCACTGCGAGCTAACTAATCGATAGCTCGAGAATTTTTTTTGACGTATTGAATTTGTAGCCTTATTTCCAGTTTATTTGTAGTATAGAAATAAGGAAATAGTTTCGTGTTTTCAAAATTTTAATTTTTATATTAAAATAATAAGCACAATCGTCCGGGCATAATATATGATGAAAATGAACATGTGTCCGTTGCTGGCACATATTTTAATTCTCTTGTCGGTATTTGACATGATTATGTTAAATAAATTTGACTGCATTTCGTTGATGCAGCACTGGATCTTCTAATTCAATAAAGTTTAATAAAATATCATATACTTTTGCCTTCAAATTGCTGAATAGAATTATGATCTACTGTACCAATTTTTATCATGACAATGTCTCACGAATCAGTTCAATTCTTTAACCTGCTGCATGGCCTTTTACGTATCGCCCACTTCAATATCATCGAATGTAGTAAGATTCACCACGGTTGTTTTTTTTTTATGGCCAAGTAATGAGCTACAATTATAAAAAACGCACTCTTCACTCGGAAAGTGCTTAATACTCACGTTTACGGATAATGTCATCTCTTGAGTTTTTGATTTTGACGTAAAAACTTTCCTACCAATTATTAAATAGGTTTATTTTGTGTTTTTTGGCTGATCATGTAAATGATTTTTATATGTACAGGGTGTCCGGCGGAAGGTATACAATTTTTTTGTTTATCATTTTTGATTAAATTAAAGCTAATAGATCTTATATTGATAAATGTTTTATTTAATGTAGGTAATTATGTATGGAATACAATATAACATAAATGTCTGCCTCTGTTAGCCTTACAAATTCGAGCCCTTTTGAGCACATTTTTCGTTACATTCTCACACATTTCACGCAGTATTTCATTAATTTCATCACGAAGTTTTTGTTTGAGTTGCTCAAGTATTCCTGATTTGATTGCATAAATCTGGCTTTTCAGATATACCCACAAAACAAATTCCGGAGAACTCAAATCAGGCGACCAAAAAGGCCAATCAACATTATCATTTTTTAAATATAACTTGTATATAACTACAAATATGATGTGCAAAGAAGTTTTATGTTGGCAAAAATTAAAATTTTTAATGTCGTGTTATAATTTATTTTATGGCACGGTTTTCATAAAATTTTGTATAAATATGATTCCTTCTAAAATTTGACTAATTTGCGCTTCATTGCAAAAGGATAGCACTGGCAAGCCTATTTATATAACTACAATTTATGGTGGTATTAAAAAAATGTACTGGATATATTTCAAAGTTGCTTGGACTCTCTTATTTTTTATGCAGTTCACAGTAAAACTCTGCTTAGATTAAATAAGAAATCTTTCAAATTCAGAGTTAAATTTAAATTAAACTAAAATAACTCCTCAAATAACCCGAATTTTTTACCTCTTTTTGATTGCTTTTCGTTGAAATAGGAATATTTTTAGCCGAAAAATCGTAAAGAATAAAAAATAACTATCATTTACAATTTGATTTCTTAAGTTTATGGTAATTTAACACAAAGTTTCAAGCTCAATTTTTACTTGTGATAGCAAAACAAGTTAAAATTTAAGAACCTTAAAGTAACTTTGTGAAAATAAAACCATTTTGAATTTATTTCCTAAATAACAAAAGTTCCTTTAAAATAGAATTTCATGTCAATCTATTTTTATTAAAAGAAAATTAAACACAACACTTGTTTTCTTCAACTTGCAACAAAATTTAACTTAAAGAGTGCCTGAGATAAATTGATGCTAAAGTGCACATTTAAGAATTTAATTTAAGCAAATCCTTCTACTGAAGCCGTATATCAACTAAACAGAACACAAGCATAAATTCTCATTCGAATGGCTGGCAAGTGACTTTAGTACTGACTTTGTCAGTGACTAAGTGAATGATGTGCTTTGTGACTTTGGATTTAAGTTACTTAACTTAGGCAAATGTATGTTGGGAATGACATTTTAGTTGGTTTGACTTCTGAAGGGTAAAAAACGAAAAGAAATCAGAAATTAAGCGGTTTAAAGTAGATACTTTAAATAAATAGGAGTTATAGGCAGAACCAAAAGTGTGCACTGAGGCAGTGAACAATTTTATGGTTGTCCTTTAAACACAAAAACTAATGTCTGTTTTGGTAAACGAGATCGAAGAATAGTGATTTATGTCTTTTCTTGGTTCACGCAATAAATTCGGCATCTGATTAAAATGTTTTATATTACTTTTTAATAATTTCTTGAAAAATATATAATGTGTTTTATAGATAAGTATATTTGAACTCTATTCAGATGATTGGCATAAACAATGCATGATCCTGTGCAATTTTCTAAGGTTCTCTGAAAATTACTGTTATGGAAAGAAGTTCGATCTTAATACAGCATTTTCTTCTTTCATAAATCGATTTCAATTTTCACTTGAACGTTAAAGGATATTTATTTACTTAATACAAATAATAAAAATTAAATAAAAGAAATGTTAATTGTACATAATCCAAAATCCAATCATTAGTGTTAGTTATTTTAGTTCATTGACACACAATGACGCTAAAAATTATACTTAATCAATCTTCTCAAGCAAACAAAACCATAACCAACGTTAACTTAATTCACCACAAGACGGAGGTAATGCCTAGAATTAATCGATAAAAAATTTAAATCCTTATCAGAATGAATAAATTACTTGATAATTTTTGGAAACTATTTTTCGAATAGTTGAAACATTAGAAATTTCAGAAAAAACTGTTAACGGAGTTTTATTTTTCATATAAATTCTAAAAATTTTGAAAGGTAAGAACCTGAATTCCTATAAGTTTGTTTAGTTTGTTAAATCTTGCTCTAATATTCCATATAAATCACATTTCGTGTCGCGTTTTAAAAAGAAACCCTAAAGTTGGCATCTTTTAAATATTAAAAAGTCTCAATTTTTAAAGAAAAAATCATTAAATATCATGACCAGTATTTGTTAAAATTTTTAAAATTTTTATAATAAAAAGAGTCTCTTTGAATCTGAAAAAAAAAAACTTTAAAAAAACGTAAAAACTTACGATATGACAACTTAATATGATTATGACCAGCCATTATAGATAGGAATGTTTAAATAATTGTTGGCATAGAATACATCTAGAGATTTTATTAATTATAAATTAATTTTAATTTAATTAATTATAAATTTTAAAACAATAAATCTTTTTTGTGTTGTTAGACAAAGTAAAAGATTGAAACTCTCTTTGCATATGTCTAATATACCATTTAAATATCGGATAAAGTACTTGGGGTAACATTAAATAAAATATTTAAGTTTAACGAGCATGACCGAATTTCCTAGGCTGAGAGATTGCGGGTCCAGGGTGTGTTCTTCAGGTTGCTTGCTAACAGACACTTAAGTCAAAGAATAAGTTGTTACTTTACAAAGTATGCATCCGTTCAGCGATGCTATATAGTGTTCCCTAATGGGTTTCGATTTCTCCTACCGTTATGGTGGAATTGGAGGTTTTGGAAAGGAGCTGTTTGAGACTTCGTGTCAACGCGAATTTTGAAAATTTCCTCAAAAGATTTTCAAATACACTAGTTTACGGAAATTGTTAAGCAAAACGTCTATGGTTACAATTTTATAACCCGGCTTGAGAAGCACGAGAACGGATTGATGACAAATGTTCTACACTCGCAGGTGGGCTTTGATTGGAACAACAGTTTATATAATCTACTGGATGGAATTTTAAAAGAGGACATCAATTCCATACTTATCTCAAGTAAATACTCTTTAGCAGGGTTCTATTCTCATTCTATCCGTGGTTCGAATACGGGATAGAAGTTGTTTTTAGTTTCATTTTTTCTGAAGATATGTTGTTTTAGTTTAGTGTTAGTTTTAAGTTTTACCATAAGAATTCATTTTGACTATCAATCAGTCCTTGTAAACTTTTAATACTTTTGAGCAAAATAATTTTGGTGTTTATGTAATGATGTAAAATCTCACATCTCAGTCCAGCATAACTAAACATGCAGCGTTCTGTCTTAATGTCTTAAATTTTTATTAAAATAATACTGTATAGTTTTAAGTTATTTTTGTTCGTCTTCTTTGTGATATAATTTTTTAAGTTTCATTAAAATCTAAATCAAATTAAAAAATAATTTTTTAAACGAAATTTACATATAAAAAAATATTTGACTTACTTTTTAAATTGAGGAAAAGATGTTCTATTTGATATTCGGAAAATCAAAATTTAAAAAAACTACAACCTAATTAATGAAAAATCGGTTTAAAAACCTTTAGAAACACCGAAGACAAAACACAAAGTCTTCGGAAATCACCTGAGAAATGGTAACAAGTCAGGTTTCTGGCCAGTTCTAAACCATCTGCTTTTTCTTGTTGTTTGTATTAAAGTCAAATTCAGTGTTGTTTCTCTTTAATGTAGCTTATATTATTTATGCACTAAAGCGAACGAGAGAATTTTGTCGCACGAACAATTAAACACATCAATTTTCGATGGTCATACGTTGACAACAGGATTTAACTTCGTTTCAGTTAATGAAATCAAGTTATAATTAGGTTGTAATCATTACTAACTAACTAAAATAACTTAAAATGAATTAGGTGATAATACTTCATAATTTCTAAGGCTGCTTTAGCTATTTAAATAGTGCGTTTTGCATTTTCTAAAAAATAATCCTCATCTATTGTCCTCTTTATGGAATTCAAAATTTTTTAAGGATACACAGTTTAATTTTTTTAAATCTCGTGTATTATTTTAAAACAATATCAGTTCGAAATAAAAGGAAATTATTTATCTCTAGAATTGAAAAAAGCGAAAATTCTCTTCTTTGCTCAAATAATAACTTAAAAAAACCCTGCGTAAAATATATCCCACCATAAAACGATAGTACGATAACGTACATTTTTTTATTTTCTTGTCTTCTTTTTATAATTAAACAAATGCTTTGTAAAGATAAAGTTCTAAAGCTGCATTTTATTTTTTACCCTTAGACTTCTTGCCCTTCTTCGATTTCTTACGATATGGCCCCAAGCCTCTGCGTACCATGATTCCACGCCACCAAGCCTGTATGCGTATGGCACATTCAATTCGCTGGCACTGCTTCTCATACAAACTTTGTTCCTCTGCTTTTTGCCGTAAATATTCAGTCACAAACATCGTGCGTTGCTTTGAGATTTCACGATGTTTTTCTAGGGATTTTAGTACATCGGCAATATTCTGTATTAATGTTGAATTTTTCATTGTTATTTTAGCTGTTTCCTCTTGAAATCTCTTCTCCCAATCTGCAATTTTAATTTTTAATTCAGAAATTTCGTCTCTACGAAAAGCTTCAATTTCGCAAATCAAGCGTTGTTCGCCAGCCATGCGGCGATTCATCTCTAGTATTTCCTGCATTAGCAAGCGTTCTTGCTTTTCGCCCACTATCGAAGCCTGACTTAAACGATTGTTTTCCCACTTTTCCACCAGCCTTAGTTCTAGGCAATTTATGCGTTTAATGCTGTTCAGCTGATCGCGCAAATCTTTAACTTGTTTTGATTTTTGTAAAAGTTTTTCGCTGATTTCACTTTGATTCCTTATTTGCAGCTTTTGCAGCTTTTGAAGTGTAGATTTATTTTCCTTCAGCTCGTTTGCTAAGATATCTATTTCATTATTGTTACGATTTTGACCCTCTACGGCTTTTTTCAGTTCTACGTAAGGATTTTCGGGATCCCAACTTTCTCTTGTTAATGCTTCATAGCCCACTTTATAAATGTTTCTTAGAGCATCTAACTCTTTGTCGAATTTTATGTCATCTAAAACTTCGGCAGGAGGCATTGATTCATTACTGGCTGCTGTTGTAGAATTTTGTGATATTTTTCGGCATTTATTGATTTTAGCTGTTTTTAGGCACCTGCCTTGTTGGTAAAGCAAAAGTTCAGCGTGAGTGTTATTAAAGACATTGGCTAGAGAACACCGCTTAATGTCTGTTAAATCTTCTGAAGTTATTTGGATTTCATTATTATCTACGGTGAAAGACATTTTGGCTAGAAACTTAATTCGTAACTAGTGAGTATTGTTAGAAATAAACTGATATTATTTAAGCATTTTAAATAAACTGTAGCCTAGCGATGGGTAGTTAAGGAAACACAAATGTCTATAAAAAGACAAATGTCTATGGATACAATTACCAATTTTATACTCAAAAATTTAAAATTTATTTATTTATTTATTTTTAAAATTTATGATTTCTAACTAATTCATTATCTTCCTATTTTTAATTCATTAAATAATACTTTATATTTTTGATAGAATAATGTTTATAAAATAGAAAAATTCGCAGATACTTTTAAAAATGTGTAGCTGCACGCAACAAAAAATTCGTACCCGAGTTATGTTCTTAACATTTATTTTTTAATTTTAAACGGTATTCAGTAGAGAAAGGGTTAAACTTTCTTGGAATATATATAAAATTTATTAAAATAATTTAAAAAACATTCAAAACTATTACATTTTTTCAACTTTTGCGAGATTTTTTGCAACTCTTTACTATTAAATCTTTTGGTAAGTTGATGGGCTTGTCAGTTAATTAAAACCGTAATTCGACCGCTTTTTCTTTTAATGTGTTTTCTATACGTATTTTATTTATAAAAAGAGTACATACATTTAATTAATGATCATGAATCCCATTTTTTAGCTCATTGACGAATGGTGGACATTATAATGTACGTCAATTTTTTAAGCCCATCACTGATTTGAAGTTTTGCATAAATGCAAAAAATTTACTACCTGGCCGACGATGTCGACCGATGTCGTTCTTTTGTGAAATTACATTTAAAACATAAACAAAATTTTTGAATAACATGGGCCAGGCAGTTACTGTAATCGGTACGCTTTTTTGTTTTTGCTTAAATTCTTAAGAGTCTCTGATATTTCAATACCACGAAGTATCAGTTTTGTATATTTTGTCTTGTCATCAACGAAGTAGCTTATAATATATTAAAATTTATTTTCAAATTAAAAATATACATACAGTGAAAGGAATGGGGGTGCACTAAACTGATGACGCGCAGTATATCTATATTATTAATAGGCCAAGCACGTTTTTTTTGGTTCCCTTTTACGGCCGTACTACTGAAACGATTTTGATAAAATTTATATATTTTTAAACGTGTTTTTACATAGATGTGCAGCATCTTCAGTTTATTCAAGTCGGTTCGATATTAAGTGACCTATAATATTTTAAAGTTGCTACTAACACTTGCACACTTATTGCACATGCTTCAACTTGAAAAATAAACAAAGTGTGCATGTGTGTTTGTCCGATTTGCTTTCGCGTAGAAATGAGACAGAGTTTTAAGTTGTTTATTGAGAATGTTTTTCTTGTTTTTGTATATTATCGCATGTATTTATGAAAATTTTTAATATTAATTTTTAGAATACAGTCGAACACACTTTAGAATAAAAATTTTGTTCCCATAAGTTTTTACACATTTTTTTCAGCCTTTTTGAGCTATAAAACACATATATAAAATTTTGCAATGATACAGAATTAGTTCTCAAATGTCAAAGGTTTAATAATAAACTCATTTAAAAAATTCTGCAATTATATGCAAATTATAGTTAATTGATTTACGTGGCTGCCTGCTGCACATACTTGTCAAGCATAATCAAATGATTCCGAAAAATAATAAATTATTTTTTTTTATTTAGTGTACTAGATGCACTTTACATGCACTAATTGTTCTAAATATTACTCAAAAACACATTTAAATTGATTATGGAGTGGTAAACGTAGCTCGTTTCTATGCGCATATCAGTGTTGCTAAATCAGATCATCAGTGAACTTTACCCAAATATTTCTTAGACAGAAAGATATTATACTAAGCACTCATTTAAGTAAATGAGAGTTTTTTTTCAATATGAAAGTTTTCTTTTTCATTTTATTTCAAAAGCATATCTAAGGATGGTTAAGGCTCAAACGTTTAACAATTTTGCTTATGTAAATTAAAAGATTCTCAAAACAAAATCACAATTTATGGTTTTAAATAAAATAATATATATTGTTAAATAAGCCAGCCCAAATACTGTCATTATCTACGTAATTTTATGTATATATTTTTAAGTATAAATATAAACTTATATACAAAGAAATATAAATATGTACACAAATATCAAGAAAATGCTAATATTTTTTTATCAATTAACTTACGGTGTTACTTTTAAACTTTTGTCTACAATATATGTATATCCATTTCCAACACAACAATTATGCACAGAGGCATACTTTTACATGTTTGTACACACAAATTTCTATGAATAATATTAAAAATCTGTAAAATTTTAAATTGATATTTTTATTACCTAGAAAAACAATAAACGTGTAGATAAGAGTCTTGAAACTTGTACATACTCGTACGCACTTAAACATTACACACTCGTGCATGTGATTATAAAAATTGCATCCCAGCAAACATTTGGTACTAATATAAAACTCTTGCTTAAGTTTTAATAATTTTAACGCTTAAAATTAAGTAGCTGCATGTACGAATATATAGAAAATACGTACTGCATTCGAATGATATGTTAATAGTGTCAACAAACACCCGTAACCGCAAACACAATAACTAATCATATTATCTCACTGGTTTACAACATACAAATGGAGGGCTCAGAGCTGAAGTGAAGTGAAGTGAAAAAAGACAATTCAAAGATATTTTGAGTTTCAGTAAATGAACAACCATTAAAAAAATATAAAATGCGAGCCATTTACTTGGTTTTTACGGTTTCCTTAGAAACGAAACATTTGTTTACTTGGGTAATTACAAAACTAAATAGAGTTAAACTTTGCGGAGAATTCCGCACTAGTTTTGAAACTTTTCATATTTTATGACTTGGTTCCCTTCAAATTAGAATGCATTTTTAACCTAATAATAAAGTACACTAATATAAAATTAACACTAAATATTACTGCATAATAAAAATCTCAGCTCAAAAATCAAACCATTCGTTTTTAAATAAAGCAAAACCGATATCAAAAGTGCAGTAAGCAAGGATCAAAGGATTTTCTTATTCGAACTACAGATCGCTTCATTTAAGTGTGGAATTTTTAAACGCTAAGTTCTTAATGTTAGCCAAGGGTATAATTACCGCTATCAATATCGAATGAACAATCGAGCAAGAAAAAAACTGGATTCCTATTGAGTTGAATTATGATGGCATTCGACCGCTAAGGAATCTAGTTTTCTAAAAATTGTAATTGTAAAAGATTTTATTAAATTTGTAACAGATTATTATTTCGTTATTTTAAATAAAAGTTTCAATTTCAATTAATGTTTGTAAGAAAGCATTTTATTGAAAATGGTTAAAAAAATATTGATTCTTTTATATTTATATTCGTCGAAGTCAAAAAATTAACATGGTTCGAGACGAGACTCTTTCCAACGAAAGAGTAAGTAGAAAATTTTGTAGTTTGGATCAAAGAAATTCTTGACCGCATATTTTTTAGATTTAAGCATCGGTTCAGATTATCGAAGGAGGTATTTAATTATGTCTTATCGCATATGCAGTGCCACCAAAACTGCAGTTAGCCGCAACACTTTTTGTTCTGGATACTGGCTCCTTTCCGCATGCGGTTGCTAATGATTACGCCATTGGCCAAGGAAATGGATTGGGTAATATGCTTTTTATTAAATTTGGTTGTTCGGACATAAGTCATGACAGTATTCTTCTAGCTGTAGACAATGATTACAATTGTTTCAACTCAAAAAAAAAATTAAAATTTAAATTTTAATATTTATTGTTTGCCGTTAAAATTACGATTGCTGTTTTTATATCGAAGTATACTTGCAAAGAAAACACTCGATCAATGACTCGCTATAGAGAACCATCATCCCAATTTTTATTTAGTTTTCTTCGATATTAAAGGCCATTATCCCAAAACAACAACTTTTGATCTAATTAGCACGATATCGAAAGCGGTAATTAGACCAAAAGTCTGACTCAATTTTAACATAAAAAAAATCACAGTACAAAAATAATAAAAAATAAAAGATGAGTTTAAATAAGCTGCACAAAAAATCGTCCACTATATATGCTTCATTATTCGTTAAATAGACAAATTTAGAGCCTATATTATTTTCTCCAGCAGCAGCGATCACTGGTACTGCGTACAGATTTCCCACAAATTATAATAGCCCAATTCACAATCTTGTGCAAATGGTCTTGCATTGTAGCATTTGCAGAGTGGTGTAGCATATTTTTACTCTACAGTAACAAAATACCAAGATGAATTTCGTGTTTGCAAAAAATTATTCCAAAATAAATCAACAAGGCCGTTCACGTTTGATGGAAAATGTTTACAATTTCAAAAATATACAATCTCAAATTTACTAGATTGTAAATAGGTCTAAATGCTTCTTTGGCTACGAATACCAATATATTTACGCGGTGCGTATGAGTGATCTGTAAACTGAATCAACTATTATACGTAACGGCCAAATGGGTTTTGCCAAAAAGCTGCCTACGGACATATGAAAAGGAAGGTAGAACAACGAGGTTTTTAAAATGTTTGGTGAGAAAATAGAATTTGTTTCAACAGCCTACTTATAAATATATTATTTATTTATTTAAAGTGATTGTTTTTTTAAACTAAATTGGTTGTTAGTGGTTGCAGTCCAAGGTGATTATTATTTGGCTAAAGTTCGTAACGTGTTTTAGTTAGAACGAATTTGATATTAGACTATATACCACAATGGAAAAGTTAACATGAATTAATTTAAACTTACACGGCAGAACAGAGACAACGTTGTTTTTTGGGACCCGCTATACTCCCATCATCAGTGTTCATGTGTGTTTCCTTGTATCCGCCACTGTTTAGGTGAATTATGAAACGAAAAAGAATTCGAGACTTATTTGTACTGTGTTACGTATTATTAATTGTTTTTAAAGCATACACAACATCACCACTATCAATATTAAAATTTTACCACCACTTATTATCGTTAAATTAACTCATTGTTACACGTTGGTTTTATCTCATGTACCATTTGCTTTTCTAAATAACACAAGTAAATGAAGACAAACTTTTTTGGTTTGACTAATACTTAAGTACGTTTTTTTGTTTCTTATTTTTTATTATTTGATTTATTTGATCAATTTCAACTAGTTGTGTAACAAAGTACAGAAAAAACTGTCAAGCTTAAGCTAGCAACTATTTATTTTTATTTACTTATCTATAATATTTTTGCCTCTTAAAGATCTTGCAAATTTAATCTTCTGAAGTAGATATTCTGGGTTTTGTGTGTATATAATTTTGAGGAGGAAAATTAATGTTCTTTTTCTTCAAGAGACTGCAAGTTTTGACGTGCAATTCAGCATGATCACCCCTCTTGAGATTATAAACCTATCTTTCTATATTATTGTATAATAGTTCGAGTATTCTCTTACTGATACTGTCGCAAGTAGAAAACAATTCAAAACCATAGGTAACACATTGAACCAAAAATGCTTTAGTAAATAGCACTCTTACTTTTAAAGGTGTGAGGTATTGAACAATCTCCATAACGTCTTTAAACTATCTTATAATTTAACAACCAGTTCATTGACGTGGCTTGATCATGTGAGATTATTATTATATACAATTCCAAGATTTTTTGCTATTTTTTTTGTTGATTAACTACAATATCATGTTCTATATATGTATATATAGTTTTCTTATGAATCACAAGACATTTAAATTTTTTAGGATTCAGGCATAAACCGACAGTAGTAATGGTCCCAAAATTGACCCCTGAGAAACACCTCTAGTTAATTTATCCGAATTGGACACTGTATTGTTCACACATAATGATTCTATTCGATCTGTAAGGTACGACAACATAATTTGTGCTGCGGCCGAAGAAAAGTTAAAGAAAGATCTTAGCTTGCCATATAATATGTAATGTTTAACTGAATCAAATGCTTTCGAGTAATTGAGAAGCACTAAAAAATATATTTTCCCATCATCCAGATCATGTCTAATGAATAAAATTTACGTTAAAAGTTAAAATGAAAATAATATCGCGATTATATTACTGTAGCTCTTTTAACTTGAACTTTCTGGAAAATCCTAAATTTATATCTGTTCCAACAAGTCAGTTGTAAGTTTGTTTCGAATCGCCCAAATAAGAATATTTCAAACACTTGACTATGTGCTTATGGGTATTACATATTATGCAGCGACTTTGACACTGACATTCGCAAAGTAAAGCGTCATACTTAAAATGGAAAAAAATTACATTATCGACATCATCAGTGACATTATAGTCACATTATATGTAAAATTATGTTAAATTTTATGTCATCTTAAATAAAAATTATTATAATGATTACTTATTTACATATTTTTACTTACACACATATACACATACTCACTTGCATATACATTCATATGTATATAAACGCACATATAGATATTTAATTTGCATTTTATGGGAATTTTGAAAAGTAAACAGTATAAGTATTGACATACAAACAAACTTTTTGTTAAATTACATGTGTTTGGCTGTTTGCTTAAGTTTTCTATGCATTATTTGAAAATTGTAATAAATATTAGAAAAGACAACAAGTCAAAATATCCGCACACACATTAATTTTTATGTACAAAAAGCTAAAAATAAGGAATATGAATAAACGAAATTAATTTTACGGATATTTTTTTTCTAACATCTAATAATAAATTTTAATGAATATTTTATGCATTATTTTCTTTTTGCATTATGAAGATTTATAATTACACTTTTTTTCAAATTAATGGGTTCTAACAACTGATTCTGGTAGAAGGCACAATTGAAATGAACGTGGAAGCTTAAATCTGGAATTGATTTTAGGATGAGTTAAAACTTCCCTGATGTAGAACTTTTTTATAGAGAGTCGGAATAGAGAATCTTGTATTCTTTATGCTTATGGTATAAGATGTGTTTTTATTAATATGTATACATAATTGTTGGACTGTTTAGGTTAGGTTATCAGGTTGCTAGTGAAGAAGAAGAGTAAAAGTAGCAGCCCACTTTGGTCCAAAGTAATTATGATTCCTTTATGTTTATCTGAGAAAAGAGGAAAAAAGAAGACATAAGATAATGAAGGAAATTAAGTTAAAGTGTAGGCGTAGAGGAGAGCAGAGTCGACAGTCAATGAAGATGTGGAGAGGTTGATGGCTAGAAGGAATTGGGAAGAAGAGAGATCTAGATTCCGTATAGGAGGGATCGTATAGTCTACCACCAAGCGAGAGAACCAACTGCTGCTCCCAATGAAGCAACTGATGTTTTTGAGATTCAAGCTCAACAGCTCCGAAAGGCTATTAAAGCGTCTTTTGCCTACGAAATGAAGGCGTTGGTGCTCCAGTGCAGGGCAGCAGCAGAGTAGGTAAGTTATGCTCTCTTCCTCCTCGTCATCTTGACAGCTGAAGTAATTGTTGTCGTGAGGGATACCCATTCTTTTAGCATGGTTTCAAAAGTTGCAGTGACCTGGGAGTGTAGCCAACAGGAACCGCTGTTGTTTTTTTTTTTGAAAACCCGAAGAGTTGCTGAAAATTTTCATTACTTGCATCAACGACCGCATGAAATGAAATTTTTCGGGAATTAGATAATTTTTTTTTTTTTTTTTTTTAAAGAGAAGTAACACTCAGGCAATTAGTATGCCTACCAACCCGTAGGTGTGTTACCTTCCTTGGGAAAGGGATAGTGAGAGAGGACAGATGGTGAAAGAGAGAAAGCTTAATTTTTCCAACTCTGATATTGCGCGCTGTGTTAGTTTTTAGATCAGTTTTATAGCGCTTCTGATGTCAAGTAGGCGCATTATATGTGTTTTAAGCTGTTGTAGCCATTTTATTAATTATTTTACTTCGCCGGCGATTTTGCTACAATACCGACGAAGGATTTCATATCGATACATCAGCTGAGTTGGTCCTTAGATTAATTCCAGAACAAAGCCAAGTCTTTCGTCAGGTATTATTTGTTAAATGTTAACTAGTATATGGAAATGATGCATTTTTTTTACTGAACATATTATTTCCGCTCGTAAGAAAACAAAAAAAATAGCTGTTCCCTTTGCTATTTGTCAATTAAGTACTGTTTGAGTATACATATACTTGTATAATATAATATAAGTATGTAAAATAAGTGGTGCATAATATTTCTTAAAATGAGTAATTTGGAAGCCAGTGATGCGAAAATCTTCATTGTCAACACTTGTAATATTACTTAAGTTCGGTTTTCCACTTTGGATTCACATGTATAAGACACTAACACATATGAGCTGCATGCGGGCGTTCTACTGGCAAACACTGACTTAAAGCAATAACTGAAATTTATGATTATTATTATGATTATTATTTATAGTCAAAGGCACGATTTAACTTCATCCGATGCTATATATGCGATGGGGTTTATTTATTACATGGATATGTACCATTTTTAATATAAATCTAATGTTAGATCTAGAAAACTATTAAGCTAGAGAAGATTTTTAGGCTAACAATTTTATTTGGAGCTGTGTAAAAGAAGTATTTCTTTCTACATGATGGAAAAATATTTGCGAGTCCACAGAATTGAGCAGTATAGAGATTCGAATATTGAATGATCCATGCACTTCAACTGCCACTAAACGCTCATTCAGCTTTTAAGGTTTCATCCACTTAAAAAAACGAAAGAGATTTACTGCAGACAATAAGAAAAATATGTTTTATATCACATAATTCGAATCTTATAAATAAAGGCATACAACAAAAGAATACCTCCCAAAAAAATTTTACTGGCTGAGGATGAAAACATCAATTCTGTTAATGCGTTTGAGGAAGAAGGAGTTAAAAGCAGCACTTCCAGTCGTATCACACCTTCTACACCTTAATCTTTCTTTTTAATTATTTTCGCAGTGCAACTGCCAATGAAAATGACATTAATTTCGATTAATTTAATGTAAAAATGCATTGTATTTACCCTTTTCCCATCTCTACTAATGGTATCTTCAAAAATTATTTTATGTAAATCTATACACATAAAAAATTTTAAATATTTAAAATAAATCTTTGTTGCCTCCATCTTTTAGTTAACAATTTTATTTTATTTATTATTTTACGATTTCAAATATTCGCTGCACTTTTAAATTCAGCCACAAGTTGTGCCATGGTGACTTTAAATAGTGTGTCAGAGTAGATCTATTAAATGATCAGAGAACTAGAAAAATGTTATCTTGTTACTTATGCGAAAAGAGCGTTAGTTAATAAGATCATGCAGCCTCATGTCCTGCAATAACAAAATCCTTTCTGCATTAAATATTTTCTTCCGTACCACTTTATCATAATCTGTTTTTCCCTGAGAAAGTAATCAGCTCTGCTCTCACTGCAAAAAACGTAAAGCAACAGGATGGATTGTGGTGGTTGTGGTGAACGTATTTTTTGGTTGTTGACAGTTTATGGCATTTTTTTCTTCACTGTCTGTTGGTTAGTGGTTGTGTTGAAAATGTCATCAACGTTGTCAAAACATACAATATTTAATGGAATTTTTCCATATTTTTTAATGCGTTTATGCTAATCACACATATTGTATTATATGTTTACGATCATATAAATGTACATGTAGTACTTATAAATGCGTGTGTGTACAACAATTGATGTGCACGCATACATTCTCATCAGAATGTATGTTGATGTACTCCTAAATGTACTACAACGAAATAAATGAATGAATGAATATATGAGAAGTTTTTTGACTAACCAATTTACATTTTGCATAAAAATGGTTGGTGTGTACAGCAGCTTATGCCTTTTTTAACAGTCACATAAAAGATGTTAAAGCATAATATTTTTCAGAAAACTTTCTGCTTATGGTTCGTGTGTATGTACCCATACAAAATATGTGTGTTTGCATTAGAAGGAGTATGGGGACATTATTTGCATAATGACAGTAACATGTTTTTATGGTTGAAACATATTACCAAAATTTTAGTTCATAATAATGAAAAAGTTTTCATAATGCTGTTATTGCTTTTTTATACATTTTATTAACTCAGTTTTATTATGGTTTAAAGGTTATAATACAAATAAATATAAATTGTGCGGGGGGGGGAAAAACAACAAGCAAAATCATTTCCATATTCATTTTTCCTAAACCACATAAATATGTCTAAAGCAATATGACATGTTGAACATTTTTTGTGGGTAATTTAAAATTTCAAATTTTCATAATTTTTGTTGCTGTTTTTTAGTTTTTATGAAAAAGAAAGTTTATATTTTTGTGTGAATTTGTATGTGATTGAAAAAGTATTTATTTTTATGACTAACTAAAAAAACAGATACACATAGAAGTTGTTAATGAATTTGTAATTAAAAATTTTGGGTAAAAAATTAAAAAAAAACTTTTTTATAAAAAATAAGTAAAAAAATAAATATTATTTTAAACATTTACATATTTCATTAAATATTTGTGCAATTGCTGCAACACAGTGTATGTCGGTGACATTGTTGCTAGAAGTTTTAAGCAAAGAGGATGAGAAAGCCAGTAAACGTTAATTGAAGGAATTTACATGGCATTCTTAGTGTTATTGAAAAAGATAATGAGCAAAAAACTTATTTAATACAATTACGCATTTATTTATTTAATTCGTTGTATACAAATAAGTACATGTTGTTTGAAAATCGTGAGTCTTTCAATTCTTTAAAATTTTGTCTCATATCCAATTCCTTTTTTTCTAAAAACTTAACGAACTTCAGCTTAATAACAATCACTTTGGATAAGCAACAAAATAAAGTTCCAAAAATAATCACATCTAAAATAAACAAATAGCTAATGTGTTGAGTGTTGCAACTTTTCCTGTACTTTGTCACATAAATAGTTGAAATTGATTTAAACAAATCCAAACACAGATTGGTGCCTACAACAAACGTGAACAACAAAGATGAAAAAAACTTTTGACTCAAATAAAAACATAGAGTGGAAAGAAAAATGAAGCAAATGAGGTTAAAACAACCTGTAGCAATGTTTTAGCTTATTGTTATTCTAGTGATGGTAAAATTGTTTTATTGATCGTGGTGAAGTCGTTTTAGCTTCAAATAATTACAAGTAAGTCTCGTATTCATTTCCGGTCATAATGTGTATAAAAGAGGTTTGAAATCTAATTCAGCCGAACAACCTAATAAGTAACGAAAACACATGGGGATGTAGCAGCTCTCGAAAACAACGTTGTTTTTTATTTTTTTACCATGTTAAAATCAATTAATTAGTTATCGTACTTTTTTTCCTTTGGAATATTCTCTTACAACGTTACGAGTTTAAGCTTAATATTACTCATTTTAGAGTAACCACCAATGTCGTTCGGATAATAGTTCTATGATTCCGCTACATTACCATTTCCAAAAGGAAAGAGCTGCGACATACACTAGCATAAATCAGTATTAATTGCTGCCGGTATTGTTCAGTGACCAACAAAAACTAACGTCAATCAGCATGTTATTAATTGCCTGAAACTGGGCTCAAGCCCACGTTCTTAGTAATTATATTCTTTGTAGTGAATGCGTTGACCACTCCAACCTCAAAGTACATTTTCTAGATTTTCTGCTCTTGTCTTTGCTTTTTTCAATTGTATTAAATAATATAATCTGTTATAACGAAATTTAAATGCAGATTCAAATTGAACAAAAATACTCTCTCTTGCGATGCGAAAGAAAACTTTTAGCAAACCGAACTATTGAAACACTGAAATTGCTTTCGCATCGTAATATAGAGTAAACCACCTAATTTTGTTTGGTAAAATTAACCTTGACCAGCATTATTATAGTTTAATGAAATTACAAAAAAACTAAAATAGTAGTATCGGTAAAGTTCTAAAAACAGTGACGAAAGCTTCCAAGAATTTTCGAGAATACTAAATGACAAATATGTATAGCAACTGTTAATTTAAGTGACATGAACTGATAGGAATGTTAATTAAGCACGTATTGTTTATTTAATTAGATTTCAATATTAACATTGAGTATAACATCCTCAAAAGCACAGTAGAAGAAAATTCCACTACTGTAACTACATACTTATATTATAAATGTATACTCCAACTAATAGTACGCTACACTTGACAACAAGAAACTGCAGCTAAAATATACATATGATAATCATTCAAAATATTATCTATATAACTAAATCAGTGTGTGTTTGATTTTTAATCAATTAAAAAAAACTTTACGTAAAGCAATTAAGAAAAGGTGTAAACGAAAGAATATTGTTAAAGTTTAAATTGGATTTTTGTAATACTTTGTACCACACAAAACAAACGTATTTCTCAAATGAATCGTGCATGCCAAAACACAAATTTTAGGTGAAAAATGTTTCTTTATTAAAGAAACTTCGGGTATTGTGGAAAACCTTTCATTGATTTAATGCTCTTCAAAAATATATTAGCAAAATCCTTACCGGATTGATTGCAATATAATTTTTAATCGATTACCTACCTGCGTGTAGTGCAAACATCATAATATGTTAATACTAAACAAATTTATATATTAAAAATCTGAGCCATCCCACAAATAGACATTCTCAAATTGGAGGGCAATGTAGAACCTCCCAGATGGGTAATGTGCAATAATATTCCATACTACTAGAATCAAAATATAAATAAGAAAACAAGTTAAATTTTTTAGAGAATGTAGTATTTTTTATGGCAATTAATTCAAAATGTAAGACTAAGCCTTAGTTCTACTCCTACTAGCCCTTGGAATTCTATAGAATGTGATGTGAAGAGAATGGTTTTTCGATTAATGTACATAGTTAGTCCCAATTTGATTTTTACTAATTCCAATAATTTCCATTATCTAATTATGCTATTTTTTTGTATGATTCAATATTTTGTTTTATTGACAAAAACATCCAAATAGGGTTCCAGAATACCTGTCTTTAAGTATTCCACATTAGCCGATTGCCAAATTTTTGTAAACAATTACAATAAAGTTTAAGAAATTTATAAAATTAAAATGCTAACCAATTAGAAGTGTTATTTAATTTACTATTTCCATACAGAAATAAAAAGATATACATAAAAACGTATAATTTGGAACAATATAATGGTTTGAATATTCACACAAAAAACTCAACATCTCGCATTTTCACTCTCGGTCAAACTGAAAACTAACAGTGCGGCCGTATTTATAGCTAGATATGTTAAGATGCAGCGAGAGCTTCTAAAAAGCTTTTAAGTTGCGAAGTAATGAGGGGTTCCACTTTACCCTCATATTACACAATACCCGAATTTACTCTAATTTTAAACATGTATTTTATTTATAAAGACATTTATGTAGACGATGGACCGATAGTACAACTTCACGCGGTTGCAATTTGTACGATATTATGTCTTGGTTGTACAAAAGACCAAATTGTTTTTATTTGTTGGCATGTTGTGCAACCCGATCGCACATTGTAATGGCGATGGAAAAAATTTGAACTCGAAAACTCCCCGGAGACCTATATTATCATATACCAATAGATTTGTATTAGCAAGCTCTTTCAGAATCTATAGGAAGCTTAAAAAACGATATCATCTCCACAGTTAAGAATTACTTTTCAACGGAAAAATAAAAGATCAGATGAAACTCTTAGAAGAGTTTTATTTTTCCATCATAAAATAAAACTCTTTTAAGGAGTTTTAGATGGTTTTTTAAACTCACAAAATAAATCTTATAAAATAATTGTTTACTATCGAAAACTGTTATTTACGGTCTCTGATAGGGAGTGGTCCTAGATCATTAAAAGCTGGCACCGATCACTGGCACTATTGAGAAAAAAATGGAATTTCAATTAAATCGGCTAGATCCACACACTTTATATTCATGCCTAGTTTTGTCGAAATTGGCTACGCCCAGCACCCATAAAACCCGTACAAAATATAGATAAGATTTTTTAATATTTTGTTCACCATTCCACAAAAAACTTTATTTCTTCTTCATCTATAATTTCTTTGGATGTTCCTTCACATTACAAAACCCTGCTTCCTGCTTATTGAAGGATCACAAAACATTACCCCATACTTCCTGTAGTCCTTATTTCTTGCTCATTCAGGTTATTCATGTATAAGTCTTTTATGGATCTAGACTGACATGAACTACCAAAATATAAACACATTTATAAATTTTATAAGCAGCTAATGTGATATGTTGCTTTGCTATTATAAATTTTATGTCGTAGACAACTTACTATTCGGACATGTTTTATATTTATTAAAATTATCTTGTTTGTTTATTTGACATTTATGACATCTATCATTAAAATGATTAAGGAACCGCTTTCCAATGACGATTTAATATTTTAAACTTGATGTAAAGTAAGTGGCTAAGTTTTCGCTTTTAATAACACAGTTTATCATTTCAATTAATTACAGTTCTTCGTATGAAACCAAAAAGAAGTCCTGTTTTTATTAACATAAAATTTTTTTACAAGTTAATTTTTTAAATTATATTTGAAAACACATTGTTTACAAAAAATAAATAAATTGTTATTCTTCCAAATCGCTTTAAGAGTTTTAGCTTTTACGAAAGTTTTTAATAATAAAATTTCTCCATTGAAATTAATAAATTCATATAAAATCAAAAAAATTTCCTGTTTTTATTAATATTGACCTTTTCTTCAAGTTCATTTTTAAATTATATATAAAAATTATAAAAACTTTGAAAACAAAATTGCAAATGTTCTAATTTTTTTATTTTTTAACTGCAAAATGATAAAATAATCATTTCATAATCCTTAAAATCATGTGGTTATGTGTTTTATTATCTCTATGCAATCTCGCTCCACTTGTTAATAAATTAATGTTATATTCCATATCCAATAAATACTTGGCCAAAAAGCTTTTGCATACTCCTATTCAAAAGAATGTTCGAGAACATTTTAATTTAATTGAATTTTATTTTATTTAAAGAACAACTTGGGGGAACCTATAATTAAACAATTTTTAGTTGTTAATAAGGGGTGATTTTTTTAGTAGCTTTTGGATTTGATAAAAAAAAACACATAAAATTTAGAATTATATATGAAATCTTTATTTGAGTCGAGAAATTGATCTATATAATTTAATGTTCTCGCAAACATATCGGCAGATATTTCATGAATAAATTATTCCAGTGCACTAACTGTTGCGGGCTTGTCCCTACAGACATGAGCCTTAACACAGTCCCAATTAAAATAGTAAAAAATCGCACGATCTAGGCTCCAACTGACAAACCCCAAACGTGAAATAAACTGTTCACTGAACTCGCTTTTCAACTGCGTCATTATTTTGCGTGCTATGTGGCATGTGGCACCGTCTTGTTAAACCATATAGCTGCCAAGTCTAGTTCTTCCATTGTGGGCAAAAAATGTTCTCTAATCATCGGACGGAAGAGCTGCGAACAGCGTTAAACAGGTCATCAACAAAACTGCCGCGATATTTGCCTCTATCCACAGTCCACGTTGTTGTTGTGTTGGTGGTTTAATGTCTAATAATGTAAATTTGGTGTAAAATTTAGTTACAAGATTCTGAATGGCCACCTTAAACTGAACATCAAATGGAAGAAGTGTATGAAGCACTTTTTTAACCGAGCATGAATTTTAATAATAAAATACAATAATCTGCAATCGTTTAGATTTGTGCATATTTTCTTTAAGTTTTATGATATCTTCATATTATTTTTTTAATTGATGTAGACATGCTATATATTTCTTAATATTTTAAAGTCAAAAGTTATATCTTTCTTATCATCTTTGCAAGGATTTAAATTTTTCAGTAATAAAATAAAATTATTTTAAGAACAATAAATGCACATTTTATATTGAAACAATTTTAAACAATTCTGCATTATTCGTCTTATTCATATAAAAGTTAAATAAGTGTGTATGATAACACTTCTTCTCATGTCGTAGAACTTAAAAAGATCAAAAGTGACTTTAACCGCATACATTAACATTGAATAATTTCAAAGCTATATATTATTACCGGTGTTAGCTCTAACTGTGGAGTATGGATACTTTATAGTCGACCTATGTGAACATTTTATTTCCGATTATATTTATATACGAGTATGTTACAATTTTTATTTAACAAGTTGTAAAATTACCAGCTTTATAGCAATCCAATCGTTTTATAATTTGCAATAAATATGAATTTTTAAGCACTTTAAATTAATATGGTTTTAATATTTAATTTATAAAATAAAATACGTAAATGATATTGAAATGTGTGTGCGAGCATATTTTCAAAAACAATTTAATATACAATCATTTATTTATAAATCATTACAACGTGCGGTTAGTGGAATTATAATTCAACTATTGAAATATTAATTGCAAACTTTTGTAGATAAATAAAATAATATTTATATTTTGTAAATATTATTTATAGTCTTAATGAAATTTGCAAATAATATATATATATAAATTTCATTGATTTCAACATTGGAAGAAAATAATGTTGAAAAGCAACTGATTAAAACTTAATGCCAATTAAGAAATGATGCAAATGTATGTATGCAACCACGGTAAAATTGAGCACATCACAAACTTTTACGGTCATAAATCGTTTAGTTTTAATGAAACATTTATAGTTTTTAATTTTCTTTTATTGATATTGTTTTTTTATTCCCGCTCTATATAATTTTCAAAAGCAAACTAGAACAATTTTATTTTATTTTAAAACAGTTAACAATGATTGTAAGAAATCTATATTCAAACATGGCTAAGCAGTATTGAATAAAAATAAGTTTTTAATATACCACATGTTTAAAATGGACTCAAAAGCATAAAATTATTTCTCCAAGCACTTGAAAACTTTAAATAAATAATTCTATGAAAATTATTTCATTCCCTTAGTTACTAATATATATTACTTTTCAAACAATTGCTTTTTTATTTCAATGGAAAGTGAAGTATAAGTTTTTGAAAGTAAATTAAATAGTCCGCTCAAATTAAATAAAAAAATAGATATCCAAAGTTACATTAACTCATACTTGTTTGAAAATTGCTAGGATTGTTCAGAACACTATTATAAATGAAATGTTAATATTCTTTATCGATCCGACACTTGAAAAAATATTATTCGTGGTCAAATGTCACAAAAACGAGGTTTTCGCGATTTTCAGCATTTAATTTATTTATCATCATTTATCATTACATTAATGACTTCATACTACCACAGTTAGAAGTTTATTACAAATAAAACAATACCCTGATGTAAAAATACTCCAAATAAAACCAAGTGCAGTTAACTTGTCCTTTTCCTACCTCGAACTTTTTGAATCGTTATATCTCAGAAACAGTGGCTCTTCGTAAAAATAGTATTTAGAAATTTTTTATAGATAATTATCTGGTCTACAATTTTTGTCTGGGCTAATTTTATCATAAAACTTGCCGTTTTGCGGAAAATCGCGGAAAACCCGTTTGTGTGAGCTTTGACACCGATTAGTTTTTTTCCAGTTGTCGGTTCGATGAGGACTTTTAAAATTTCATTTCTAATTTTTAGCCCATGTGATTCAATGTAACCTTGGATGTCTAAGTTGATCGGACTGAAAAGCATTTTTTACATTTTAGTTTATACTCTCTGTTAAGACAACAGCATGGAATTATAATTAAAAATTTTGGAAATGTTAAAATTTTATTCCTTATCACGAAATGAAAAACTAAATTTGCAGTTTTACATAATAAATTGTTTAGTTTTAGTTTTATATGATCCAGTTCAAGAGTAATTTATATTGTCTGACAGTGAAATAACAATAAAGTCATAACATCCAGCATTTTTCAGATGTACGCTGTATTTGTTGTTGTTGAACTGTTTGAGTGACGAAGACATAGCACTGGCCACGGAATAGTACCGGCAGCAATTAATACTACTGTATGTACATTACAGCGTCCTCCTTCATCGGTATTATAGCAAATTCGTCGGCTAAGTAAAATGATCAATAAAAAATGGCTACATTGTTTAAAGAAATTTAATTTGCCTACTGACACCAGAGGCGCTGCAAACTGTTATAAAAAATTTACAAACGCGCAATAGCAGAATTGTAAAATATGTGTATATTATTAACTAGGTGACTCAGAAAACGTTCTTTTGCCATATAACTTATTTCTAGCGAACATTTTGGTTAGTTTTCCATGTTAAGAGAACATTCTTAGCAGGTGTTAA
The DNA here is from genome assembly GCA_956483585.1 of Gymnocheta viridis. NCBI lineage: Eukaryota > Metazoa > Arthropoda > Insecta > Diptera > Tachinidae > Gymnocheta > Gymnocheta viridis. Next base: position 65,605,388 of record OY101443.1, read on the forward strand.
ATTATGGTGTACAGGAATTTTAGATATATGAAAAAAAGGCGTAGAAATTGGCTTGGTCTATTGATAAATATTTTACTGCTTTCATTAGGCCACGTACATTACATGCTTTAAATTGCTGCTAAATCCGTTGGGAAACAGAGTTTTTTATACCACCGCACCGTCTGCTGGGATGGTTTGTGAATTTAAACTATCCAAGGCGCCAATCCAAACGCATACATGAAATTCATTAAAATCGGTTAAGCCGTTTCTTAGGGTTTTAGTGACATAGACATGTACAGTAGAATTATATATAAAAAGATATTAACAGGCAAACATTTTTTTTATCCCTATTAAGGCCGTAATAGTGAGCCGATTTTGCAAAAATGTAAATGTTTTTAAGCGGAGTTTTACATAGATTTGCCCAATTTTAATTTTACTTAAATCGGTTGGATATTTAGAGAGCTATTACTGCTTTTTCAACAAAATATTGAACTTTTGGTAAGTAGAGAGCGTTTTGAAAAGAAATTGTCGTAATAGTGGGTTAAATTCTTGGATTTTTATGTTTTGTGTAATTACTTTCGTAAAGTTTTTTAGGTTTTAAATTTATTGGGGGTTTCAGCTACCAGCTCCCAAAAAGACTCTTTGTGGGGCAGCTAACCCAGTGAAACACAGAAGAAAATAAAGTCCCGAAAACGTCATTAACGACTCCAGAAAAACTATTAATTTCTTCTGAATCTAACAGAGCTATTCTTAGCCATGTATAATAAACTTTTTACTATAGTAAAACTAGTTAGTAATTTTACTTATACTCTAGTTCTGACACTGTGATTGTCAAAAATTTAAGGAAAATATTATAATAGGAGCAACTTTTCGAGATATCGTTTCTTTCACACCCCTGTTCTTCATTAAGAATCGAGTTGCAATTGATGTGAACCAAAAATTTATATATCCATATTTTTACTTACTATAAGATATAAAAAAGTAGCATACTACCTATATAATTAATTGTATATTGTAAATAAGTTTGTTGTATCCTCAAATTCCATAACACAAAAAAACTTGATAAAAAATATGAATTATTAGAGCAAAAATTAACAGAGGCTAATTAATAGTGACGGTAAATTCACTCAGAATATTTTATGCTTCGAGTAATTATAATTGTGATAATAAATAATTTTTAATTATCAAATAATGGCGGTATTCAGTGTCTAGTGCAAATGGTCTTGCGGAAGAGGAAATATAAAATAACGTAGCTTTTTTGTGAACTTTAACGCCAATTCTGTGTATTTTGTTGTTGTATTTCACAAAAAAATCACGATATTTTGCATTTGCACTTTCGCAAGAGCATTTCCATCAAACATTGAATACCGCCAATATGTTAAATACGAACATACAGACATTTCTAATATGGGCAAGCCCCAAAATGAGTCTACCAACTAAAACTTTTTGAAATTTATCCAACTTATTTTTTATTTTTTTTTAAGGAATATTTAAAATTTAACAAATAAAATAGATTTATTTCGATGATCATTAATGCATAAATTATTACCAAATCCTACCATACCCCAGATTTCCTAATTTCATACCTGAAATTAAAAATTTTTAGTTATTCGTATCATTATTTTAGTGTTAATGATGATGGCCTGATCGAAAACCATATTTTTATACATTGAATTCACTTAAATTTTAGTAAAAAAAAACGTTGTGTTTACTATTTAGAAAACATTAAAACTAGGTATGAAATTTCAGAATAGAAAATAGAATAGAAAAAATGTAATGTGCATCACGCAGGGTGCGTCACAAAGCGTTCAAGTCTTTTGATAAATAATTTCAAAATTGTTTGGCTGCAAATAAGTTGTTTTAGAATTATCTTATATTCATCTTTTTTTTAGGAACCAGATTTTGTATGTTTTATTATGCGAAATTCGCTAAAAATTAAGAAAATTCTCTTTAACTTTCAAAAAAGCTTCACAAAACTTTGTGATGAATAGCAGCTAAAAAATTATTTTTTATGCCATTCGAAAGTACAATTATATCCCACAAAATACCATGCAAAATTTGGAGTTACCTCTCTTGAAAGACCAAAAAGTTAGTATATATTAATGTGAAAACGCATACGAGTGTAGCGTTCGTCACGCAGGATTTGCCAATATTTCAAATAACCTACTTCTTCAGAAAACGAGATTAATGGAAAAATATATTCCTCTCGCGAGGTATTTATTTAAATTTTTACAAGTGCTGAAGAACGATACGACCAACAATTCTGCATTCTCAATTCAAAAACCACGTATTTTTAAATTCGTCGTTGACGGAGTAAACTAGCAAAATGTTTATGCATGAATACTACTAAGCTTTGGTACATATGAATTATAAGCAATATATAATATATATTTTCTGCATTCGGGTACACAATGAACTACAAACAGTCATGTTGGCAAGAAATCTAGCCATGTGTCTCCCAAAAAAAAAAAAGATTTTCGAGCATATACGGAGTAACAGAAACAAAAAAAATATTTTTAAAATCCTTTGACACGTGCGTCAAAACATGACATATTTTCTTTTGTTTCTCTGAAGCACACACACACACACACAGACACATGTAGATACACGTATGCAAGCATAAATTTAAATTTTGTTTGTATCACAATTTATTTGTAAGAGGGTGTAGATGACAAAAACACTTTGCTTTTAAAGAGGAATGTGTGATGAGTGCGTATACAAATACTTGATGAAACAAATCTATGCAAAAACATAGAAAGAAAAAATGATGTTGGGCACAAAACAAGTTTATGTGATACGTAAATTAAAAACATTTAACTGGCATGTAAATCTTTTTGATGAACTTTATCCAAACACTACCACGATAATCAGCCAGTTTGGGGGGTTAGAAGTTCATAGATAGAAGGGCTTTACTTGCTGACATGTGCCATACACACGAATACACAAGGTCCCTCACAAAAATTTTTAATGTTTTTTTACGAGTGTGTACTTATATATACATGCACATGCTGTTACTAAGATCCTTGTTGTACTCATATGTTGTATATTGCTTAATTGAAAATTATTAAAAAACAAAAGGGTCTATACGTTATTTCGTTTTATTTTATATATATTATTTTTTTGCATGGATACCATGCCAAACATAAAAGTAATTCTATTTTTATGCGCTTGCGAACAAATTTTGCTGCACCTGTGATTGATGTTACAGGTTTAGCCAATTTTTATTTTATAACTGGTGTTTAATTTATGTTCCATTGGAAGTATTGTCCACTAATATTTTATGTTTCTAGGAACAAAAGTGTCGGATAAAAAAGCTCTAAAATCAGTAAACAACCAAGAATAAAGTTATTCGCCATTGTAGTAAAATACCAAAAATCCTTAAAAATATATACAATTAAACGCTATAACCTATTTGATAATAATTGTTTTATTTTATTTTTTAACTACAAACACAAGAACTCAACATTAGATTTATTTATAAACAGACAACGCGATCTCGAATAGCGAATGTTAAATGCTGGTAATGACTTCTGTCCGAGTTGTAAGTGTCCATTAGAACTGCGTGTAAAAAACATTTACAGATATTAAAGTCATTAAATTTTTCAAACAACATTCCTAAGAGTAGTAATGACTTCGGCAGAACAATACTCGGATTCCCTAAAATTTACGAACCGTTTCTGTAAATCTAAAAAATCAAATCACATGATTTTCACAAACTTATAATAGTCAAATAAATGTTTTGTAGATCGCAAGAATTAATCAAATAATGTTAGATTGTAAAATGTAAAATACGCAAAAAACAGAACATTTACAGAACAGGCCCGTTATTGTGTATTGCAGGCCTTTTACTATTTAAAAAAAATTTTAATGCTTAATAATTATTTTTTAATTCTTTCACATAGTGAAAATAGAAAAAATCAATTTTTCACAATTCCACATTAGTCCGTGTAAAACTATGAATAAAATTTCAATAATTTCTAGACAAAAAAAAGATTTATGTTGAAAAAAACTTTAACTGCCAAAATTTTAGAAATTGTTTTTGTTTTAAATGTAATTTCACAAAAAAAAAAAGATATCGTTCGACGTCGTGGGCCAAACAAAAAGTTTTTACGGGAACAGTATTTATAATAATATAAAGCAATAAAAACAAATAAAAAATAATAAAAACTCAGTCTACTTTGAGAGGAGAATTTTGTGATTAATTTTCAAGTGAGTGAGCGCACAGAGACGTTTATGAGCAAAAAGCTGTTCAAGAAGGCAAAAATGCAATTAAAGAAACCTTAATAACTTAGTACACAGCTCGAAAAACAACTTTTAAGACTTTATGTTCGGAATTGTAGCTCTGAGATCCTGCTAAAATCAAGAAACTGTAGAAAATGACATGCGCTGTTAAAGTTTTTTCTGTCTCAAGTTGTTTATATGATATAAACGAATAAAAGTATTGTATTGATTTTTCTTTTTGCTGAAAGATTTGTTCAAAAGCTATTTTGGTATTTAAAAAAAATTATATTGAATTAACGGTTAAAAATTAAAAAATTCAATTTATACACTTTTTTTGCAAAAACAATAAGATTGTTAAAAGTGAAGGCAGCAAATGTGAAAATTATGTTTTATACCACAATAAAATTTAGAATTTAAAATTTTAAACCAAAAAAAGTTTCCGCTAGCTTGCGTCATTATTTTAAACGATTTGTTAAAATAGTCAAATTAATTATTTTTTTGCTCATCAGGCACCTTTTTATATAATTTTAAACGTCATAATCTTTTGTGTCTTTTTAATTGTTGATTTTAAATCTTATTCACATCACTTTTACCACTGCGGACGATAACTTTCCTGACCCCGATATAAGTATATATTATTGGTCCGCTCTGGCAGAACAGATATCTTTTGTGACTACAGTGTTCTAAATGATAAATCTAAATATTTTCTACAAATACTGAACTGTTTCTTTAAAATTTACGAGCAGTAAGTTTTTGAAAAAAAGGAATCATTATATTAGTATGTGTAAGAATTATCATAAGTCGGTCTTAGAAAAGAATACATACTTTATAATATCATCATAAGAGAATAATATGTTCCCCGTGTTGAATTTAGTGGAGTCTTCATAAAACTTCGTAACTTTTCTTTAAATCTTAGAAGAATATATCGGTTCTTTATTGCAAAGTTGCCATAACTAAAAAAACTCGTCCATCAGAAAATGAGTTTAAGGTTTTTAATTTACACACACATCAATGGAAATATAAAAAAGGAGCGATATATTCTAGCTTTTTCTTGCTATACGAACTACAAACTCTAAGAAGACAAGAATCTGTAAAATATTTTAATATTGCTATCAGAAGAACTAGAAATATTTAGAAATCACTATTCAGTTATGTAGTCAAACCGTCCTCCTGCCGACCACTATATCAGCTTTTAAGAGTAATAGCGAACCTTTTCGACTATTGAGTCTAAGAAATCAATATCATCAACTCAAAAATAAAATGATCTTCACAGTGAAGTAATGATCTCAAGACATACTTTAACTAAACCGTTTCTTATATAATCTTACACACACATTTAGCTTAATAGGTTTTAAGACTACTTATACTTAATAGATTCTTAGGAAAGTTTGCTACCACACTTGACTGTTTTATACATTGTTTTCTTGCGATAATTGTTCTAAAATTAAAAAGCCAGTGATTTTATAAATATTACAAACATATTGAATTTATTTATATCGTGCTATCGTCATTAAAGGCCCAAGTGTATACAAACATAAAAACATACATATTTTCTATGTATGAAAAACCATTAAAAACATTTGTGATGATCTTTAATGAAATTATATCATCAACATTTTCATTATTTGTTGTTGTTGTTTTTTGCAGTTTTTGCTGTTGAAGTCATAGACACAAATACAAGCAAAATGGGTACGTGCAACTGTCATTGTCAATGGGGTCTGTTGATTAAATTATTAAGACTTTTAAAGGGATTAATTTATGGATTTAATGTTTTTGGGGTGACATTTTAAAAATCATTATTAAAATGTTTAAGGTGTTCATGAGTATGTTAAGCAATTTAACCTGCCCCCTTTGTCAAATCTTTTAATAGAATAAATGTTTAATAAAATATAAAAAGTCTTTTATAGAAAATATAAGGCCTGCCTTGTCAAATTATCTTAGATACATTATTGTGTAATATGTGTGTTGCATAAAATACATATAAATAAAATTGATGAGAAATTAGTAATATTGTTTTGAGAGGAAAACTCAAAGCTGTAAGGTAAGAACATTTCAAATCTGGAAAAACTAAGAAATACCCAGATGATACTGCAATGCATGATCGCAAGGCGGGCAGATGAAAGACTGCATATTAAATTTGTTGCTTTCTCATTGATATGACTTGAACCTCACTTGTGTTCAACGTTTGACGGATACGTAATCATTTGCAAGGTTGCTTGCGCAGATCAACTGGAAGAAAAGAGATTTATTGTTTAGCTACACAACGATTGCTGATTGTACAGCATAATTGTAGTCCAAACTGTTGCAAGAGCTGTAACTTAACATTCTTCCTTTATAAACTATTTAATATTGATGTTGTTTAAAGGATTTATCGACGCAACATAACACGAAGAAGCAAATGAAATGCTGTATTTTTCTATTCTGAGCTTAGAAATTCATTTAAGAATGGCAAGACACCGTATAAGATTTTATTACTAGTGGAAAATATATTCTGGAATACAACGAAAAATTACCTTAATGACAGGAGAGAGAAAAATTTTTATATTATTTGAAAATCGAGGAAAATATTCAATAATATCCGTAGCTAGGTTAGGTTAGGTTGCCCCAGGCTACCAGTTCCAAGCAACCGGCCCACTTGGGTCCAGAAAATAAATCCCTTTGTGATACCTGATATGGATAGTGGAAGCAATGCTCCTCTATCCGATGTTATGGTGGGTAGTAAGCCAATCCGATTTACCGATAAACTGACTAATACTTTTCAATTTGCATTCCGTAAGTTCCTGAGTTTGGGTAAAATCGAGTTACCTATTTCGATGGATCTGTAATAGGACAGAGCTTGACATTGCCTGAGGAGATGCTTGACAGTTTCTTCCTCCTTTTCATTTTGACATCTTCTGCAGATATCGTTGAAAGGGAGATTCAATTTTCTTGGGTGGGCCCCTATTAAACAGTGCCCTCTAAGGACTGCAAAAGTATATGTAGCTGATGGTAAGGGAAGTTTTCGCTCGATCATATCGGGGCCAGGTTGATCTAGAGACCGCACATCTGGATTCATTGAATCTAGATTGTGCTCTCCCTTATAATTTCTGCTGTATACAAATATTACAGCTTTTTAGTGGAACTCCTACTAGCGGGTCGGTATCCCACTCCTGCAAACGAGAGTCTTCCTTGACTAGCTTCTCCGCAATTGTGTTGTTGGTACCTCTAGGAACTCCATGGTATTCTTTTACCAGCTCAGATGTTCTATAATTACCAGATAGAGCGATCAGTCCAGTTTAACGCGCACCTTTTGTTGAAATTTCAGAATGTGAATTTCTTCTCCTGCCCCTAAATCTGATTGAGATTTATCAGTGTATACCAGTATACGAGTGTCAATAGCTATGACCAAAGAAAATAAAATTCCCTACTAACACTTTTCCTCAGTAGAATTTTATCGTTTAACTCTGGTCACAAGAGTTCTAATTCACACATGTAAGTAAAAATGCCTGGTCATTTAGAATTGCTAACGATAGTGTTTAATGGAAATCTTCCAGATACTCCTTAAATTTTTTGGGAACGAAATAAGTTTTTAATAAAATAATGAATAACCTGAACGAAATCAAAATGCATTCATAGAAATTAAATACACGTCATTTAAAAGGAACATGTTATTTTAAAAATGACGATGAATACTAACATTTTCAGCAAATTAAATTGCATTAAATTTATCATGTGTGTATAAATCTTTATTTTAAAAGTTTGCTGCTCCAAGTTTTCTTTTTTATTATTTTGCTTTTATAATTTAAGTTATTTTTCCCTCATTTTTACTAAATCTGTCTAGATATGCTTGTTGTAGTTTGTTAAAAGTGATAAGCTTAAAAATTCAATTAAAACTGACGACGCAATATCAAATTTCGCGTTTCCTTTGTATGCGTATATTTGTATGTGTGCGTGTATCTTGCACATCGTCATAAATGTTGAAGTTTTATTATTTATTTTTCATACACTTTTTGCGAAAAGTTCATTAAATGTTTTGCAGTGATTTTTATTCATTGCAAAAACAGAAACAACATTCTTTGCTGCTTTATTGTTGTGTTTTTTTTTTCTTTTTATTTTATTTGCAAAACTATGTACGAATGACTGTGTGTATGTATAAGAATATTAAAAAATTATGAGTGAACAACAAGAAAAGAAAATACAAAACATTCAGCATAATTTGATTAAAAAGTTGCACGAGCTAGCAACATTGTAATATATTTTGCTGGAAAGTGTAAATATATTTTTTGCATGATTGTAGCATGTTTCTATGTTATAGAAATGTTAATGGGGTTGCCAAACTTGCAATATATTTTATATTGTGGTATGGCGTTGTTCAAATGGGAAGTGGACCAGAACAAGATCTTTTATTATTATGAAATGCATAAAGGATTGTCAATTAAGAAGATTGATTTGTCATGATAAATTGAAGAAATATATACGCAGACTCATGATAATTATACGATTAAAGTTTAGTTTTTTCATTTCTAAATTAATTTTTTTTTACATCTTATACTAGTATATAAATTTACAATTTTCGGGATTTTATCTGTAGATACTACAACGATCAATTCTGATAACAAAAGCTCTTGTTATCAATTTTTTAATTATAACATTATTCAAGATTATAATAATTATAACAACCTTTTAAAGAAATACCTTTCCATGATGATCAATTTGTACGTGTGCATGTATAATTACACAGTCGTTCGAAACAGCAATCATTAACTTTAATTAATCTGCATTTCTGCCAATCCCTAATTTTTGGAAATTCGCTTGGGTTTCAAATTATCAAAAGTCCGCTGTATTTAAATTGCAAAATAAAGAAATTTTCAAAATCCTTTTAACATTTTTCAGTTCTGAACAACTTTTGTTTTCAATTTCAGATGTGATATCATTATCTAGTTTTGTTCGTACTAAAATAAACTGATAGAAACTCAGAAATTGAAATAAGAAATGGTTTTTGGATAAATTCATTATTTTATTATGAGAGTAATTTTTTTATTTGAAAAAATTTATTTATCAGACCAGCAGAACGGATCAGTACTGATTTCAAAGTCGCTACACCATCTCATCAGCGTTCTTTGTTCGATTTCACAACATATAATTAATAAAATAATTAATTTACCTAAAATCAATTTCTTAAAAATTAAAATTGATTCAATTTTTTGTAATTTACGCTGAAAAATATAATAGAAATTAAATAAAAGTCTATATAGTTGTTGTACTCAATTAAACAAAATGATATAGAATTTGTCTAATTTTAATATTTCATAAATCTTCGATTCATAGAAATTACAAGCTCTTTTCCATGGTATCGAATATACAATTTTATTCTGGTTTGTAACAACGTAGTTTTCCCGATTTGATGATCAAACGCTATTAAAAAAGGTTATTTTAAGGATTTCGCATGTTATTTCTTTTGTTTGCAAAATTATAGACAATTACTATGATGCACATCAGTGCGATATTAAGAAAATTATATTATTTCCGTTCTATCATGTAGAAGACCACTGCTTTTTTTGTGTTGCAAATACTAGTTACTTTTTCATGTTCGAAGTTAAACAATATTAGAACCGTTTTGGGGTTTCTTGAATTATTTTAATTTATTTATTATTCTAATACCAAAAAGCTTTTGATTAAATTCTCAGAAAGTGTGACTGGTTTAATTTTTGTCGCATAATGTATATGTTCTGACTACGAACGACTTCATCTGGGCTCAAATACTTTTTGTTGTGGATTGCATTGAGTCATATTTTTTTAGTTTTTCATAATTTCTGCGGTTCTATCTACTGTTTTCAAATTATTTTGAAAGCTTTTTATGATATATTGATGCAATTGTTGGAACTATGTTTGCAGGTACCGACTTTAATACAAAATCAATCAACAGAACTATTGCTTCTATTCTTTCGTGAAACTTATTGATGTTAATTAATCTCTTGTATCGGCGGAATATTGTCTCATATCCAATTCCCAAAAAAAGAGCTAAATCATGTCAGTAAAAACTAGAGCTTATCTATTGATAACAAAAAGTATTTTTTCCATTTCAAACGTCGTCCTGTCTCAATAAATCCACTATAGCATACAACTCAGCTGCAAAATAAGGAAATCAAAACAACTGTGATGTATCACGTCAAATACCACTGATTTGCAGTGCCACTCATTAAAGAGTTTCATAAACATACAATTCTCTTGTTTCTATTATTATGCCCAACACTATGTGTAAATCATACACTCAGTATGTAAAATGCTCAAAAGTATGCTGCAGTTTTATGATTAATTTTTACGCATTTTATGTGTAATATTTCAACACTTATACGCACCGTATGATTCTTTCGCTGCCTTCGTTGACTTCGCAAAGCTTCGATAAAAAAGTATGCAGCATTTTTCCAAAACATAATCTAGTGCGTATGAGAAATTTCTTTAGGTTCAAATTGTAAGCGATCTCAAAATAGATAGTAATTTTAATACAACTTGAAAACTACTACTTTTATTTGTTTAAACCCTATTACTCTTAGGTTGATAGAAGAGGATAAAGATTTTCGGATCAATGTCTGTCAAGATTCGTAGTTTGACCGCAGACGCCCCTACGGTATACTAAAATTAGCCATTGTAAGTATAAAATATAACTCGTACTTTATTTTTTTTGAAGACTTATGTGCATATTTAAAGTCGCTTTTGTTCCACTTTTAGTCTGACGGTTATTCATATTCGACTTATATGATTAGTTGCAACTAAGAAGTTAGTTTCAGCTGAAAATTGAATTAAATTGAAACTTACGTCAGGTAGAAAAAAAACAAACAAAAAAATTATTAATTACAAATAAATATTAATTACAAAATATATATAATATGAGGAAAAACAAATTGGAATATGCTGAAGCTATTAAGTGGTATTTAGTAAATTTATCAATCGAGATATGCCATGTTATCTTAGTTCAAGTAACTTAAAAAAGTTTAACAAACAAACCTTTTTGAAGTTATTTGTTATTGAAAGGTATTAGATTCACAAGACTAAGGTTACTTATTAAAATAGTAAACAGTGAATTTTATGCATGGTGCTGACGTGATAATCACAATCTCACTAACAAGTTGTAAGAACCCGTGAACATTGTTAAACAGAAATCGTTGGCAACCCTTTTAATTACTTGAAAATATAATGAATAAGAAGTCTAACTGTCTACATGCCGCTTTGCCAAACTGACGTTTTTTATCTTGCTGCGGCTTAACGCTTTGAAAATGTGGTAAAAACACTCTCTTTTAATGGTACAATTAAAAACTTTCACGAGAAAAACCCCACTTTACAACCATATCCTTATGAGCACAGGCCAGAGTGTGAGTTGTAAGTAGTGATGTTGCGATGCTTCAAATCCAAAAAATGCACTAGTTAAATAAATAAAAGAGAGAAAAACAGTTAATTATTTTAACTCTATTATTAAAAGACAAGCAAGTAAACAAAAATATTCTGACAATGTTACAAAAGCAAGAAAATTCGTGTTGGGTAAGAAAGAGTTCTTAAAAAGTGCTAGTTTAAGATGTGATGGATCTTAACGCGAAAAAAACTGATCACTTAAAAGTGTATTTATATTTTTCTAGTGGTAAATTTGACACAGCAAAAATATTTTGTGTTAATATAAAACACATTCAATAATTTTATGTTAAGCAAAGGGTTTTTTATTAGAAAAATCTAACGACAATTTTATGATGTGAGTTGCAAGATAGTCTATGTGTCCCCTGGTAATGATAACATCTTATTAGTAGATCTATATCTAGCCCAGGTCAATCAAACACTCATATGTAAGGCGAATTCCATATAGCAAATCCACTTTTTCCATGACTTTACAATTAAAAAAATCATATCAAATAACCTAGATAAAAAAATATTATGCAAGATTATTGGTAAAAAAAGAGCAAATTTTGTTATAATATTACATGCTCGGCTGGAATATTAAGGAGTTCCTTATTCATAGATCATACCTTCAACCATTTTTTTATCAGAAATTCTATGAATAATTAATCCATGCTGAGTGCTTCTGTAGGTTTGATTATTATTCAAGCAGGATTTTTGCTCACCAATTCAATTGCTTGGTGTCATGACTAATGAAACCACAATTTTTTTTTAGAATTCGTGTATATGAGTGTTTAAACGAATATCTGTGCAAATATTGGCAAATATTCATAAGCATATCAAATTTGAAATCTTTTGTCGTCTCCAAAATTACGTGATTCAAATTGAATTGAAAATATGCCTTCTACGCATGAATTACAATGGATTGAACACATTCATAATACAATGGTTATTTACATTGTGACGGCGGTAAATCCCATTCTTCTTTTTCGTAATCGACACCAAGTTAATTGTTTTTTGCAGACAGAACATGTTTAGTTTTTTGTAACTTATTTATTTTCATGTAATATTTTTGCCACTATTCATTTTATTTTAAATTGGCATTTCAGAATGTTATTATATAGAATATTTTCATAAATCGTTTCAGCTTATATTAAGTTTTTTATTCAGCTGTTTTTTAGTTGATGAATCGATGGTACCATTTTGTATAAATTTATTATTCTTGGACAGATGCTGCAGCGTCGTCACGGGTTATTATGTTTTTAATTTAGGTTAATATTATTTATATTTCTTAACTTTAACTTGATTGTTTTTGACTCTGCCAATATGTATTCTTATTCAGTTTTTGAAAATTAAATATTTCTTTACGCTTTTTTAAGCCAATATATATAGACAAAGCAATTTTAAATTTTCTTAAAATCGACCAATTATTTTCAAACGTACCAGATCAGATCCAAAAGAAGATTCCGAAAACGATAGATGTGCATTTTTTGTACGAAATGATGACTGTGAAGATGATATTTCTCAGCTTAAGATTGGAAAATCTCTTTAATTTCTTAGCTCGGAAAATTGTCGTGGAATGTTTAGTGGAAAAATGGGTTGCATGATATCGACCCTCTGACATCGTGGAAGGGAAACATACAAATATTGAAAAATATATATATATATATATATATATTGACCATCCACCGCCAAGTATTTCAAATGAATTTTTAGTGACGCGCTGCTTATTTGCACTCCACATCATAATAGTTTTCAAGGGCAAAATGCTTAGAAAGTATTATTTTTTAAGTTAAACAATATTTCTGTACTAAAGCTTGATTAAAAATTTCGATTATGGAGAAAAACTCTTCTCTTTTTTAATTAATTGTTTTTTTATTTGTTTTAAAATAAGTTTAATACAGCAATATGTTTTTGGTATATTTTTAGATTACGTATGCCACCCATAGCTGACATGTTTTTACTCATTTAAAAAGTAAAATATTGCAGTATATACTTTTTATCACAAAAAAAACCAGCTGATTTCAGAAGGTTTGTCAGATTAAAATAGAACACGCTGTAATTGAAATTTTGTCAGATGATTTTGCATATGAATTTTACAGAAGCAGTATTTGAAAGGTACGACACAACATTTACGTATTTTTCAGTGTGAAATTTCACAAGTCAGGTGTAAAAACATATCGTCTAAGAGTGGCATTAAAGAGTATTATCATTATAGGTTAAAAAAAAGGATTTTTTAGAAAAATATTGTCAATTAATACTTTTATATTACATTTTCTAAATATTTATTGACACTTTATTCGTTTTTAGTTAACATTAATATTATCTAAATATTCGCATGAAATTAGTGACTACGAATATGAAAAAAGAGGCGCATGTTCACGAAAATGAGTTTGTTAGATTTCATAGGCAAATTGTTTTAAGTACTGATACTGCGAGTAGCCACAATTCTAAAAAAATTTGGCAGTAAAATAAATTTTTCCTTCTATTTGTGACATTGTGGGGCAGCTGCTCTTATAAAAATCGGCAACAGGAGCCAGTTTGCGAATCTATTTTTAAAAACATTATATATATTTGATTCGATCGAAAATTACTGCACAGACATGTTTGGTTCTGAATTTGCAGATTCCAACACATAAAATAAGTTTTACTGTTTTCTTATTATTTTTAATTTTCGTAAGCTCTGTTGCAATATTGTGCAGAAATATAGGAATTTTAAAACCCAATCACAAATAATATTTTGTAAGTTCTAATTATTATAAACGTATTTTACGCACGTTCAACTTTTTTCGTAAAATGCATTTTAATTTACTTACATTTGTGACTTCATTTTATCTTTTTATTAATTTTATATTTGTTTTTGGCATTAAAACATGACATGAAAATCTTATATAAGCTAAATGCTAGCAAATAATTTTTGTTGTAACAAGATAAGAAGAAACATATAAATGCTTAGCAGTTCAGTTCTGTAATGAAATATTTACTCATTGTAATGTAAACACTCCAGAATAAATTTATTTTACTCTTTCATTTATATGTAAACACATATGTATAATATACATTGTATATATGTATGTGTGTGCATTAAGGTCATAACCAATTTTTGTAGTAATGGCTAATGTTAGTATAAGAAAACATCTGTTTTTCCTCAACCTTATACAGACCCTAATACTTTGATTGTAAAATATCAATATAAAATACAAAAAATTGTTGAACACGTATAAAATGTATGTCATTCTGCTGGTGACACTTTAAGCAGAATGTTCATTGTAGAGATCGCTATTTGGAATGCATGATTGGTCATTTTTAATGGTTGCATATTAAGTCAAAGATACTCGTATCTAAAAAATAGCATAAGATAAGAAAATTTTTAAAAATAATTTGTAGGATTCATTAACGACCTAAAGTTCACTTTTTTGGTGTTCTCTTCGGTAGTTTATCTTATTCTATAAATCTAATTACCCTCTGCTACACTTAGTGATGCAAAATTGATACAATAAAAACTTTTTTGTTAATATATAATATTAAAGAAATATTGATTATCTTCGCTAACTACTTTGATCTACTCACTGTTATACGTTCATTAAATGTTTTCCAATGCTTTAACTGTCGTTAAAGTATTTCAAAGAAATTTTAAATACCTTAAGCACGTGTTCAGGTATGTTTGTGCAGATTGCAAAACAGCAAATATCTCGGGCTGATCTCAATTGGAATTGATTTGAAGTCAAATTTGAATTTTGTGAAAACCAATAAATTAAAGTTTGAAACACATAGTTTTCTCAACTATAAAAAGAAAAATGTTATTTTCAATCAAGATATATTTAAACTCTGAATTTATTCTGAAATGGCCTGCTTAAATGTATCTTAACGTTGTTTGTTTACTGTAAGAACGTTATGCAAACCGTTTTTTTTTATTGTGAGAAAATTTTTTATACATCTCTACTATACCCACTTCTTGCCAAGAAGATATTATTGGATTAAATTAAAACAACAAATATTAAAATTTTTTTGGAAAACAATTTCTTTTCAACGAGCAGAAGTTTTTAATAAGCGAACGAAAACAACGTTGTTTATGCTCTGCCGTGTAAGTTGAAATTAATTAGTGTTAAAAAATTGTTCCTTTTTCCTTTGGAATATTGTCTCATGTCCAATTCTTTCTAACTAAAAATGTTACGAACATTAGCAAACAATAATAATCACTTTGGATTAAAAACTACTGAAAATATATTCGAATTGAGTTAAAGATCGTTATACGAATATAAATTAATTCTTTATTTGGGGAACATTGGAAATTATGGGTCTGATTCAGAGATAAAAAGTAAAACTTGATACAAAATTTGTAAAAAAATTCATACTAGTTTTTAGAAAGAAGATTTGTTAGTGTTTGTAAGTCAAATTTTTAGTTTTTATTAAGATTTTACAAAGGTAAAAAGTTCATGATCAATATTGTATTACTCTCGGATTTGCTATTTGCTGGATCACTTGATATCATCACATTATTTTAAATTAAGATTTCATTACTAAGCATCAGTCTTTGTTTTAAAAAGGATTGAGCCAAACGTTTTGCATCAAATAATCTAGTTTAGAATACTTTGAACTTTAATTAACTGGGAGAACGTAAAATTCACAGAATAACTGATACAACTCTTTATAATGGGTATTTTTTAAAAATCAATAGAACTTTCAATTAAAATAATGTACATAGAAATCGTGTTGATTGTCATTGATTTGGCTTCTTTCGAAATATAATTCTTTACAATTAATATTTGAATTTGGCTTCGGTCGATGAGCAATCTAGATGTCCAATTCGCATATACTTTTCGGAACAATTGCAGATATTTTTTCTTGTCTTTTAGCCTCGAAATTTACGTTTTAGCTTCATAGCTCTTTTAAGCCTTTTTTATTTTTAATTTACAATTAATGTTTATAAGTAATTAGTCGAACTTTTATTAATATTTTTATATATTGAAACGATTAATTTTGGCTCAAGTTCAAACCCGAATTTACCCATTTATTTATTCTAATTTTTTTATTTTTAATTTTTATTAGACAATTTTTTAGATATATAGAGTAGTTATTCATCATAGATGGGATTTCGTACTAACCGAAATTGATTTGACATGTGAAAATGAATAAGTTTGTACTTTTCGTATCCTAATTTGTTAAATAATACGGTTAAATAGTTGATATTCCTGATCACTAGTATCCACCGTCAAAAGTGGTAAAATTGAACAAAGAACGCTGATGAGATGGTGTAGCGACCTCGAAATCAGTACTGATCCGTTCTGCTAGTATGATGAATAATAAAAATTGTTCTATATATAGTACTCTCTTAATAAAAAAATAATAATGAATTTATCCAAAAAATTTTCTAATAAAAATTAAAAATAAAAAAATTAGAATAAATAAATGGGTAAATTCGGGTTTGAACTTGAGCCAAAATTAATCGTTTCAATATATAAAAATTTTTAATTTACCCTTAAAAAAAGCTAATTTTTTTATTTATAGTGAACAAATAAAATCATCTTCAAAAATGAATCCAATGTACAAACGTAAGTACACTGAAGACAAAATAACATTGATTGAAACGCAATGGGGAAAACTTTTAAGTTAGAAATGAAGATATGTTGAGTGAATAGTTGAGTTCTAGATCGAAGTGTAAATGCGCTGCAAGAAAATTTGTTCAATGATTTGGTTAATTTAGTATTTTACTATATATAGCGCCTCTAATAAGAGGTTACATTTTTCTATGTAAAAAAGAGTATTTTTAAGCGAAATCATCCAATGTTTATTTAATTGTAAAAAGAAGGATATCTAATTCAAACTGTAAAATAATATCAGCCATGGTTACGGCTGTAGGGGCATGTTCTTCTCATGAAATTCTGTATCACCAATTTACACACTTGCTGCTGAATGTCGTCGATAACTTCTCGAATCCTTCCTTGTGTGCCATTGACAGACCATATTTTTTACGCAGCTTCAAATAAAAAATTCAAGATCTCGGTACATAATTGTGATAACCTCTTCGAGTAGTCTCACAGTTAGCAAATTTTTCACGTGACATTTGTGGAATGCCAAATTCCAAAGATCGACGAAAAGTGCACAAACCTGACATTTCCTCAACGCTATGGGCTACAACAGTGATATTCTTCGTTCAGCGATGTACATTAGTTTAATTTTTCACATCACTGACTTGTCCCAACTGCTTAAATTTGTTCACGAGTTTCTCAATTATTGACCGAGATTTAGTTTTTCTACCTGTGACCGAGAAATTTTCACCATATTTTTAGTGAATTTTAATAATTTCAGTGTAGTTAGAGGTTGATTCCTGACAATCGTTTAAATGAAACATTTTATTAGACGTCTCCGTAGGATTACCTTTTAGTAATGCTGAGGTTAAAAAATTTTTAGTACTATGAAAATAATTTAAAAAAATTTAAATTGTACTAGAATTAAAATACGCCAATTCTACTGGCGATGAGGAAATTATGATACCTATTATATCCATATATAAAAAATTCACATAAAATAATATAATATATTAAATATATATAAATATTTTGTTATATTTTTGATCCAATACTAAAATGAAGTCAAAAGAAATACAAATTTGTATGGGATTTCGTGCGATATCGAATGCCGTTATTCGCCCCCTGATATTTATTTTATATACTGACTTATATAAATTTAAAAATATGTAAATTTTTATTCATTTTTCGTTTTTTTTTTTTGTTTATGGACTTATGTGTATATTTTTAATAACGTTCAACATGTTTTATGCATTTTTTATTTACAATAAATAAATAAAATAAAACCTTGAATTATGAATAAAATCTTTTCAGCCTTTTTTAGGTTTTATTTTTGGCCCACTTAGCTTTTTCTGGCCTGTTTAAAAACCCGATCTAGCATCTTTTTTCTCCAGCTCCTGGCAACACTGCTGTTCTCCAATAACTCGCCTAAAGTTGTGCTCCAAGTGTTTAATCGTCTCTATTTTATCGGCGTATATAATTGGCTTGACATATCTTTAGAAAAAATATTCTAACGGAGTAAGATGGCACAATCCTGATGGAGAACTGAGAAAAAACTGCATGACATTTTATTTTAATTTTGGGATCTTCTCAGTTTATTTTTATTTTTTAGATTTTAACAATTAGTAAGCATTAGTATAGCGTTAGTCTAGTCATTATAAAATGCCAAACTAAGCTACATATTCACAAATTAGCTATCGAAAACACAAACCTTATATATATTTTTTAAAGTTAACAAGGATAAAAATAAATAAAACCGATTTACTTCTTCGGGAATAAACAAGGCACTATTAAAATTTTTTATTTTAATACCGAAGGAAATTTTAATTTTTGATTTTTCACCTATCGAAACTAATTGAAGCCTTGCCCCAATTGAGGGAAATGCTCTGTGTTTAATAATTTCAAGTATCTATTTTAAGTATTTATTTTAAGTAATTATTATGTTGGCAAAAATTGCTTATAAATAAATACCACCCTAATGTTCATATACTATAAAACAATTAATGATTAAAGACACGCAATAGCAAAGTCACATGATGTTAGTTTTTGTAATTTAAAATTTTTTAAAGCTCAAGACAAAACTTGGGAGTAAATAATTTAACAAAAATGTAATTTTATGCAGACATAACCTAAACGAGCAAAGCTTACAGGGATCATACAATAAAAGCTAAAGCGCTTTAATAAATGAAATGAAATGAACTTCTAAGTTTCTGCATTTGTTTTGGATGATTGGTAGCAAATACACTTGGCTTCATACGAAAGATAAGAGGAGAGAGAAAAAATGTGGTCATTAGAAACTAAATTACAGCACACGTGATTTTCCATCAGTAAGAACTTTAAGTATTTAACTCTGGATGATTACTTTTAAACTTAATTTTGACAATTTTTGCAGAGATATTATTTAAGTAGACTCATCTTTTTTCCAATGGTACGATACGAGTCCCGTAAATAACTTAAAATAAGTTTGGACATTTTTTTATAACAAGACCGAAGAGACACTGTTAAAGATATATAAGACATAGAGACCGAAGTTAGTTATTCCATCGTTTTGTGATATTTCTGATATTTTTTATACTAAAGCATAAAGTATGTTAAGTAATTATTTAATCGTGCAAAATATATATGTATTTGTTTTCGCTAAATTGCTTATAATATTAAAACCGCTCAATAGTGTATTGCAAGTAAGTGGACAAGAAATGCGATGATGTTTTTTTTTAAAAAACGCGTGAAGTTTAATTACACAGATCATATTAAATTCAACAAAAGTCGCCTGCTTTTTTCGAGATATCCTCTCAATCCCGTTAATTATGGAATAATTGCGTGGAAAATCGTTCTCGTCAGCAAAATATGACAATGATGTAGAAAGCATAGTTTCACTATTATAACACAAATGTTTTGCTTACATGAAAATATATTAGAAAAAATAAAACTTGTTTAGTTTTGAAGAGTATCAATAAAATATGAAGCGGTTTCATCTTTACATGATAAACAAAACGATTATTTTGAACCCTAGAATACTAACATGATTTTTTTCTACATTAATACTAATTGTTAGTCAAATCGGCTAACATGAATATAACTCCGATTTTTTTTGTTAGCTTCACATGAAATAATTTTAATATTTTTTTAATTTAATAACATATTTGGTCCAGTGTCTAAACAAACAATAATATGAAAGTTTTCTACAATAATTTAATTTTTTGCATTTATTTCATTAAAGGTGCTCTTCTAAGAACACTTCCGCAAACACAAATTTTTTAATGAAAAATAAAAGTAAAAAAATAAAAAAAAACAAAAAAATTTAAATTCATTGGAATATAAGAAAACATGTCAAATAATATTGAAAAAGCAAAAAAAAATATTTTTTAGAGTTTTATTTACATTTGTGAAATGCTCCTGTTAGTCATTTTAACTAAAATGACTTCAAAAACTCAAAAATAGCATTACTTAATGCAGCAAAGTGACCGTTCAAAGCAAGAGCGTACCATCAACTGAGATTACAAAAAAAATAAGATCTTTCCATAGCAGCAAAAAAAGTTACACGCAAAACTAAAAACAGTGTTAGTAAAAATGAATAACATTAAAACTGCAGGGTTAAGAAATATAATCGGATGTTGATTAAATTTTATAGAGCAGGATAGGCCATTAGCAATAATAAACAATATTAGTCAAACACAGTGTACACTTGCAGGACGATCTTATTTTTACAACACAGTACAAGACATTATTTTAGGACTCCATTCTGAAAATTGCACAAGAAAGTAGCCACAAAAATAAAAACTTCTGCATCATTCGTTTTGTCAAGTTGGCTGAATTAACAATTTAATGGTCATACGAATTTTTTTGTTGAAGGTATATTTTTATCACTTTTCCTACATTTTATCGCGGTTATATCTCCGTATTGAAATATTCAATGTTTTATGCAGCTAACTTGACTAAGCGAATGATGTAGAAGTTCTTATTATTGGGGCTACTTTCATGTGCAATTCCCAGGATTGAGTCGATGAGCTGAAAAATGTTGTACTGTCTAAAGGTTTCCGCCACCAATTCGCGCATTTGCTGCTGTATGTAATCCATAACTTTACGAGTTCCATATTTGAGGTGTTCAATCGATTGTGGGTCATTATCATACCTTTACCTTTCATTCAGCTCAGAAGAAAAGAAGTCAAAATGTGTCAAAATCTCTTCGTGAAATCACACGGTGAGGAAACTTTTCACCCAAAACAGCGATGGTTGCTTGTGTGGCAATATCGTCTTGTTGTTAATAAATGTCAATAACATCAAGTCTTGTGCGAAATATGCCTCATTCCAAAGATGAACATGAAATGCACAAACCAGGGCATTCCGCATCACTTTGGGCTACAACACCAACATTCTCTGCTGTTCTTAAGCAACACGCACGAGTCCGATTCTATACATCGATAGCTAATATTGACATTTGAAAGGGAGCCGCGAATGACGTTGTAAGCGACAATAGTTAGAAAACCAAGTTTGTTTTTGCAGAATACCGTTAAAATAACTCTCATTAGAAAAAAATAGCTCAACTCTAAACACATGAAGACTCGTGTTGTATGATTCAATCTGCAAGAACATCAAATCTATTTCAAGTACACAAATGGTCTTATATAACTTTAAAAACTTCGATGTTCTCATAAAAACTGTTAAATAAAACCAATGTGTAAAACAAAAGATGCTGGTTTTTAATTTCAGTGAATGATCCAAATACGTTGAGAATGCGTAATAATCATAACGTTGCAGAAACATGGTCGTGCTACGATTTGACATCCAAGCAAAAACGGAATCGATCAACCACATTAAGCGATGAAAAGAAAGACATACCTGCAATGCAAAATATCATTATCGTAGTTACATTCTTATATGAAATATGTAAAATTTAAAATCTGTTTTTGTCTATCTAAAAACGTTGTTTATTTTAACAGGAATGAACTTCTATTGTAAAAATGATTTCATTGTGTGAATAACGTTGTAAGCGCCATCGTGCTTTGTGGTACGCGTAGTGGAAAAATGTGTTATTAAAATTTTAAAAAATATTTTTATAGAAGTTGTTAAACATTTTTCTCGATTTCTAAACTATTTCAATTTTATCGCTAACAACATTATTTGCTGCTCCCCCTCAATTACTGGCCAAGATGGTGCTTCACGGCGACCCAAAAATGCTTCAGTTTTTCGAACTGTTACCGTGAAATTTTCGCAATTTTTGTAGTGTATTTTGATAGCTTCAATGCTTTGTTGAAGCGAATATCATTTTTATTAATGGCGTAGTTTTTACTTGTCACCTGTGAATTATTTACAAGTTGAAATAGTGGACTATTGAGAATGAATCCACTTATTGGAGCATCCTCTTGAAAATATTCCAACAATAATTGTAACTTATGTCGTTTTATTTTCTAAAAAATCTAGCATTTCTCTTACTTTTTATAAAAAAATAGCAATTCAGAGTATTATTATCACAAAAATTTTGGATTGTTAGTGATAATAGAACAATTTCTAACAAGCTCACCATTTTAAGAAATCATTAAAATGCAAATTCGGAATAACAAAGCCAAATAACTTTGCACTTTTTTGCGTACCTGTTTTCAATAACATGCTTCTAGTTTTTCCGCTACTGGGTCTACAAAGCATATTAAAATGCTCATCTAAACAAAAACTTCTTTTTGATGATTATTATTTTCGGTTTAACTTATTATTTGCACTCAACGCACTCATTATACAGGAAATTGAATTGATGCAACTGTACAAACCACAGCAGAAACTAAAACATCAACAGCAACAAAAAAGAAAAGTTAATAATGGTTATAATTGTAATTAATGACAGTTAACATCACCACAAATCATACAACAATGAAGAGAGCATGTGCATACGTACATATATTAAGGTTAAGGGAAAAAGTAACACAAATGCACTTATTTGTTTGCAAATGTGATAGGTTAGAGTGTCTGTGTAGAACATGGCATGAAGAAAATTTACTTGAAGAGTCAACAATATAGATAAATAGAACCTCAAACTACTATTGAGAAATAAAAACAGTAGCAGTAATAACATCAACAGTAACAAGAAAAACAACTGCAACAATTATAACAACAAATGAGAATGAGTTCTTAATGTAAAGAAACAACCTAAACATGCAAATACACAATGTGTTCAATAAATAATACAACTTTGAGTCCGTTTACATGAAAAGTATTGACCATGTGAATTCTTACGTTTTATATGAAAAGTTTATGATTCCATTTCAAAGGTGTTTTTTCGTCAAGTTTTTTCGTAATTATTTATGGATTCTTAAAATTTTTTTCAATTGTATTTCATTAAATGTTGAAAAACCATTTTGCGAAAAGCAGATGATGAAATTTATTTTGCTTTACAAAGATCTTCTTTAAAATGTCTGTGTGTAAAGTTCACTTAGAGCGAAGTTATCTCAGATGAAGTACGGAAACACAATAATATACTAACATAAATGACAATTCAAGTAGTTTTTTGTGTCCTTGTATATTATTAGGGTCAACGTTAAATCCAGCGAACCGCCATTTCCCAAGTTTTTAGAAGCTCTTTATAACATGATGAACAATGTCGCCTAAAATTAGAGGCAAACTCAGGTCCTGCCATTTTTTTTTAATATTCTAATATTGAAAGAATTCAAATCAAAAGAATAAATAAAAAATTATTTGATTTTTTAAAAATCCTCAATAATCTGAAATTTTGTTATTGAAATGTTTAAAATGAAAATATTATTTTTAAATTGGATCTGAGCTCTGCCCCTCATTAGAGTCATTCATACAGATACTGATATAGTTTTACAAAGATTTTCAAAAAACTTTTGTTTGTTGGGGTTTTTTAGCTAGTCTATATACATGCATTTGAAAATCTTTAAAAAGAGATATCGAAGCAATCTCGATTAATAAATTAAAAAAAAAATACTTAATTAAGATTTTATTTTCCGTTTTGCCTTATTAAAAAATACTTTTATTGTCACCCAAAGGGCGTCTAATTATATAAAGGTTGTAAAGAAAATAATATAGAGTCATATCGAATAATATAATTTGTTTGTTGGGATTTTTGAATAAGTTTCAAAGCCTATTACTATTTTAATTCTCATTGAGGTTTCAAAAGTTTTTGTATACGATAAGAGGTTTGAAACATTTCAAAATATCTTATTTATTTCCAATAAGCTAATTGGGCCTATTATTTTTATGTAAATAAAAAACTTTTTACATTTTCTTCCCAAAACAGTATCACCACTGTGATACTATTTTAAGTTGTGTGTTTAATTTAATTTCATGTTAAATGTTGCAATCATTTAGATAGAATTTAATGTGATAAATTACTAAATAATTACATAAAAATCCCCTGAAGATGTCAACAAAAAATTGACGAAACGTTGGGAAGAAAATGTAAAAAGTTTTTTATTTACATAAAAATAATAAGCCCAATTAGCTTATTGGAAATAAATAAGAACATTGAAATAACCTGGCCAAAAAATAAACAAATCATATTTCAAAATATCGTTTAAGGTCTACTGATGATTTGGCATTAGCACCAATGAAATGCATGTATACAGAATAGCTAAAAAACTCTCCACAAACAAAAGTTTTTTTTTCAAATTTATTATAAATTGATTAAACGTAATTTTGAATAATTAATGTTTTAAATAATTGACTATTTAGAGTATTTACTTTTGGCTTTCTTTATTTTAAAATTTTTCATGCCATGCATTTGTACTTGTGTGTATGAATTTAACTTTTAACCGACTCGAAAAATCTGTTTTTTTATTCTTTATGTTTAAGTACGTAATTCAACTTTGGCCCTGGTTGTAAAGTGAGCAGCAAGCATCACCCTCATACAAAGTAAATACATAATATTTTTTAACAACTTTCTTCTACAGTTTTGAATCCTTTAGGATTTTGCACACACATTATGTACCCGTTACAAGCTGCATTAAAATTTAAAAAGTGGACAGTCCCACGCCCATGTGTAAATATCCCTTTTCAACAACTTTTTCTTCATCCATTCTGATGAAACCATTTAATTCTAGTGACAAAACAGCATTTTTTATTAGAAAAATAGACAGCACCGTGCGCAAACGAAATTAATATTATTTTTTAACTTTTTCTACTAAAGCTATTTCTATGCAATTTCAAACACGCCACAAGTTTCCTGCACAATACTGAAATTAAAATTTTTTTTGTTCTATACGTTGTAGTAAAAATATTCAGATTTAAATAACAAAAATTTTAAGTATTTCATCAATCAGTATTTTTTTTAATCAGACCACTTGATTTATTGACTAATGCATTAATTGATTAATCCGTGCATTGCTCAAAAAAATAGTTCGATTAATCGATTAACCGCTCATACCTGAACAATTTTTGATAATGCTTGAAGGATTCCGGATAAATAATGTAATAATATTAAAATAGAGAAACGATTTTTTATTTTTTTTAAATCTCATTATAAATTCATGCAGTGGCACATATTGCACATTTTATACATTAAGTTGACCATAGTTTTTTAGAGGGGAAAAAAATCTATCATCTTAACTTTTGATAAATGATGGCAAACGTTTTTTTTAAGTACATTAAACTTAAAGAGAAACAATTAAAAGACTTAAAACAAAAAGCTTCTAAAGTAATATGCTGCGAATTGCCAATAAAAGATTGTAATCTTCCTGAATCAAAAACTTCAATGATATTCTAATTCCTATGGCGAGCAACGCTTAATTAAAAGATATTTTTTCTCAAATAGACAACGCAATTATTCTTAATTGTGTTGCCTAAATAATTTTTTTAATTTTTATTGGTGGTCTGGATATTAATCGATTTAGAATGCAAGATCACTTTTTGAAATTCTTTATTATTTCTCTGTCTGTTTTTCGTTCTGAATGATTTGTAATCAATATTTTTGTAAAGATTCTTCAAGAGTGCAATCTTAGGGATTTAAATAAAACTGAAAAGATGAGAGTACCATTCATTCTTTTGAAGAGTTTTTATCACAATTTTTATATATCAGGAGCTGTTGACGTTTATAGTTACACAATTTTTTGTGATTTTTACAGCCATAACCTGAATTTTAAATGGGCACAAGTTAGATTTTACTTAAAAAATGCTGTGTAAACACAAATCAAGCTTAAACACAAACCTACAAAATTGTATGTGTAAGTAGTTGTCTGTTTAAATAAAAGATCAAAGGAAAAAAATCATACAAATAGTAAATGTTTAAGAAATTGAAAATTATACAATAGGAAGCAGAAAGAAAACATTGACAACGAAGAACCAATTGACTAAAGATTGAAAACATTTCCACTTGTATAGAAAACAAAATTTTGCATTATCAATAAAAACCAGTAATAAAAATTTATTTAAAAAATATTTGACTAAATTAAAATAACGAACATGGCATTTACCATAATCTAGTAGATTTCAACGCTTGTTATGATTTGACATCCAAACAGTCCAACATACCTGAGATTAACCAGCCCTTTCACAAAACTTTTGCCAACATTACATTATAAACTAAAGGTTCGTATTAGTTTGCACTCGTAGTAAAGACAACACTTTTTTTTTTTTGTTTGAAATAGTGCTTATAAAACCAGTCAAATGTATGAGTATGTTAACAAACTGATTTGCATATGAAACAAGAGACCAGAAAATAAAACTGCAGCAAATGAAATATAACGTGTGCATAGCAAAACAAAACAGCAACCAAATTGAAAAAAAATACAACACAAAAGAAAATCTAAATCAAGTTTCCTTGGGAAAATGTAAAACAAGCTGTTGTTAGGGGAAAATATATGCAAAATAATAGATGTTTATAGCATGAGAACATTGCAATTGTATTCACTTGGAATAGAAACTTAAGCATCGAAAGAGATACAAAACCAAAAAAAAAAACATTCAAGTAACAAAAAAGAAAATATATTCACAAAAGTGCATAAATATCTTGCATTAAATGTGTTTAACCGAACACATTCCAGAATACCCAAATGATAGTTAGTGGATGTAATCATCTGTATGATTGTGTGGTAGCTGAAATCTACAGTTTGCACTGCTGCAACCATACCCAAGAATCTGCAGGTGCACGGTTAACCCTCGGAGGTATAACCAGGTCTGTGCAGACTTTATGCATATAAAAGTGTGTATAACTTTTTTGTTTATCATGTTAGAAAAAAAGCATCCCATGTAACCCTGCAGAAAAATCCTCAGAACACAATAAGCAAAAATCAGAGCGATTGGGGATCCCGGTTCGGAATAATCAGGGTTCACAAATAATTGGCGCTAAATCGTATAACCAGGTCTGGCAGGCCCGCCCACAGATGACCAACCAGACCATGCCGCATCCTCTGCCAGCATACCATCGTGCTCCCTGTGTTTTAAGTTTGGTAAAAAAACAGCGAAAAACACGCTTTCATTGCATGCATTGCAAAAAGTCGGTATACCAAGAACACTCTTATGCCAGGTACTCCTGCTTTATATGCCGTACATAAAATGTAATTTTTTACATATGAGTAATAAAATAGCGTTAAGAGCTACCTGAGATGTATAAAAATGCGTTTTAATTATTCGTTTTGTGGTTTTCCTAGCATAAAATGCAATTATAGACACTTTTAGGACAACTGACTATTCATTTCCATACAAATCCTATGTAGGTCTGCACAAACCTGGTTATACCATTTAGCGACAAAAACCCTTATACCTCCGAGGGTTAAGCATGTATGTGTGAGAAATGTTTTTTAGGTATTTCATTTTTTTTAAGAATTTGTTATGCTGCTAAAAATACTATTTGATTACTGTTTGCGAAATTTCGTTGAGAGATTTTTTTTTAAATGTTTCATAAGAGTTGAAATATAACTCTATCTAGCGGTGTGTATTTGCCACAAAACCAGGCTGTTATCTACGGATCTCCTTTCAAGTATATCTTGTTTTCTTCTCATTCGTTCAGTAGTTTTCTTTTTAAAATCACAACAACTGGCATACTCGAACTAATAATTATTTTTATATATAAATATATAGTAAAGCTAAGAAACTTTTTTTCCTAATTTATGTAGCAAATATTTCCATAATTTTGCAAATACATTTGGATATATTAACAAATTATAGAGCTAAGAATTGTAAACTACTTGTTATTTCTATAATATGTTTTATCTGTTATCCCTACTACTTCAAATAATAACTCTCCATTCGTAATATTAAATTCTTCTTATATGACCAATTCATAACAGTTGATGTAAATTTGGAAGGTATACAAATTACTTTGAATACTTTTTTTCCAATATTGTTCATGCTTTAGCAAATACTCTCAACTAATATGCAAATTAAATTTACACATAAACACGTCTTTACATGCATTTCTTCCATTTACATGATTATTTGTTTGTAGTTTTGTAGTTTTTTTTTTATATGACAATTCATTTGTATTCATATTATGCAATTTAATTTTAAATAACTTCCTTTTGGTTTCCGGTACGTTTTAAAGTTTAGTTTCCTGTTCAACAAAATTTTGCTGCACATAAAATATTTGCTGTTGTTGGTGTTTATTCAATTGCTGCATCTTGCTTGCACAGTCCTATTTGAGATATTGTCGTAAAAGTTGCTGAACGTGTGTGTGTGTGTGTGTTTATGTAAAAGTTGGTGCTTTATTCTATTATCATACAAATTCTTGCATATTTGCATATATTTTGTTTAAGAGTATCAAATATAAAAAGTCGAAGAATAAGAAAATGCATAAAAGCATTTTCGTATTTGTAATGCACTTGTGTTAAGGCATTTGGTTTGACATGAGTGTGATAAAGTAGAAAGCAAAAAAGGATAATTACAATTTGGTTATTCAAAATAATTTTTTTAAGAGAAGTAAGTAACACTCAGTCAATTGATATGCCTACCAAACAGTAAGTGTAATACTTTTTTTGAGAAAGGAATAGTGCGAAAGGACAGATGGTGAAAATTTAACGCTTAATTGTTTTTAATAACTGTTGTAACTATATATGGCAACACCAACTTCAGCTGTCAACGTTAGTTATCGCTGATTCATTGTTAGTCTTTCTGTTTTTCGCCATCTTACATTTTAACAAGTTCAACTTCCATCTTTCCCTTAAAATTATTAAACTTAAATAAATAACTCATTATTATATAATAAATAGAATTATATTTAATATCAGTAGAAGTCGTGCATTTATTTTATTCGTACAGATACAACAATTTGGCGACGAGGATGGGAAGGTTATTTCGCTCCAAAAAGGAATGTGCTGGTGGCACAGCACAAATTCATATCAAAATATCAGTGTGAAGGACAGTCAGTGGCGGATTTTGTGGCAGCACTTCGCACCGATATAATCGAGTGCGAGTTTGTGTCAGAATGCAAGTGCATAAGCTCAATTTCTGACGTGTTCTTAAGAGCACAATTCATCCGTGGCATCAGCGACAACAGCATTCGTGAACAGCTGCTGCAATCAAACACATCAAAATTTGAAGAAATTGTATCAAAGGCGTTGGCACTCGAGGCTGCAAAATTAGACGCAAAGGAATTGTCACATGCTGTGACAAATTCACCTAGTTCCACAATAAATAAAATTTTCAATAAGAAAAAGGTTTCCAAGCATTCAACAAACACACATAAGCGAACAAAATGTAGCGTAAACTACGAGCAATTGGGTATTGCAGGATTATGTCTGCGCTGTGGTAAGAACGACCATTTTGCGAAGGAGTGTCGCTCCTCTTCAAAGTTAAAATGTAAATTGTGCGAAAGGCACGGGCATGTAGCAAAAGTCTGCATTGCCTCTCTTTTGGCAGATAGTCCTAACGCCGGACCCAAGAATCGACCCCGTACACGAGGACAATCGACAAATCAAGTGCGTGTTGAAAATTCCGATTATGGAATTTTTAAAGTTGTCGACGTGTACAGTAATACATATGATTTGAATTCTGATCGGTACTACGCAAATATTTTAATAGAAGGAAAAATTTTAAAATTCGAGGTAGATTCTGGCTGCGGTCATTCGTTTTTGCCAAGAAATTTGTTCAAAAAACTAAAATTATCAAACGAAATAAAACCGACCAACATCGTGTTTCGATCCTATACCCATAATACGATCCTATACCCAAAGTACGTGTAAATGCTAAATTCAATCACGTTTCAATCACTGATAATATTTATATTGTACCGGACGGTTGTACGGCCCTAATAGGCAGAACATGGATACGTCGCCTAGGTATTAACGTGTCTGAACTGGAACAGAACAATTCAAACGTAGCGTTTACAAATTTTATTAGTGATTCGGACTGTATAGACGATTTAATAGCAGAATTTTCATCAGTTTTTGAAGAAAGAATCGGTTGTATCCCCAGATACAAAGTTTCATTGCAGTTAAGAGAAAACACTAAACCTATTTACACTAAAAAGCGTCAGATCCCGTACGCACTTACAGATAGAGTTAATAAGGAACTTGATGAACTGCAAAATGCAGGGATTATCACGAAAGTTGCTAACAGTGACTTGGGCTCGCCACTAGTGGTTATTCCGAAGGCTGACGGTGGAGTCCGACTTTGCGTCGACTATAAGGTCGGCGTAAATCAACGATTGGTAAGTGCACACTACCCAATACGTAAAACCGAACAAATTTTCAACAGCCTAAAGGACTCGCGCTACTACTGTCGTCTTGATTTATACAAGGCATATTTGCATGTGCAAGTTGATGATTTTTCATCCGAAATTCAGACAATTTCTACACACCGAGGTACATTTAGGATGAATCGCCTGTCCTTCGGCATCAAAACCGCGCCTGCGGAATTTAACAGAATTGTGGATCAAATTTTACGTGACATTCCAAAAACGGAATCATATTTCGATGATATCGTTGTGCATGGGGAGTCTTTAACCGAGTGCAAAGCAAATTTGAAAGCCTGTTTAACTCAACTGAAAACTTACGACCTTCATTTAAATCTTTCAAAATGCTCTTTTTACAAAAAAGAAATTGAATTTTTGGGCCATACAATAGAATACAACAAAGTAAAAAAATCTACGTCGAAAGTAAAAGCCATTGTGGAAATGCCCCAACCAAAATGTATTGAAGATGTCCGTCGTTTTCTTGGTATGGTGACCTATTACTCAAGGTTTATACCGAACGCCTCCACGCTAACCACACCCTTACGATTATTAATGCGCAAAAATGCCGTTTTTAGATGGACCTCCAAATGTAAAAAAGCCTTCAATGAGTTGAAAAATGAGATTGCAAGCGACCGCGTTTTAATGCCATTCAATCCTGCTCTTAAAGTTCAGCTGGCTTGCGATGCTAGTCCTACAGGGATAGCAGGTGTTTTATCGCATGTTGTTAATGAAGAAGAACGGCCAATTGCCTTTGCCTCTAGATCGCTAACCCCAGCCGAACAGAATTACTCACAGCTAGACCGCGAGGCTTTATCAATTGTGTATTCTGTTCAACATTATCATGAGTACGTCTACGGGAGGCTCTTCACGCTTATTACAGACAACCAGCCGCTATCCCGCATCTTCCACCAAAATTCAAAATTACCACAAATGACGTCATCAAGAGTGCAAAGGTACGCCGCATTCTTGTCAGGTTACAATTATGAGGTTGTCACAAAGAAAAGTGAAGACAATATAAATGTAGATTGTTTGTCCAGAGCTTCTTTAACCACAGGTATGAATATTATAAACTCTATAAACGACGAGGTACACTCTATTTGCAATGCAACCTTACTACAAATAAGTTCATTAGAACTTAATTATAATTCAATTCGTAATGCTACAGAAGAAGATGAACAACTTTCGAAAATCATAATGCAACTACGTAGTACAAACGTGGCCGATACAGAATACACCATCGATTCAGGAATTTTATTTAAGGGAAAAATGGTCATGATTCCTAATTCACTTCAACAAGCGGTACTAAATGAGCTACATTACACCCACATGGGAATAACGAAGATGAAGCACCTAGCAAGACGATATGTGTTCTGGCCTTCAATAGATAAGGACATTGAGAAATATGTCCGTTCGTGTACAGCTTGTGCCTCCGTAAGAAACAATCCTCCAAAAACAAAACTACATCCCTGGGAAGAACCACAAGAGAATTGGCAACGAATCCATATTGATTACGCGGGACCTTTTCAAGGTCATCAATTTCTAGTTGTCATCGACGCCAGATCTAAATGGGCAGCAGTGGGCGTATGCTCCGCTGCACCAACATCAACATCCACCATTGAAATGTTATCCAACATTTTTGCCAGAAACGGTATCCAGAAGTCATGGTATCCGATAACGCCACCATTTTCAAGAGTGACGAATTTACAAAATTTTGTTGCAATTCTG
The DNA here is from genome assembly GCA_956483585.1 of Gymnocheta viridis. Classification (NCBI taxonomy): domain Eukaryota; kingdom Metazoa; phylum Arthropoda; class Insecta; order Diptera; family Tachinidae; genus Gymnocheta; species Gymnocheta viridis. The sequence goes on from OY101443.1 coordinate 65,637,818, forward strand.
GTATTCTACAAAAATTCATTGCACCTGGGCATCCAGCAACCAATGGCTTAGCCGAAAGAAATGTCCAGACTTTAAAGAAACGTCTGACGGCGATGTTAGATGATTCATTGCCCATACCTAAAAAGATTCGCGAGATACTTTTTAGATACAGGGCAACGCCTCTACAAAGTGGGAAATCACCAGCTGAGCTGTATTTAGGAAGGCAAATAAGGATACGACTAGATGCTCTAAAGCCGCAAAAATTGTGCAAAAACTCTGTTCCTGATATTACGTTTAGGCAACTAAAAGAAGGTGATCGCGTTCAAGCCAGGTATTATATCGGGAGCAAGCCTTCTTGGAAGATTGGTACCATCGTTAAGAAGCTAGGCCATCTACATTATAGGGTCCGTCTTGATATCGGGTTTGTGTTCAAACGACACATTAACCAGTTATGCCTCACTGACATACAGATACCCGAAACGCAGCCAAGTATACAAAGTGATTCGGAAGTAGGGAATCGTTCCGAAGCTGATCAGCAATTTCTTCAACATCCAGCTATGCAGCAATACACCTGGCTCAACAAGGTAATGGTGATTCTTCATTATCATATACACCAACAGAAGCAGAACCACCACAGGATCAACAACAGCCATCCACTTCGAGAGATTCCGAGGGAACCCAAAGCCAACGTTCCTCTAGCAGACAACGCCGACCACCGCGTCATTACCAGGATTATATCCGGCATTAACTTAAGCTCAGGCTTATGCTCGTTTCTTAAGTGGGGAAGAACTGTTGTAACTATATATGGCAACACCAACTTCAGCTGTCAACGTTAGTTATCGCTGATTCATTGTTAGTCTTTCTGTTTTTCGCCATCTTACATTTTAACAAGTTCAACTTCCATCTTTCCCTTAAACTTATTAAACTTAAATAAATAACTCATTATTATATAATAAATAGAATTATATTTAATATCAGTAGAAGTCGTGCATTTATTTTATTCGTACAGATACAACAATAACTATGCTAGTTCTTGGATCAATGTTGCAACGCACTAACTACTACAGCCAACAGCACCCTTTACTTTCATCAAATCAGTCGGCAAAGATTTTTTGAAAATTTTTTAATAGATCTAAATATCATAATTGCTTCTCACTGTTTGTGGTCTCTGGTAAATTATTTATTCTTTAATTCTTATTGTTTTGTAGTTTTTAAGCACTCATCCTTTCAAGCTCATGTGGGATTGTGTTAAACCTTTAATTAAGCTTTTTGTTTAACATCTTCCCTCTTTTACTCGATTTTTTATTTGTATTGTTTGCACTTGACATCTATTGTATTTAAATGGTCTGCATTTAAATTATTTTGTATATATTTTTTATACTCTGCATATTTTCAAACACATTCCCACAATTTTTGCTTTTTTCTTAATCTCCGCAAAGGAAATAGTACGAGGATGGTTACAAAAGGATTATGTTTGCAACAACAAAAAAACTATAAACTTATTCTGTATGAAATGAAATACCAAGTATTAACTAACTGTTTGAAACCCATGGTCAATGAATCGCTGAGGTGGATTTTAAATATGTAGAGATTATTGGTAACAGTCTTAATACTAAGAAAATATTTTTATTAACTTCTTGCCATCAGTATTTGCTGCAGACTTTGGTGATTTCTGACTGACTATTTTGTATCACCACAGAAACTCATCACTAATAATTGCTAGAATTTTTTATAGCTAGAGATCTTCTCTTTTTTAAGTTATGTGTTTCGTAATTTAATAGTAGTCAGAACGTGATACGGCTGAACACGTATTATGCTGTCACTGTCCCCATTCACTTTATACTGATTTTTTTTGCTACTCATTCCAATGCGTCATTGAGGTTACGCATTAGGTATTTTCAATAATATTTTCTCGCTAATAAAGTTTAGCTACTATTTTTTAAAATGTGACGATTATCTAAAACTTTTTTTAAATTTCCTTACGTTTCATTAGTATTCTAGACGCACTTTATATGCACGAATTGTCCCAAATATTATTTGAAAAAAAATACACTGAAATTGATTATAGAGAAGTAAACGTAGCTAGTTCCTATGCTCATTTTACTCGTAATATTGCTAAAGCAGATCATCGGGGAAACTTTACCAAATAAAGGAGCCAGCTGCGTTTAACCCTCCATAATTAATTTCAATGTATTTTTAACTAATATTTGAAACAATTGGTGCATATGTATTGCAACTAGAACATTAATTAAAGAAATTTAAAAATTCCCATAAAATTACCACAAAAAAATAAAATCATAATACATTTTTAAAATGTTGTTTTTAGTCTACATATATATTCTTAAGGTAGATTGTTTCTGACAAAACTTCTGTTGACTGAGAGTTTTCTGCAACACGATTAACTCATTTAAAAATAATGTTCCGAAGTATCAATACTACCATATCGTCAGCTGAAAGCCAAAACCATGTAATTATTAAATTTCAGTGGAAACAAAATATATTATATGTTGAAAAATATATACAATTTTGGTAATCAAATGTCGCAGATTTACTAAATATAGAACGATTTATTAATTTCTGAAATAAAAATTATAATTTGTTGATATTTCAAAAAGCTACGTTAGTTACGTGCGCTTTAACTAATATTTTCTTCAACAAAAACACTTAACTACAATGAAAGTTGTTTAAGATCCAAAGTAATTTAATTAGTTTGGCTTAAGTTTGTTTTTAATTACATCTTTGGAGATTTATGATTTAAATAGAATTTGTTTTGCATTCGTAAAATTTAGAATAATTAAGGTAGTTTTCGTGTTTTAATTCAATATATTTTATTTATTTTTTTATTTATTTTTTGGAAATAAAAAAGTCTATTAACTGCTTCTCAAACTGAATTTCATTGCAAAAAGAATAACAATGCGGTGAAAGAAATGTTTTAAGGTCCTGAAGATGTTGCCATTTTTTGCTTGAAATTTTTATTCTTTTTAAATGTAACTTCAAGGGTTCAAAAGCTTTTAATTTTATTCCGATTCTTTGCGGAAGCTCGTTATACTCATCTGTACCATAAGTATAATTAATAAATATGTGTTAGTGATTGTTTTCAAGAAACCAGTATGTAGTTACGTGCTTTTGGTTTATATAATAATTGCACTTGTAGTTACGTACTTTCGGTTTTCGTTAATAAAATGTCAAATTTTTATTATATAATAGTATTAGGGCATAAATATTGATGATACATTATAATCAATCAAAAAACCGATTGCTCATGTTTTGTTAGTTACGCGTTTTTGGATTTTAGCTAACGATATGAAATATAAAAATAAAAATAAAAATCTGTGACAAATTGTATAAAAAATAATTATGAAAGTTAATGAACTAAATAAATCAAAATTATTTCTAAGGAAATGGACAGAGGAAAATCTAAGAAAAAAATTCTGTAAGACCGCTTCTAAAACACTATAACGTGGCAACTCAGATCAATTTTGTTGAGACAAAAATTACAATTAAATCAATTCAAGTTGAGAGTTGGCCTAACAAAACCATTTCTCTCTCTCAAGAAGAAAGATCTCAAACTACACTTTCCCTTCGCCCTTGTCTAACATCTTTCTGGAAGCAAATTTACATCAGTTGAATATCAATGAAAAGGGCTGATAAACATACTTTTAATACAGGCCTCGTTAACATGGTGTTTACTCAACAAAAGTTTTCTTTGCTTTGCTTTAATTGATGGTTATTTTATTTAATTACCTGTATTATTTGGTAAGTATTTAGTAAAAGTTAATGAATTTACGTTACTTTTCAATCATTACTATTTTTTTTTGTATTTTATTATCTTAAATCACTTTGAAAAAAGTAAGAAACCTAAAAGAGTAATTAAGATTTATGACTTTTAATTGATATATTAAAGTATCAAACTTTAAGTGCTTTTTACGTTAATATAATTAAAGAAGAGAATTGGAATTAAAGGAGTTATTACAGTTTGAATATCAATTGCGGCATTAAGAAAATTTATAAAATTCCAAGAATAGCAATACAGTTTTCAGAGCCAAGTGATTCTACTGATTTCCGTTTCGAATTTAATGAGTTACAAATATATTAAGCGATAATAGAGTTCCACAAATACAAGCACATTATACTCACTCTCTAGCGTCTAAAATCTTATCGAAAAGTAAAAAGAATAAATGTAATTTTTGATATTGGATATTTTTATGATGTGGATGTGATAAGCCCTACTTTATAAAAGATGGATAAAATAAATTTCTATGCAAAATATTCATTAGGGGTTTTGCTCAAGAGTACGACCTGGATGATAAATATATCGTCCAAAATGAATGTTGTTATCATTGATTTGTTTCAATTGCCATTAACGATGACGACTACGTAGTTGTCGGATTTTCTACAGAATATTAAAAGGACAACGGAATTTGCACAGGTATCTGGAAGTTAAAAAAAAACACTTAAAAAACTGTCTGCTGCATTGGTGGTTAAAATTCTCTGTAATTCACATTCAAGCCATATTTACAACTTGTTCTTTTTGGTATTGAATCGTATGTGCTTTTGAGACCAGTCATCTTGCTAATATGATACAGAATGCTTTACAGAGCGTGCTACAACCGATTCGTTAAGTTAGTAAGAACTGAGTTTTAAGTTTTTCACTATAAAAATTGCCAAAGAGATGGAATTTTGAAGTTGAGTTTTAATGTCTTTGATCAGTCTTACAGTTTTAGTTTGTAAATAAAAGGGATAGAAAAACAAACCTGGTATAAAAGTGTAAATTTTGATTTTTAATAATTGTTTTTGACATTCTTTTTAAGCAAATAAATTTTTTTGCATATGTACAATTTTTATATGATTGTGAAGTAATTTTATTTATTTTTTAAAAAGACATGAATGAAAAACTTATCGTAGAAATGTTGGTTATTTTCAGTAGCAACTTTAAGAGGGAGGCAGAGACCTGCTAGTCTAAGGGGAATTTCCTCTCCAAAGCTCAGAGGTGTGCTTCGATCGCAATAACAGGTGCCATTAGAAGCAATTCTCAGGCGGTCTTGGACGTCATTCACCATCTTTTGTGTTAGAAAATTTTACGCAGGTTTACTCGAGGATCCGGCGTGCAATTATATATGAAGTTGAGCACGGCTCCACTGATTATGTGGGCACTAAGGTAGATTTTGGGCGGTTGCCGAAGGTAATACTGCCGGCTAGGGAGAACTGGTAAGGTAAGGGCAGATTGTATAGTGGATTTGCCATATTAAATAATGGCTCAAAAATGATGGGCACGGGCGCGGGGTCTACATTGGAGATCTGTAAATCAGAAGGTCATATAGACTCCCTGATAAATGTGTAAATGTCAAGGGATCTTAAAGGTCATAGAATTGGTAAGGACAATATTTCAAGAGACTCGGAGATCACTATTTATGTGGACTGCCAGGCGGCTCTTAAGGCATTAATGGGCTGTCACGTGAACTCCGAGCTAGTAGATAATTGTAGGAGGACTCTGGGAAAAATCCTTGAAGATTTTAAACTAAGATTATGTTGGGTACCGTGTCACTGCAACATCATCGGCAATGAAATAGCTGATGAGCTAGCAAGATAAGGTTCAGAAATTGAAGGTCAGGACTGTCTAGAAGAGGTTAGATCGCCAATAGGTTTCTTTTTTGGAAACTAACAGGCCCTGGAGTACCCGAACGAACTGCGAAGTGTCGTGTGCGCTATGGCCGGTGCTTCCTAAGTCCGATTCGGATTCGCTCCTGGGCAGAAGTAAGGTCTGCGCTAGGACCATGATAGGTGTCATCACGGGCCAGTGTCTGATTGGCAGGATGGCGGTGAGGTTAGGATCCGACTTGTCGCATATTTGCGGGTTGTGTGAGGACCCTCAGGAGCTGGAGAACACATTCTGTATCACTGTCCTAGGCTACAGAACAGCAGGCTAAGGTGGCTACGTGGTAGATTCTTAGACGAATTGGGGCACTTCTCGGGCTGTGGGCTTGGAAATCTTACGAAATTCGTAATGGGAATGACCTGACTTCGCAACAGGAGACTGGGTGTAGGGTGCACATAGGATAATTTCAGTGCTTAGCCGGGGTGTTCTCTTCTTTCTATTCCTACCTTCCACTACTTTCTCCATTCTTGAGCTTCACTACTTTTGTTTCTCTGGACCGTATGAGTCTCTGGGTGAGGGAGTGGGATTCACCTCATCAGCCTTCATACCTAACCTTAAAAGAGAAATTAAGAAGCCTTGACTGAAAGCTCAAAATTTATATATCGTCAAGACCACTCAATTAAACGTCATTGACATTAATTCTACCGTAGTTTATGAAGTTGCGAGTCTATGACGACAACGTTCGATCGATGCATTCGTGACAAACTCCAAAAAATTTTGTTCGAAATAAAACTATAGAATTTATCTGTAATATAACAGCAAATATTATTGCAACTAGTATAATTTAGGAAGTTTACGCTGAAATCAAAAACATGTAAATATAAATGGAAAGCAGAATGATCTTAGCAGCCAGTGGGACTGTCAAAAGCAAGAGAATAATAATATATAATATAGAATGATTATTAATCATTAGAGATGGGAATTGTGTACTAACCGAAGTTCATTCAACTTGTAAAAAGGAACAGAAGTAATTTTCGTATTCTAGTTTTTTAATAATTAAAGTTAAGTATTTGATATTCCTAGACAGTGTAATAAGCGGTAAAATCGAACAAAGAATGCTGATGAGACATTTTCTTTTCTAGGAAAAAGTTCGACATTTTCTGCCCTTTTTATTGAAAACTTGCAATATAATGATTTTTTTAAATAGTGGATTTATTAGAATTTATTGTATTATCACTTACGAGACATTATTTTTGTATTCAGAAAAGTTTGAGTTGCAATTTCGTTGATAATAACCAAAATATATGTTTAATTTTTTTTAGAAAAGAAAACGGCATAAATTTCTTATTGAAAATAAATTGGGGTAATCAAAAATTTCTTGAATCAAAAAGAACTATTTAAATCGGTAAAGTCAGATTGAGCCAAACTCATCCGTTTTACTATATTACTGAGTGTTCACATGCTTCACTATCTTGAAAAATTATTTATAATAATTTACAAAGCTTAATAGCTTAAAATGTCTCCGATACAACATAATTATAATTATTGGTTTGAAAAATTAAATTCAATGCAATTACGTTTAAAATTACTTTTTTTTACTGTTTAGTTATTCATATTAAATTCCCAAACACTTCTGTACTTCAAACCATATATAACCTTGTGCTGCACCCTGAGTTCTACACATTCCAAATGGAATGGTATGCGATTTTCAGTGTAACTCTAGTCCGGTCTGGACATTTTCATACAAAGGACATGGTCGGTATAACTAAAATTTCTCGATATTAATGTAATTTTTATCAGCTCATTAAGCAAGTTTTGTTTTAATTCGTTTCTCGAAAATCAAAATTTGTTTAATAATTTCACAACACTTTTTTTGAATGTGCAAAACCAAGCAATTTTGTCATAAATTTTTTCGTTATTTGATTTGATCAAATTACTTATTTTATATGTATAAATTTATATAATCCTTTATATTTCACTGCGTTTATCTGGCACTAACAAGCCAATTTAACGATTCACTCAACCAAATATAATATGTATATAAATATTTTTTTCAAACAAAATCAAATCTTTTCTAGTACTTAAAATAATATTTGTCCTGCCAGTAAATGCATGAGCAACATCTAAACGTAGAAGAAGAAAATGCATACATCCTGCAGCCGTTTTGTTGATTTTAGTAAATACTACCACCTGGTTTTTTAGAAAATTGCTTGGGGAACTTAAAAAAAAATAACAAATGGTAAGTCTAATATATTCTCTTACAAACAAAATAATCTGCTTATTAACAGATCTAATTGCTAATTAGAAATTACAAACGCTGCATTAATAAACTCGTATTTTACTTGCATAGTAACATTTTGCTGGGAATACAACATTGACTTTTTTATCTCTTATTAAATAAGTTTTTAGAATTTTATACAAATATCAAATATTTATATAAATGTAAAATATTTAAATATAATTTGTTATGTTTATTGCTATACTTCCTTTTCGTATGTATTTTTAAAAGTCATATTTCTTATATCCTGTAGAAAAATAAACAGTACTTGCAACGTTATTAGGGACATTCAATTCTAAGGGAAAGTAGTAAATTTTTAACATTTATCAAAAACTGTTTAATTTGTAAATTGAAAGTAATAATTCTTTAAGAAGATATTTTATTCATACAATTACTTTACGTTGAAAGCAAAACATTGTAGGTTGGCCATCCAGTATTCATTCATATCTATTTATTAGCGAAAATTGATTATTCAAATTATATTTTTATTTTTTTTACAAATATTGTATGTCCCTACTACAAAATATTAAATAATACGAATACAAGTAATATATTTTACTTTACAAAAAATACTCATAGTAAAATGCTGCATTTAGTAATGCATCACCGAAGGTAAAGCAGAGGAAATATGTATTTACATTTGACTTAGAGATTTCAACGATGCAATCAAATCGAATAAATATATTGATTTTGAGAAAATAAAAAAGGCAAAGGACCAGCAATAAAAAGAAATTTATTTCATATTATTTTGAAAGAGCTTTTCGTAACTTTTTAAATATAAATGTAGACACACTAAACTGAATGCATATTCAGTAAAGTAAAATATTCGGATCCAACTTGTAAAATAGGATCTTCCTATAAGAGGTTTCAATTTGATATGTAACGAATATTTTTAAGCAAAGTCATCGAATGATTATTTAATTGTGAAGAGGAATGGCATACCCATCAATTATGAAAACCATTTTCTTTTCATAAAATTTCCCATTACTAATTCGAACTGTGGGTTCTTGAATCGATTGTACGCCATTGGCATAAAGCTTAGACGGTGTAGAGCCATTTTGTTGAAAATAAACGTCGATCAAATACATCTATTGAAATATTTCTATAGTGGCCAATATATATGCAGATTTGCATTCTCAGTTATCATAACTAATATAAATATTGTTTTCCTTATTTTTACATTTCACTCTTTTCTTTTATATTCTTTACCTTCGGTTTAATCTTGTAAAAAGATAAGTTGACAAAATAAAGTCTAGTTAATAATCTAAATCATCAAATTCCGGCCATTAAAAATCATTAATGGACTCTTTTAAAACTTTCAAATGTAAGAAATGTATTCATAGAATCGACTTGCTGTTAATCGATAACTAACTGCAAAATAACCAGAGATTTACGAACTCAATTAAAACAGATGAGAAAGAAAAAGCCACTGACCGACAAAGAAGTATTTGAGCCAAAAAGCTGGCCAAAATTGTTAAACGTGTTTTTTGAATTGAAAGATTGAGTTTTTTGATGAATTTAGGTGTAATTTGATATAAAAAATCTAGTGGTAGGTTTTTGGTTCATTTTATAACAGCCCCCAAAATATTTGAAGAAATGCCTGATGAGCAAAAAAAAAAATTAATTTGCAAAATTAAAAAAATCGTTAAAAACAATTGTGCTAACTTTTTGTTTGGGATCTACAATTAGAATTTCTAGAATTTGTTGTGGTATAAAACATAATTTCTACATTTGATTCTTTCAATTTTAAAAACCTTGTTTTTTTCAAAAAAGTGTATAAATGGATTTTTTTTTAAATTTTTAAACGAATTGATTTAACCTTAATATTCAAGATAATTTCTTTTTCAAATACCAAAAATAGCTTTTGATTAAACCTTTCAGTGAAAAAAATACAATGTAATACCTTTATTCGTTAAGCCACAAAAAATATTATTTAAACAACTTGAAACTGAAAAAATAAAATTAAAAGCGCATGTAATTTTCTTCACTTTCCTGACTGTAGCTGATACACAGCTACAAATTGCAACATAAAGGCTTTAAAATTTATAATATGGTGTTATATATTGTTGGGTTTCGAGCAGCGTACTTAGTTTTTACGATTTCTATAAATTCATTTTTGCCTTTTTGGCCAGGTTTTTGGCTCAAATACTTCTCTGTGAGACCTTTGAAAAATCAATGTTAGTATTAACACAAGAGTTTAAATTTTACTTGGAGCTGACTACCGGCATGTACCCTCTCAAATGAAAGCTATTATAGAAGCGATTTAGATAAGGATGGAGCACTGAGAGTTTACATATTCTCATAAGTAAAAACTAAGTAGGCAACTCATTCAACCTAATCGATCTGATTTTTGTTTGTTCGAATTTTGACATATACTATATTCCGTATTCATAAAAATAATTTATATTTGAATGTGCTTTAAGACATATTTTTCATACAAATTTTCCTTAAAATATGTTTCAAACTAAAATTATTTTTTTATGAATATGGCAGTATATTTTTAAATTATTTTTTTAATTTTTAAAAACCGAAATATTGCACAATAACTGCTGGAGCTTTAACATTGTTCATAGATTTTTTCATAGACGTTTACAACAGAAAATTAATATATTATAGTCTCTCTACTCTATGAAATTAATGGGCAACATCATTATGAACAAAAAGACATTGATGTACTAACCTTTTTCTACTAACAATATATTTTAGCATTAAATATTTAACACCAACTATAAAGGAAGAAGATTCATTCACATACACATATTGATTTTGGCATCCCCTTTTTAAGATAGCTCCATATCATATACATTTATGTTGCGAAATAATGCGTAAGTGAAATGCCCACATGCATGCATCCACACATATGTACACCACAAACCTACTCATAATATTAGTGTTAAGTCTTTCCTTTCTTGTTTCCGTTTCCGCTAACGCCATCATCTTTATCAAACAACGCAGCATCTTTTCCATTTCGAAATATTTCTAATCAGTTGGATGTGAGTGCTTGAACAACAAAACAGCAACAACTACATCAGCAGTAACTTAAAGTCATCCCAACTCGTTTAGACAAAGTACAATACATTCATCTAGTTGACCCCAAAGGACTAAATGAGATAAATGGGGAATATAAAAATGAAACATTATTGTTTTTTCTGTTGTTTTTATTTTTCTCCATCCAGCCTTCCTAGATATTTTGTTTCATTTATTCACCAAACCCAGCATCAGCCTTTTTGCACTAACACACCTTGCGTTTATGTTACTGCTGTACATTTGTGTGTGGTTGAATGTGTGTGGTTGAATGTGTGTGTGTGTGCATATGCGTGTGTTTGTTTGAGTAGAAAAAGGCATTTTTTCCATCATATTCTTAACCTGGTTTTAGATGAATAATGATGATGAGCAATCGACTTTAGGAAGGAAACTGGGAAAACCACAACAAGCAGCACTTTAGTGGTAAATGGTACGAGTATCATGAGGTTAACAGATAGACATAGACAATGCATAATCGTAACGTTAAGACAAATGAAGAATCTTCATTTGAAGCAAGTAATGGGCAGGTACGAACATTGACTGTAAGAATGAAGCTGAAAGGCAGGTTAAAGTTGCTGTAGTTGAGAATTTAATTTTCATATTTAAGTGATTATGATTAAAAATGATAGTTGATTCAAGACTGATATACAAATATAACTAAGAATTTTCAAAATACTTGCGTGGCCATTTTAATTGAAGATTTTAACATATTTAGTTTGCAAGTGAGAGGTTGATTATAATAATTAAATATAGTGCTTGAAAGAAAATACAGAAACCAGTCAATGATATAAACCGCTTACAATAGTATTTTATTCAACACAAAAACAACATAATAAAATATCTTCCTTTTCTCTTGAATTGCTAAAAGAAAATCTTAAAATTACACATCGATATTCATAGTTGACAATACGTAACTAGTTTTAATTAGTTTTAAAGATAACTGAATTATAAATTTTCAAAAACGTAATTAGACAACCAACAACTCATGGCCACAGAAATAAAAAGACGTAAATGGCGGCGGATTGGCCACACCTTAAGAAGATCCAGGAACGACATCACAAGAAATGCCATAAACTGGAACCCGTCAGGAAGCCGAAGAGAAGGACGGCCAGGTCATCCGTGGAGAAGGCAAATCGATGTAGAAGTGGCCGGAATGGGTAAAACCTGGGTCGAAGTGAGATCGTTGGAGCAAGACGGGAATATGTTCAACCAATTTATTGAAGCCCTATGCTCCTAATAGGATCGATGAGAATATATATGTAATAATAATTAAAGTGCTTAAGAATCGATGAAAATAACGCAAAAATCGAGAACGGCTGGACTAATTTATGGAATATTCCTTGAATCATGAGATAAAAGAGCTGGGAGGGAGTGCATCTCCAACAAAACATATGATTATTACTATTTACGCAAAAAAAATGAGAGGTACATACGCTTTGATTAGTGTCTTTAAATAAATTTATACAGTTAAAAAACGTGTCTCCTTCCATACAAAAGAAAATATTAATAATCATATAATTAAAGAAAAATATTGGCCGAAGTCTTTAAACTATTTTGTGGTAATTTATTACAAAGGATATATTAGATTTACTAAAATTGAACTAGAATGTTCAAAAATATGGTCTCAAAACATTGTCTATTGGATTTCGTTCTTTAAAAAGTAACGGCTTTTGAATAGTTTTTGGCGTCGGTTTGCCGCTTTTATCACCGAAAATTATTTTTAAGTTTTTTTTACAAACAATTTTTATTGCAGGTTTTCAACGGAAAGAATCGCCTGAGAGGAATCAAGGGGATTTCTTATGAATCATTAAGTGGCGGGACAGAAAGCACAAGGTTTATTCTAATGGATCAATTAAGCGCAGGAGGAGTTAGCTAAATTTTCACGAGATTAAATATAAAAATCACCTTTTTCAATTCAGTATATTACTTAAATATTTATGTAAATATTTATTACAAAAAAACATTAAATTAGTTTAGCCAGGGTGAGGAGTCGTAGCACGTTCTGTAAATGTCGATGTTGAGTCAATGAAGGCTGTTGAGCGAGGGATCGAAAAAAAGCAAAAACCAAACACGCTAAATGCAATTTGGTCTGACAAATTGCGGCGAAAAAGCAAATTTAGTTATATATCAAGGTTGTTAAATGCAGGGTTGGAACCCACATAAATTATTTTAGTACTTTACTTGGTAGTCACACGATCAAACTTTCATTCAAATTTTAAATTCTCTCTCAATTTTCTTACAAATACACTCACACTTTTAAAATTTGACGAGAATTTGCTTACAAATTTTCATTCCATAAAGTGTTTCAAATTACAGTCAAATATTTAAAATAATATATGTTGTTTGTTTTTTTCTGTTTTTTTTTTTTTTGATTTTGTTTACTTCCTTTAATAATTATAGGAAAAAAATTATTTCAAGTTGTTTTCTTGATGGCATCTTGCGAAAAAAATTTGCTTTAAATTTGAGTACAGCCTACGTCCAAGCTTTAAATTTTTGAGAATTTTTACAAGCTGTATGTGTAACAATCTTGAAATGAGAATTGATGGTGTGACTGCAGGGTTACTTAAAATATATAATTTAATGCAATAATTCATGTCGTATATAATAATTAAAATTTGGTTTAAATAAATCTTACATTCGCGAAGTTGTTTGAACAATTAGGAGACCTCAAACTAATTACTATGATAATACAAAAAACGGAAGCGATAAAATAACTCGAGCAAGCTTCGTTTATTAGCTAAACATCATTGATGAAGTGATAGCTATTGCAGTCTTTGTAAATTGCATATTCGTTGTCCATTGAATGTTAGTTTATATATTAAAGATGTTTAAATAAAATCTGCTGAAACGGGTGACGCAGCTGCTGCTTAGATATGTTGCGGCACCCAAAAATGGGTGAAAATTAGGATTTCTTGTCCTTTGTAGTCATAAAATTTTATTTTCATTCTCTAATTAAGTCTGATTGTACTCGATCGTCGAGCCATATCGCTTCTTTAATGAACGTATTCATATCTAAAAACCGAGGATCTTAAGTTAATTATTCGTCGGACCGTTATTCCTCCAAAAAATATCTTGTTTCTCAAATCTTGAGGGGAGAACACTTTCTTAATTTTTCCTTTATGGTGCGAGTAAATTAAAAACTTTAATCTCGAGCTTTTTCCAGCAAAGACGGCGTTGCAATAAATGAGCGATTTGTATTCAGAGTAATCTTTGATGGCACAGTAATGGGTTAAAATGTAAATAAGCATTTCCTCATATGAATTGGAAAAGCCCTAAGTTACAAAAAGTTCAAAAAAGACTTCTTGATTGATTACGATCCACCATATCAAAGTACATGTCCCTGGAAAATTTTATATAATAAAGTTGCACTAATTCCTTAATAAGAAATAAGCTTAAACTGAAAAAGTGTTGAAATATGTTACTTAAATTTTCATATAAGAGAGTTTTTTGCTTGTCCACAAAAATGTAACTTAGGGCTATTGTGAATACATATAATGATATGAACTATCTACTTTTCAATCATACTTTGGTATTTTAAATCATTACTTTAACAATAAGTTGTTATTGGAAGCAAGTATTTACCACATTATCTCTATAAAAGACAATAAAAATTAAATGTCTGCTTGGAGTATTAATTCGTTTTTTCAAACTGCTATTATATTTGAAGCTAAATGTTTTTCTCACCGGTACAAATATTTCATTATTCGCTAAGAATTTATTTTTTACATATAAGTGCTGTATTTGCAATTAATTCACTATGTTGTGAGAGGGCTTGAACTTCTTATCTAATGTATGATAAGCGCAAGTTTGATTTCCTCGCCATTCGGATAATAATTTAATGAATTTTAATTAATTAAGTATCTACAAAAAAATATTGCAGACGATACAAACTTTCTTTGTGTATGCAGTTCTTAATAGAAGTCTCAACCAATCTTTCGATTATTAATTTTTATACAAACCGTTTAGCTGGTTTTTTATTAAACCGTTCTTAAGATAAAATTCAAAAAACAATTTTTAGACTAAGAAACTGATGTTATTATATGTTTTATGCTTTAAACGAAGCGCTGTTTTATAACAAAAAATATAACTTCCAAGTATAATTTCCGCAACGAAACTCATCCCTTTTGAAAACATTTTTAAAACTAGGAGCTAAAGCAATAGCCAACAACTCTCGCTGACTAGATAAAAGATAAAAGTAGCAAATCACACCTGGTTACGGCTTATATTATTATATATTTTCTTAACATTATTTGATTATTAATATTAATTCTGATTAAAAGTGAAAAATAAGAAACTTTTGACTTTAACAACTGTAGTTCAAGAAAAACTCGTTTAATCAGAAAACTTAAGTTTGTGTGCAAAGAAAATTATATATATATAATTTTATCTGTGCAGAAGTATACCTTTGATGTCAGGTTCGAAATCAAAAAAAGCAATCTGGAGTGAGCAATAAATTTCTTAAAATAATAACAACCATTAACTAAATATAACCTAAAAATAATATTGAAACTAACACTGGAGCTCAAATATTATTGTTTCCTCTAGTTTATGGTAAAAAAGGCAGAATAAAATATACGAAATCAACAACTATAAGATTTCTAGAAATTCATAAAAAATTGTAAATCTTCCAACTCAAACTTCCCTTAAAACATAAAGAAGATAAATATAAAAAAAACATTAAGAACATAATCATCAAGAAGAGAAACCAAAGTTCTCATCATCATAATTTTCATTAACAACAAGAAGTTGAATAATTTTCATTCTAATGATTTTCCTTATAATATTTTTATTTTATTCTATTTCTCGTTTTTCCTTCATTATTTAACAGCTGATATAAATAATTATTTCTGAGGTCACATAAGCCAAGTACATAGTAGCAAGGTAAAAAAATAAAATGCAACAGCAAAGTGAGAAGGTGAAAAATAATTATTTAAAACATCAAAAGAAAATAAAAAAGTTTTCTCAAGAAAACTTTGCGAAGAAAATTACGAAATAAAAACTTTTGATAGGTTAAAAATTAAATAAGAGCAAAAAAAAGTATAAGAAACAAACAGCTGCCAAGAAAATCTTAAGCTCAGCTTCAAATTAAATTCTTTTCCTGTGAAAATAACAAAACTTTATAAATAAACCATAAAAAATCTATGAAGAAATTGCTAATTAGCGAACTTTTTGAATCTTTTGGTTTAAGGTTCAAGATTAATTTTTTTCTAGCGTTAAGTACCGGGAAATAAAAAAAAACGTAATAAGCTTAAGTTAAATAAATATGAATAACAAATTAAGTAATAAAATCAATTTAAATAGATTAAACGCGCCTTGGTAGACTGATTTCGATGGTTGCGATTTGGATTTCATCAAAATATTCTATTCTATGTCAATAAGCTGAGATTTTCGTTGCTATGTTTGGTAATGATGTTAGAATAAAGAAAAAGAAGAAAGTTTATACGAAAACAAGCACTGTATGGGGAAACATAGAATGAAGTTTTATATAATTAATTCAGAAGCGAAAAAATGAAAGAAATGGTCTCTCAATTGTTCTTTAAAATAAATTCTTCAAACAAAATTTTTTTAAATACAGTCAAACTTCCTTCCATAACTCCAACTTCCATAACTCGATTTTTCTCTAACTTGTACCAGTTAAAGTGGCAATAGCCTTAAGAGTTTAAAAAACTTATAATTATCCTTCCGTAGTGCTCCATTATTCTAACTTAAATATATATGAATTCCCAAAGTAATTTAACTACTTATCAGCTGGGCTGTTGCAAACACCTTGATTTGCAGAGTTTTATATTAATTTTTTTTCGTCGGAGAAACTATTCTAACCCTTTAAGAAATGATGTAGAAAAACCTTTCCGAACATTGACTTTATATATTCCAAACGAATGATACTGCAAATGATAAACATTTTAAAGCTTTGATCAAATTAAAAGTAATTTTTTACTGAAAATAAAAAGTAAATTTTCAGTCACTAATTTTAGAATATTCAACTTGACTATAATCATCGCCCAATGATTAAAGATCTATGCAATAAGCCTGCTGTTTTTTGCAGCGTTGTGTTTTCTAGTCGTCAAACATCGTGAAGCTGTCAAAAATTATTTACATTTCTGAGCGCCATTGCGTTCAGCTCATTATCTTGAAATATTTATTCAAAAAACATACAAACAAAATACATACAAAACGTAACTCTCGAGATATTGAAGTCAGCTGTTTTTGACTTCTTCACAATTTTATGCACAAACAAAATACCGGTTGTTTTTTTATTGTTGTATTGTTGTTCTTTTGCATAGAACTGACTGTAACTTACGTATTATAAGAATTTTTCAGTAAGTGCTTGTTTTACATAAACCACACATATGTATTATTTAAAGCACACGCAAGTTTGCAATGAATTTTTTTCCACAAAAAAATTCTATAACTCGAAGTCCCCGTAAGTCGAATTATTTGTTGTTGTAGTAGTATTTCGATTAAGGAAAATTCAACTGTACATTTCAAAAAAAAATTTTAATACGCCAATTAATTTAAAAACTGTTGCCTATTTCAACTTTTGTTAGAATCTCACTCATTTACGGCTGCAATCAGTCGCTTATTATGGCGCCTTACTGTCTGGTTCATGTTTCATTATCAGCAAGACGGCCAGTCCGGTTGTGGATACGCCCTGCAAGGTCTTTTGTGGTTCCAGTCTGTTGGAGTAGAGCAGCTAAGTGGCGGAATATTTGCCCAATTGGTGCGATACGCTTAGGAAATGGGCGTTGAAATTCACGCCATGCCAACACCAATAATATATCGACAGAATTGCTTGTGTAGTTTACATATTGCAAATATGATTGACTTAAGCCGCCATTTTAAAAAATTATACCATCTTCCGCCACCCTGTAATTTAGCTTGTAATCTTTTATAGCCGTATAAACTATAGTATACTTTTCGGAGTAGTTATAGTTTTACTACCGAGTGCGTATGAGTAATGAGTACATAAATTTAATTATAATACGCAAACGTATCGTGGCCAGATGTCGATTAAAAAATTTGTGATTATGAATAAAATTTTGCAACGTCTTTTGAACTCACCGCAGCGTTTGATGTCATTGGTAAGATTTTTTTGATTTGTAATCATTCAGGATTTTAGCGATCAAGAATTACATAATATGCCTGAAGATGGCTTTTGTCAGAACGCGCGGTTTTAATGCAAATGAATAATTTCTATTTATATTCATTGAAGACATTACAAAAGTACATTTGTATGTTCAAAATAAGTAGTAAATGAACTTTAGAAAAGTTTACTTGATAATGGTTGTAGCTAGAACTACATTAAGGTTCAAGGTGTAGTATGATAAAGTGATTTCATCGTGTTTTCTTTTGGAAGTAAAACACATAGTTAAAACAACTGTAGAAAATGAAGAAAACGCTTTAAGTCTTATTAAAGATTATGCAGAGAGTCAACAGAAATATTCAGGTATTTTATTTGCATAAATATAATAGACCCATTTAGATTATTGGAAACTATTCTAAAAATAATTAAAATTTGCCCAAAAAAAAGTTTTACAAAAGCTAATTGAATAAAATATGCATGAACAGGCAGAGCATTGGAATGCATTGCTGACACTGAGACTTGTCTCAGTGCAAGGTAAACTCCTTTTTTATTTTCTTATTTTGACAATCTTATAATTAAATTGCCAACTAAATATTTTATGGAATAGTGTTCAAGAATGATCTCTTACCTTTTTGGTAATTCACTATTCCCTTTGCCGAAGCTAATTTAAAAAATATATAATTTGAGCTTTGTAATTAGTGTTATCTTATATTTTATTTTAACTGAATATTTATTTAATAAAGTAATCAAGTTTTCGACAGCTTTCATAAATTAACTTATTTTATTATATCCTCGGATTTCCAGAAATGCGATTTTTTAATTCCTGTTTTCCGGGGTGTAAAATGCTCGAGGAAACCAAAAACCTCAGTCATAAGTCATGGATGTCTGTCAATCTAAGGTACGGAACTTGTTATGCTTTAAAAAAAACAGCATGAGCGGAGAAATATCTGTATGGAAAAAAATTTTGTTGCAATGTTTATTATAATCTGTAAAAGAATTTAAAAAGATTTTAGGGACTTTTCCAAAATATCTATTAGGACATATTTGTTTTCTTTTTTCAAAATTTATCTTCTTTAATTATTTTAACAAGTATGGATTTCATGTACTCACAAACAATTATTCTTCAATAAGTATAAAAAATTGTAAACTTAATAAATAATGCCACTAAGAAAACTACCAAGAAGTAGGCGCCAAAAAAATAAACAAGAGTTTTATTCATTGTACCAATTTTTTTGAAAGGGGTAAGTCTGTTAGTCAAAAAACCCAACACTTTAATTTAAGCACTTAAATATATATTTAACCTCTTCGATCCTGTAATTGTGAGTCACATTTTTACAAGTTATAAAAACGTTTATATCACCAGCTGTTTCAGAATTCAGTCTTTTCTCATAAAAAGTTAAGTCGTTTTAAGATAATTTTCATCTGAAATTATATTCGTAGTAATAAAAACGCTTGTGTTCTGAATCTTTATTAAAAGGTCAGTAGTTGGATGCAAGGAGTGACTCATAAGTAAGAAATATGTATCCGTTCCTTTTTAAATGATCAACTGGCTGAACCAGCCATAAATCCCTAATCCTGTACTTTGTAAGGAAAGTTTTGATCACTTTGTCTAAATGGAATGTCGTCAATTCACCAAAATCAAATCTTGAATAGGTTTGGAAGGTTAAATATTTAAAATATTTTATTCAATATCATCAGTAGATCTTAAACAATATTCTTGAAAAGCCACACTAAAATAAATTAAAAGGATAAGAGATTTGAAATTTTTTAGGAATATGGTTTAATGATTCTTGATGATTTGATATGCAATGAATTAGACTAGTTCAACCCACAACAAAAAAACTTTTTGAAATAATAACATTACATTAAGTAATTCAAATATTTAAGTTCCGTATTATTTTCGAAGTAAACTCTCAATATTATATAACAAAAAAGGATCATACACTGAAAAAAATATCAATCCATCCGTACTTAAATCAATCCCAAGCGGTATTAAAAGTACGCTAATCTCAGATTTTCTTAATTCAAGTATAGAAAAATTTATATAAGTACGAACTCATGTAAGTTTTCAATTTAATTTAAGAATTTTTAATTGATTCAAGATTATTTAAGTGATTAAAGAATTTTGTACTCATTTTAAGAAGCTCCAGGCTTGGTCATCTAAAGTAATATCATTTCCGACGTACTTAAATTACATTTTATACTTATTTTTATTCAAAATTTTTGGTACGACTCGTACTCAAAGTAATTAGAAAATAGATACATTTAGTACGCCGTTTTTCTTTTTATGTATGCTTAACTTAATACGTTCTATATATTTTACCTCAAAATAAAAGGAAAACTCACAAATTATATAATCTTAATATGGGAATTAAACTTTGTACTGGTTCGTGTATTTATTTTATTTATTTTTTAAACGGATTTTCTGGTAAAAAAACTAAAGTAAACAAGTGCAAGTTGGAATAAGTGGCACTTGTATAAAAATAATATAATATTTCATCAGAAAAATAAACATTTCGCAGATGTTAATTAGAATTTTTTAGCCACTTTCGACCAATATTTAAATTTGCAGAAGAATTGAGCCATACATGATTTTTTATTTACTAAATTGAGTATTTAATAAAACTACCATAAAATTCAAAAATAACATAAATAATAAAAACTTAATTTGTTTTACTTATAATTAAAATGCTATAATATTTATGGTATTAAGTTTTATTCTGTCCCCAGTGTCTGATTAAAAATGTGAATTAAAAACCAAAACAACAACAACAACAACAACAAAAACAGCAAAGTAAAAAATTACAACGGAAAATATATATGAAAACCGGAGACAGTTTTTACCCGAGTAAAAGAAAAATAAAAAAACCCACGAAAAACGCAACACTTCCGTTGACATTTAAATTACCTTCAACACTTGATGAACACAAAAATATGTGCGTTTTTATGTGTATTTTTATAAATTTTTATTTATGACAAATACTCACATACAAACTTTTTTTTATAAATTTTGCCACTTTACTTTATTATATTGCGGAAGAAACTTAAAAGTATTGAAAGATAATACATTTTATTTATTCTTTCAACAGTTAAAATGATATAATATATGATATAATAGATCCCATGTGCAATTAGAAATGTTCCATAAATTCATTCTTTGAAAGTTCAAGCTATAAATTAAGAGTTTTAAAATATTTGTCCACAAAAAACTGAACATTAACAAATTCTTCGGTTCTTAGATGCATAATATTGTCAGGTGGTCGTCCTGCTTGCTTGAACCGTGTCTCTACTTCATCTAGTTCTTATAACTACTTACCAAGAGAAAGAATGTATTGGTCACTAGATGAAGATATTGGAGTTGAAGTAGTGTCAAAAGCAATGTCCAGAAATAGGTTCGAAGAAATAAAACGAAATTTACATCTTGTTGACAACAATGATGCCGAGACCACCACGGACAAAATGTTTAAAGTTAGAAAGCTTTCAGATCTTCTTCAAAAAAAATTCAACCAGTGGAACGTTTTTCATGAAGACATTTCTATCGATGAATCCATGGTGAAGTACTTCGGTCATCACTCGGCAAAGCAATTTATTCGGGGCAAACCTGTACGCTTTGGCTACAAGAATTGGGTTGCAGCAAGTTCCTGTGGAAATTGCTATGCCTTTGACATATATTGTGGCAAATCGAGTGTTAATTCTAATGAACCATTGGGTACCAAAGTTGTCAAAATGCTGCTAAACAAATTGGGCACAAATCCTGCCAACTATAAAACATTTTTTTAATTTTTTCACTAGTTGTGATCTTCTTCGAGACTTACGTGATTTGGGATATCGTGCCACGGGAACCATACGTGAAAATCGTACAAAAAAATGCCCACTTCCAACAGTAAAAGAGATGATGAAGAAGTCCAGAAGTGAGTTTGATTTCAGGTTCGATAAAAATAATGAGATACTGTTGGTCCGCTGGAAGGACAACAGTATTTGTACAATGGCAACAAATTACGACTCATTTGATCCGGTAGGAACCATCAGAAGATGGAACTCAGAAAAAAAACAAAAGACTGACATGAAAATTCCATATGTGTTCCAAAAATATAATAAGGGCATGGGAGGAGTTGATGAGATGGACCAGTCTATTTCATTGTATAGAATTGGTATACATGGCAAAAAATGGTGATGGGTTTTATTTACATATATGATTGATATGGCCATATCAAATGCATGGCGGTTACATGTAGCATCTAGAGAAAATCCCATGGATCAATTATTATTCCGAAGAAATATAGCTAGATTATATCTTAGCCAATTGCCCCAAAAATACTCCGCCCGCCCATCGTCATCAAGCATTAGTGGTTTACGACTAGATGGAATTGATCACGTGCCAGAGAAACTGCCAAATCGTGAAGAAGTCGTTGGAGCTGCAAAAAATGCAAGAAAACACTTTGCATTGAAAAATGTTGTTTTAAAAATTTTCACACATAAGTGACCATTGTGCCAATTTGGGTACACCCCTTTAATTTCCAAAAATATATATATTTTTTATTTTTTTCTTATTTTTTTGTTTATACGTAATGAATTTAATAATAAAATAAAAGAAATTTAATTTTTTTCCCGGTGGTTTTGGTTTGGGCTTAAATGGGTTAAGGCACGTTGCAAATGAGGAGGTAACAATATTGGTAACTGGTAATAATGAACGCTTTTTTCTTATTTGATTTGTTCGTTATAAGTGTTGCCAGAAAATGACAGTGAAAGAATGCTAAATAGGGAAAAATCATGCCTATATGTGGTACTAAAGATAAGCTAAGTGGTCAGTGTTTCCGCCACTGTAGTTGCCATAAAATTGCATCTCTGATAATTATTGATATTTTTTATTCTATTACATAAATCTACATACACATTTTCAACCATTTTGTAACTTAAACTACTTGTAGCTGAACAGTCGAAAGACCCAAACGTTGTAACAATTAAAAGCAGGTGCTTTGAAGCCAAAAAATATGTATCAAATGTGTAATTAAATATTTAATATAAATTTCTAACAAACAAACCTTACTTTAAGGAATTGAAACATTAGATTAAAAATAAAGATATAAATAATCATATATCAACATGCCTACCCGGTGTTGTGAATATCTTCAGACCCTCGTCAAGTACTATTGCAAACAGTCAGTTCAAGTTATTGTCATTTAATACGTGGAATATTTAGTTAAGGAAAAAAGCACTGAACGGGCATTGCCAATAAACATTTTTGGCAGGTTGCTTGAAGGAAATAACTTAGTAAATTCAATAAAGGCAGAAATATAGCAAATGATCATGACCATTGATTTTGAGTGCTTCAACACCAATTATCCGGGATTGATAATATAAAAGGGGTTTTCGTTAATGTGGGATAGAAACATATATATTTCCCTGAAATTTGGTGTAAAAGTGTTAGAAAACAATTTAAATAAAATTATCCTGAATATAAAACAAGATGGAAAACTCGTCACTCGTATACTCCTACTTGGTGTTCAGGTACATTTGATATGCAGAAAAAATGCGCATTATTGAAATTCGATACACCGAAAACTGTTGCTGACTTACGAAAGATTTTATTTAATACACAAATATTTAAACAAATGTGCTCTTAATGCAAAAGTCCATTGTGAGAAGAAATTTTATGAATTAGATATTTTTTAAATTATAAAAATTTAAATGGATGTAAAAAAATTCACTTTTCAAATTAGATTTAAATTTGCCGAGACCAAAAGAAGAATATATATTATTTATAGGCAAATTCGTTTTTAAGATTCCTTTTGCGACCGCAATACTGAACCGATTTTGTTTTTAATGGGGTTTTACATAGATGTGTACAATGTGTCCCATTAACGTTTACAAGATCTGGCTTGGTTACGGAAAACACAGCCAAGCTAATTGAATCTGTTTTTATCGGAAACTGAATAATGCTGTAAAGGAATTTTTAGAATCAAAAATTTTTTATTTTATTTTTTAAAGAATCCATTCCTTTAATGTTTGTTTTCAAAAGTATACAAAACAATAAACGCATTCATGTTGTATGTCTGTTGAGTATTTCATTTTTTTGCATTATAGCATTGCTTGTAGTATATTTGTTGGCAATTTCTCGTTTGCTGTTTGAGTTTTTATTTTGAATTTACCACAATCAACAGCAACAATAATATAAATACCATAACAATGCAACTACACAGCGTATGTATGTTTGAAGCAGTAACAATGAGTAACAATTTTTTGATTAATGTGTCTGCTACAAATTATAAATAGCAACATATGAAAGGAATAACAAAAAATAAACGTTGTCGACAGCAGCAACAAAAATGTCATACTGTGTACGTATTTAATAAGAATCAGTTCTAGTTTGTTATTAAACATGTGTTTGTGAGAGTATCCTTTGTAAGTATAAATGTTGCTGTTTTTTTTATTTTTTATTTCTTTGGTGAGCAAATGATGATGGCGTCAATAAAAAATGGCAATAAAGCTAAATACCACGACTGTGAATAAAAAAGGACGAAGCTACAAACAAAATTTATAACTAATGCAACACTTTTCAGCTTCCTGCTGTTTTAAATTGCATGATGTTTGGTTATTATTAACACAATATAAAAGGAGATGAAAAAGATGTAGGGGCTTGATGTATAATTTCAAGTAACATATTTATGAAAATATATAGATGAAGAGTAACCTGGTGGATATTCAGGGCACTTAGGTCCGGATGGATATAGAAAAAAGAGAAAAATTGTTAATAATAAGATCGCCGCATTCGATATCGTGCTATTTTGATCGAATATATGTTCGATATCGTACATAAAGAAATTGAGATTATGACTTACGAATCGAGTAATTAATCGAGTGTAATTTTTATTAACATCATTCGATACCAAAATGGCTAATGGTAATAAACAAAACAAAAGAATTTTTCTAATATGTTTGGTGAGAAAAAAGCAGCTTAATTTGTAAATTTTATTTTGCTTTTACTTAAAACTCTCTTAATAATAGGCCAAGCCTAAAGAGTATAAATTTAAAATAAAAAGAAGGACAACTTTGTTTATAGTGCTTTGACAAGTTTCGAAAAAGTTATCATTAATCACTACATGTTAAAAGCTGCCGGTAGCAAAAATGAAAAGTCTCTCGCCTAACTGAAGCGGTGGTGGCACTAGATTTTACATATGACTGTAAGTTTATGTGTCTAAGCCAAACATCTTCACGCTATCCCCCCAGGATCCGAAGTATTTTCGTTATTTTCACATGCCCAGCACGATTGTTAACGAAACACGCTAGAAAGAATGTAGAAAACAATTATTTCATTCAGTTGTATGCTAGCTTTCAAGTGATCAAACAAAAACAAAACATTTTTTTCAGGATTTTAAATATTTTTAGTACACTTTGAATATTTTTGCATTATTCTATTCGAATATTAAAATGTGGAGTGTTGAGTGGGAACAAAAATTTTTTTCAATGAAGTTGAATGCCTTGTATGCAATCAGAAATTGAAACGAATAAGTGAATACAGTTTTAAACGCCATTATGAGAGTTGTTATTCAGAAGTTTATCAGGCGAGGATGGATATAGGCTCATTAGATAATTGAAAAAAAAAATTGGAATTTAAAAATAGCAGGATTCTGAATAATTGCAACATATATTCATTCCTTCACATAATCAAATTCAAACATCCCCAAAAAAAAGCTGTTTTACGCTTACCAACATAAGCCTGAAAAAGGCTTGAGTCTGTTGAAAAAAGCTATTGTAACAATTGTAGAAAAATCAAAACGGAACCCTTATAATAATATTATTTGTGAAATATTAATAAAAGATTATGCTTGCATTTGCCAAATAAGATTACAAAAACACCGCTAGTATTCAGTGTTTAGTGCAACTATTTTGTCATTGCAAAGTTTACTTTGACAAAGTCTGTTTAATTTTCTTTTAAACTTTGTTCGCCTCTAAACACGCAAAGTTTACTTTGAAAAAAAAAATGTTGTGTTTGTTTGTTGGATGAACATGCAAACCAAACACACACATGTAACCAAATATATTTATGTGTAAACCACGAACGAAGAAGAAAGCAAAACTGTGTACTCACCCCCTTCCTACTTTCAGTTGTTACCATCAAATGCAAGACTTTACAAAGTAAACTTTGACTGTGGAAAAGCAGTCATAGCTTCAGGATTTTCGACCAATAAAAAACACAATGCTACACAAAATCAGCTGGATTGCTGAACAGACCTGCATTAGTGGATCATGTTCAACATCAACAAATAAATTTTTTTTAAATTCACTATGCAGTGCAGCCTTCCAAATAATTTAAAATTGATGATATTTCATTTGTGGTCCACTTTTTATTGGATTTTTCTCTTTTTGTTTGTTTTATTACATCAGCCGATTACAGTGCTTTAAAATTTTTTTAGCAAATAAATTTTGTTCTTTACAAATGACAGCTTTAAAAGTGAGTGATGACAACGCAATGCGCATAGCAAAAAAAAACTAAACCATTTTCAGTGTTGCTAAATTGCAATAACGTGGCAAATGCAAATTCTAATATATTGTTGTTGGATTGCAAAGAAAAGCTAAGATATTTTGCGTTTGCACATATACAAGACCATTTGCATCAAACACTGAATACCGCTAATATAATAATTATTTAGTGTTGAAAAAGCAAAATTTTAATTATATCATATATTTTTATTTCTTTATCCTTTTATTGTTAATTTTTTTGTAGCTTTTTTTGCATCTTAATTTATTTGACATCTAATATTTTTGTGCTAACAACACACAAACAGAAATATTGTTCAATAAATGCATGTATGTAGCACGAAATTTCTTCAGTGCACTAAGAATTCAAACACATTTTTAAAATTTCTCTCTTTCTGAGGACCACTGGTCTAAGCAGATATTGATCTTCTTAATCCGATGAAGATAACCAAACTATCAATAACAGTTGTTGATCCATTGTCTTTCGCACATTAATTTAAATTTAAAGCAAAAAAATACGATAGTTATGTGTAAATTCTATTTGATTGCTATCGAATGCTATAATTAGACAACCCGATAGGTGTCGAATTTAATTTGTGTATGATAGTTTATTCGATATCGTATGCGACTATTAGGCTCCAGGTCTTTCAAGCCGTATTAAAAGAAGAATCAGCAAAATTTAACCTGCTCTTACTAATAGCAACTTATTGCTGAAATTGTTTACACTATTTTTTTTGCTGATTGGCCACGCATCCACTTTGGAGTTATTGTTGGATATCCCGTTATGTTATTTATGGTTATTTTTTTATTTTTTAATTTTGTTTTACTCTGAATATTTTAATAAACATATTTTAGCTGAGTCTTTAAATTGCAAGAAGTATCTTCGTCTCTTAACCTTAATTGTTTAAAGCTATAATCAATAACCTTTAACCAAAAGAGCCCATGAAGACGGAGATTGCCGTAAATATAAATATCTTTATTTTGAAATATTGAAACTTGTTTACTTTATAAAGAATTTTATTTGAAGTGTATCGTCACTTTAATCATTATTATTAAAATTACTAAATAATTCAACGTGTCCAGCTCTGTACATTATGATATTAACTGTTTATATTAACTTAACGAAACTTAGTCTTACTTAGCTTAAGTATGTATACCATTAAGTCACTTCCATTTTGTACTTTAGATAAGAAGTTATGCGTTGAAATTTTTAAAAGCAGAGTTACTTTAAAATTAACAAAAAACATACACCTACAATATTCCTGTAACTTTTTATCCAAAGCTAAGTCTAGCGGTCTAATTGCTTTTTTCGACACTCTACGCTACGTATATCTATGTAAGGAAACATTCGTGTTTTATTTTCCATGCCTCCAAAATAATTGCTTTTTCTCCAAAGCTGAGTTTAGCTGTCTAATTACTCTAGACGAAAAATGAATTATTTTTCTCCACTCTCCTCGAGTAATTGTACATCTCGTACAATTACATATTTTAATTTGAGCAAATTTTAGCAAGATTAGATAATTAATCACTAATAAAGTCAGGAAAAACTTATAACAAATCCAAAGTCAAAATGTGTCTCAGAGGCACATGCAAAGAGTTTTCGTATAAATTTTGTAAACTTGTTTTAATTTTATTCATTATTTTTTTTTCATTTAAATAAGTTAAACAGCAAGCGTTTTTGTGGCAAATGATGCAAGAATGCTTACACATTCTGCAGTTTTTCGGTGGACACATCTACGTCGAACATTTGTCTGCCTTGGGTGGTCTGAGAGTTCTTTCTCTTGTAGGATAGCATGAATATTGGACACATTACTTTTATTTAATTTTAAAAGACTACGTACGGCCTTTCATATTTGGAACAACAAGATCCATATGTGCCTGATAGGCATATTGTGACTTGATTTGGAACATTTTTGATTGAAGCGAACTTAGAACTTTAAAATTGTAAATAACAAAATTGAAGGTAAGAATTCAGGAAGTACTAAGAAATAAAATCCATATTTAAAGAAGTTAGAGCAATGCAAAGTGAAAAGTCTGTGGTCACAAATATAAACCGCTTACTCAACTTAAGAAAGTTTTATGCATTTCTCTAATATAATTTCTGTTCTAGATATATATTAACATCATTATCGTAACATTATCAACAAACACCAAAATATACATAATTATTTATTTTCACACTATTATATTTTATTTTATTTAAAAACACTATTTAGAATTACGTTGCTCCCGCAAAATAAATTATTACAAACAAGAAAAAACAAATAAACATATTAGCCATTCCCCAGCCGCTTTTAATTTGCAATAATCATTTAAGTCCTTGTAAGCTCAAGAACAATAAATTATTCAATATAAAATAAAAACAGAAGATGTTTTAAACTTTCAGAATTAAGATTTTTATTATGGAATAAAAAATTAAATATTATTTCATTAAATATATCATTAACTGTTTTAAGTTCAATTACCAATTCTGGTCAAAATATTGCACTGTAATGTGTGCTTATAACACTTTCTTCCTAAACCATAATTGTATTTTTTTTCTAAAACCTGTTCGAATATGAAAATTAAGTTATCTCAAACTTAATTACTTAGGCTTTTATTGCATGTGACCACAGGCACAGGTTGACTGTTTAGGGTTAAAATTAAAATATTTTTTTAATATATTATTTATACATTTTTTAGGTACGCATTAAAGAAGTTTTTTCAATAACTTTAATAAAATGCAGAAATTTGGCATCGGAAGAAGTGGATTTTTTACTTATTCATAGGCTTGCCATAGAAGAGAAGTTCTGTTTTTTAAAACAACAAATTTTTTGCCCTTTTAAGATTGTATGCTCCTGTGAAGAATCCCCACAAAGAACGAATACTTTTAACTTTTTTCTTACTTATGAAAATGTTATCGGAACACATTGTTATCATGTAAATTTAATTAAATATATATTTTATTTTTTTATCAAAAAAATTTTTTTAAAACCTTTTATTTATTTCTAGAATCTTGACTATTTGGATACACATTTACCAAATCACAAAGTTATGTAAAAACAAAATTTATTTTAACTCTTTTTTATCTTTATGATTGCATGTTGTAACACAACTTTACAAGAGGTCAAAAACATGCACTTAGTGATACCGTGAAGGTAATTAAAATGACTTCAAATTTGCAGGTCTTTAGCAAATGCATTTTTGAAAAGTCATATAAATTCAAATACTATGTTGGCCAATAATACAACTTTTTTAGAAATTCATTAGAGAAATGTAAAAATATTTTCAATGACTACAAATACAATTTTTTTGATCAAATATTAAAAACTTGTCATCACAGAAAATAAAAAAAATGTTTTTTTATTGTATCAACACTGATATCTGATTCAAATACGTACATTTGTGTACATAGTCGTAGAATAGTATACAAAAATAGTCATCATATTAAATTTTACAATTTTTGCTTTGTGTGTCTACGCATTCGGTAAAAAATTTACTTGGTTTCATCAGCTCTTTTAATTAACAATTATTTTTCTTTGAATTAGTTTTTTTTATTATGGAATACAGTAATCAATAAATTTATCTCATCTCTTGATTTTTTTTTTTGTAAATTCAGACATTTTTTTGTCAGTATTGTGAAATTAGTAAGTTTTCCTATGAAAACTGTTCGGCAGCATGAACATTTTAAGGAGTTTAAATCGCATAAATTAAAAAAATTTTTAAAAAAGGAATGTTACTTTACAATAAAACGTAATTTTAAATAAAATTTTTTCATATATAAACAAACACTAATTTTAGTAAACGTCCAATAAATTTTCCATCGTCTAATGTATTTTTATTTTTTATAACATCCAATCATGGTTGGCGCTATTATTTATTAGCAAAGCTCCTGTTCTCTAATAGATGTTAGCACAATTAGCGGCTTTCATTTCACGTAAGTGTGAAGGAATTTTAATTGATAGTTATTTATTTAATAATGTTTATTAAAAATTTAATGAAACCATACAAAATGTATTTGCTTTATTTAAAATATCTAAGAGAAAAACTTTTTATTTGAATTTTTAAAATATCTTCTACAAATGACTGAGTAGTTGAATTTTGTTAGAGAGTCTAGGCGAGAAAGAAGTACTAGCAAATATATAAAATGAACACACCGGACAGTATTCAAGCAAACTGTTTTATTTCCAGGAAATTTAACATTTTTTTAAAGACTTCTATAAAACAATTTGAACATTTTAGCATCCCTTAAGTGCTACAACTTCTTGAAGCTTAAGTTTATATTCAATTTTTCTGCCTTCTGTTTCTCCTACAATATCAATAAATATTTTAACAAACTTTACAACAAGAATTTTACCATAAATTCTTGTGCCTTTTACACTCAATTTATGTTCGATGTGTGTTTGAAGCAAAAATAATTCCATTTGGTTGAAAGAATAATAAAAAATAAAAAAAAACCTTTAAAATAAAATTATAAAATATCATGTTTGTTGACCCTAAGAGGGAACATAAGAACATACATTAGTTTCATGTTCACTTCTACATGAACTCTTCTTTTATATTTTTTTGTTCCTGCTACGCTACGAGCATTCCTGGTTTTGTGGACAGAAGTGTTACCACCCTTTTTCAGCACTTTCCTTGTTATTTGTGTTATTTTCATTTAAGCAAGAAACTTCATATATAAATTAAAAAGTTTAGCAATTTTTTGTTGGTTGGAATATTTTTTTTTATAGATGAATCTACATAAAGATTCAATAAAGCCCACAAAAAAATAAATAAAATAATGTTGTGTGAGTGAGAAAATATCCGCAAAGTTTTTGTTTTTAGTACAATTTTCGACATTGAACTGGCTAAGGAAAATTCTTTATAAAAAATTTATTTTTTTTTTGTTTTCTAAAATACATGTATACATACATAATTCTTTTTTTAATGTTTAAAAGAGTTTGTATGATTTGTGTTTTTAAACACCCAAACAGCATGAAATGAACGCCCACTTATGTGGTTACATTTTTTGAACCACATTTGCCTTTTGCTTGGCTTTCAATTTTTGTTTTGTTTTCATATTCAAATTGTTTGTCGGCAAAATATTCTTTTATTGAAAAAATATTGTATGTTAATATGTACATACACACGTATATTGGAAAGTTACTTAAATTTGTTGAAGAGGAAACAGATAAAGTTGTACGCAATATTGAAACATCAAAGTATGTGTAAAGCCGAAAAGTTGAATTCGATAGTTTATTCGGATCTAGTGTGTAATGGAGATGAACATCGCTCACGTTATAAATGTAAGTACGGTGTTAAGCAATAAATGGCGCAGCAATGCGGGAAGCACTTGAAAATAACATACACAAAACTATTATGAAGTGACCATGCAATGAGCAACATATGAGCAATAGGTTTAAGCAGTAGAATTGATTCGCTTAGAAATATAACTGTTTTTCTTTTTAGTTAATATTATTATTATTAATATTATATTATAACCCCACCGACAAGACAAGAGCGGCAAATGCGGAAGGCATCCCTTCTATACTGGATGCAGACGCTAACGCACACCATCACATCTGGGGTAGCACAGACAGCAACACTAGAGGTAAGTGCATTTTTGAGTTCCTTCTAGACAATAACCTAGTTGTACTAAATCAGGGCTCAGAACCCACCTTCATAGTTTCAAACAGGCAGGAGGTACTAGACATTACATAGGTACTAGACCGCTACATAGAATTTTCTGTCGGCAAAGAAAGTAGAAGTACCACGTTCTACCTAAATAGATGGAGAACGAACTGGGAGGAACATAGTCGTATCCTCGCCAACCTTATTCCGCAATCTCCAACCATAGAGGAAGCGGAGGGCATTGACAAGACCGTAGATAAACTGACTGATGCGTTTGCGCAAGCAACAAGTGCATCTTGCAGACTATCTGCACAACGCCCTAATCGCAAACCACCCTGGTGGTCTGCTTTCATATCCGAAACTCGCAAGAGTTGTCGTAGACTTTTCAATGAAGCAAGGAGAACAGGCAACTGGACACTCTACAAGACTTCATTACACCGTTCCAAGAACCAAGTCAGGAACGCAAAGCGTAAGTCGTGGAAGGATTTCTGCAGTGGTATAGAAAGCTCTTCTGAGACTTGTAGGCTGCGAAAGATCCTAGCCAAACAGCCGTCGGTGCCTAGCTATATTAAAAAAACTGATGGCAGTTGGACCATGTGTTGTTCCTTGGCCTTTTTGGCCAGATTTTTTGCTCAATCACTCCACCGTGTATTGTTAAATTGTAATTACAAGTGGAGTATAAAAAAATAGATTACCCACTGCTTCATTTATTAGACATATTTATTTATATTTTAAATATAATAACACATTTACACTTGCGTCTGGCACTTTAATCTTCGTTCATGAAAATTCGAATCGAATCGAAGTGGGTTAAAATCATATGGTCCATGTTGCTCTAAAAATTGGATTTGAAATACATTTCACATTTTACATCCTTATAATAAAGGCTTTGGTTAGATATCCTTAACTAATATCAGGTATTTTATCAGACTTTAAAAATTTATTAAAGCGAACACATTTTACCTCTTTTTGCTCTCCCTCTTAATGAATTACAAGCTACCATGACAATAGCATTCAGCTGTATCCATATGATAATAATCTTAATGGCTTTTAATTATTTACCTATTCAATTTGAATAAAACGATTTCAGTGCAATTCACTTTAATTCTATTATTTCTCTTCGTTATATTTGATTATCAGCGTTTCCTGTGCCGCTGCCGTCGCTACATCGTTCAAGTATGCGCGCACACAAAAAGAACATGGTTACAGATGTACAATGTATTTAGATATAAAGGTTGTTTAAACAAAGTTAAAATATTTGAATGAGAATGATAGCAAAAAAAGCAAAACTACGGTAAGAGCACTTTACTTTATGCTAATTAGCCAACAATTTTCCTGATGTGAAAAAAAAGAAGACAAAGTATTATATTAAATCTTAAATTTTTTTGTTTATTTTAGAGATTTTCAAACCAGTTGCAATGCTTAGGTAATCATTTTAATTTAAAATAAATATTTTTATAGCAGTATTCCGGAGAACAAGATATCGTCTAAAGTAATAGTTCAGCAACATCAAAATAAATTAAATATTTAATTAAATTAAGTATCGAAATTGTTAAAATAATGTATTTTGATTTATTTTTTTTGTAATTCTTGCACACATTTCATAAAATAGAAATTTATCATTTTTATTTAATTTTGTATAACACAAATGTTAGAATGTAACTTTTTAAGCCGAAAGTTATAAAGATCCCGCATGGAATACGATTATGATCTCCCGCATCAAAAACTTAATACGCATAAATTCTATTTTCTTCAATACCGATGTTTCAAAAAAAGGAATTGCGATCGCTTCAAGGAAGCGTTAAATACAGGTGGTAGCTCTAACATCACTAAGAGCAATATAAGAAAAACAGTAAAAATTATCATAGCGCTTTCTCTTCAATTAGCTTAATAAAGACATTAAAGAGCGATACATTTCGAATAATTGCGAACTTGATGTAAATCTTCTAACCAAATATTATAGTGAAAACTGAATTGATTTCTTATGTAAAAAATATATCTTAATGAAAGGTACAGATTTGTACGAAAATAATAACATTCATGTAAACAGTGTTGCCAGGAGCTCAAGGAAAAGAAGGCTAAATCGGTTATTTAAAAAGGTCAACAAATTGAATCGCCCAAAAATAAAAGCTTAAAAAAGCTAAAAAACGTATTTTCATAATTCAACGTTTTATTTATTGTAAATAAAAATGCACTTCAAGAAAAACAAAAATTTTAGCAGTTGGGAAAGTAAGTCAGCGATGTGAAAAATTAAACTCGAGTATGTCGCTCAACTGAGATTAGTGCTGTGGTAGCCCAATAGCCTTATGGAATTCCTAGGTTTGTCCATTTTTCGTCGATTTTGGAATTTGATATTCCACAAACAACACGAGAACATTTTCCTGAACGTGTGAGTTCTCAAAGAGGCGATCACAATTGTCCACCACTATTTTTAGTTTGTGCTACGTGAAAGATATCGTCTACGCCAATGGCGCACAATCGATTCAAGAACTCAAAAATGGATTGGTGAAGTTATAGAGTACCATTCAGCATCAAATGTACAAATTGATGATGGAAAATTTCATGAAGAGAACATGGTCTTACAGGCGTAGCCAAGACGGTTTTTCATTATGAATAGGATTCCCAAATCTATACACTTAAGCCAACAGCTGATATTGCTTAAAAATAAAAGTTTTTTATATATGAGTTAAGTGAAGAAAATATAAATTTAGTGTTTTTGGGGCAAAAATTAAAATAAAAGCCTAAACTGACATCATAACTTATGAAAATGATTATCGCATGAGAAATTTTTAATCACCTATGTAATAACGTTTCAATACCACTGTAAAATTGTTTGGTTTATTGGGATTATGCTACTTTTTAAGGGAAATACAATTTTAATCGCAATACAAAAAAATAGATTGCTTATTCGGGCATAAGGCTGGCTAAATCAAGGGCATGGACTTTCGTTTACAGCGGTCTCTTAGAATTCAACAGGAATGATCAACGCCTGGTTAATGGTTTTCTTTCTTGTTATTTATGGCTAAGCTAGTAGAAGAAACTAGTGAACCTTCCTATTCGGACGATATCAGGCGGGCTTTGGCTAGGAGCGAATTAGAGAGCTTGTATTTATTAGAGATCAGTGGCAGATAATTTCCATAAGTTTCATTAATTGGACGACTACATCATTTACCTTATTAAATTCAATTTTATACATCACAAACGTATAATACAATTTGTGTTTCTATATTTTCTTTAAAGAAATGTTTGCTCGTACTCAAAGAAGCTTAATTTACAAGCACTTTGTGAATAGTTTTTATTTGAAACATTTCTTTTGCATTTTTCATGTACTATCTGTTATTGTAAATAATATTGTTCTTTTACAGTACAAATTAAATTTGTATAAAAAATAAAATGAAAAAATTGTTGCAATATTTTTCATATAATTATATATTTGATTTTCATTCGCAGCATTTAAATACACTTTAATTGAATTCTGCACACTACAGTCAAAAAAACGATTGGGTAATAATAGTTAAAATTAAATTATTCATAACATGTACACGTTTTTTGTTTATCAACTTGTACTGTCCATTAACGTCACAACAGGTCCAGTATTTTATAAGAAGGATATTTTTTATTTGTACATCTTAGTGAAACTAGCAAGATTCTTGTCGAACTTGTAATTTGTCAGAGCAAAA
The DNA here is from genome assembly GCA_956483585.1 of Gymnocheta viridis. NCBI lineage: Eukaryota > Metazoa > Arthropoda > Insecta > Diptera > Tachinidae > Gymnocheta > Gymnocheta viridis. The sequence goes on from OY101443.1 coordinate 65,673,529, forward strand.
ATATGCGGAATGTATAATTTCTTCTTACTTTAATGTAGAGGTTTGAAATTAATCTTACTATATTTTGAAAAAAATTATATATTTACATATTCATCTAATCTCTTCAAGCTTTCGGTAAATTTTTTTATAAAAAATCTTTAAAAAATTTATTTTATTCAAACTTTGATATTTCGGCATTTTTTGGTATGGCTTCCTCAGGGATATAAAAAATTTTGTGAACAATTTTTTAACAATAATCAAAATACTAAAAACAAACTAAAATTTTCAAAATGAAAATATCAAAAAACGAACAAAATAAAATCAATTTTGTTAACCTTTTTTATAAAAAAAATTGACTTAAAGCTTGAAGAAATCAGATTATATAAAAAAAGGTCGAATAATATATACGAATAAGTTGTATATTTACTGCCACTTTTTTCGCATTCGCCTACTTTTAGATATATGTGCATATTGACGCAAATCTAAAACTTCCAGAAAACTCATTTTTTTGTTCCCTTTCGATCTTTATTTAATGTTCGGCCTTGGCTAGCCTCTTTGCTCTTCAAGCTGTAGGGCATAGAACCTCTTGAACCGCTGTGACTGAAGCTGTTTACCAAACTTATGCCTTCTATATCAAGCCTCCTTCGTTAACCTCTACAAGTTGTCTGGCATATTTGTGTCTACTTACCGTTCGTTGTGCCACTTCATGTTTTTTTTTGTTTCCACTTTGAGGTTTCTTCGCAAGACTTATTCTTAAAAGAAGCTAGCGCAGAGACTAAGCACTTTGTCTCCCGTAAACAGTCAATGACCAGTTCTATGCTGTAAAATATTATACTTTATATATAAATTTTTTGGCTCACTTTTACGCTTCTTTACCAGATCGTCGGCTTCAGAGACCGTGACCTTGATTACAGGATATATACGGTGATTCTTCTTACTTCCTAACCTCTCGTTTCTGTGTTTCATCGTCGCCTGCAACGTTTTCTATTATACTATTAATTTGTCGATATGTATCCTGAAAGCAAAGTAGCCAGCAAGCATTCTTTTGGCTATGTGACTGTTGGCTTATGCCGTTCTCAGTGTCACTCTTCCTCCATCCAGACGCATGGAGCTGCCAGCAACTAACCAATTGTATAAATAGTAAATTGTGAATAATATAACGTCATTTCTAATCGCTCTTACTTATAGTAGTTTATTTAAGTCTTAAATAACTTTTAAGCATTTTTTTACTTGAAGATTTTGTGAGTGTAAATTTGATTGTGCATCCGCTTTGCTAATAACATTTTTTCATTGACACAACTTGCTGTTTCCGTATATTAAGTTTTTATGTACAACTTTCGCATTCGTTTGCGATTTATAAATCGTACAATTTTGTTTTATTACTGTTCTCTTTTTATTCAAATCAAATATGTACTCAATTATACATAAAATATTTAATGTTCACAACTGTTGTCAATGATTATTTTTTGTTCCATCTCAAGTATATTTCATATTCCGCTTTCATGTTGCATTAAACATTTTGTATCCGCTTTTAGTTTTTTACACGTTTATCTGTGAGTAAAAGTTTTTCTTTACGTAAGTCGCAATTTTCATTTCTTTCACTATACTTAATCCATTTTTTCCACATTTTAATTCTTGTTAGAAAGAGATTGAGAAAAAGGCATGTAGTTTTGCAATTTGTACATTTATAAGTTGTTACTGCAGTATTATTGTAGTTTGTACAAATTAAGCTCGAACCATGACCGTTTGTTCGTTCTGCTTTTTTCCCATTTAGTCATTCTTTTTAATTTCAATCTTTTCATTTCTATCGTTTTATGGCTGTTGTTTTTATTTTTGCTGTTGTGATGGCATAATTGCATTTCGTGGACAATTAATTTCTTTTCTATTGCCCATTTTGTTGTAATTAAATTGCAAATTACTTCCTTATTTGCTCTCTTTGGCACTGTCAGTTGGTGCATGATTGTTACGCACTCACAATCACCGCTGGCTAGAGAATTTTTTATTTGTTCTGTTTTTTTTTAAGATTATCTTCATTAACCGGGCGTGAATGTGGTGGACAATTGTTACATCAGCTATTGGGTGGGTTATGACATTCCCCAAAGTTCAATGTAATATTTTAGTTTTTATAATTATTAATACATAATTTGTTATTATCAGATAGAAATGTTACCATCTGTTTGATAAGATCAGTTAGTCAAGCACTATAATCAAATTCAAAAATAACAGTGATTCAATATTTTTTTTCTATAAAATACTGATTTAGATATCTTAAAATATTTGGGTATCAAAATTTAACAAAAATCCTATTCTTTGGTAACTAGGCATAACAATAGTATGTTTTGAAAAATCTAAAATAAATAGACTCCAACATAGAATCTCCGTTTTTGCAAGTTTTGTAGTATCTTTTGTGCCTGGAAAATCAGTAATAATGTTCTTGGAACGAACGGGGCCACTTCGTCTTGGCCATACGATTGACCTTTTTCTACCATCTTTGGATAAATAAAAAGGCTCAAGGTTTCCCGGTTCTAAAAATTAAACAACTTCTTTCAGAAACGATGTCAATCACTTTATCATTCCCGCAGTCACAGAAACTGGCACTTGATCAGCCTTTCAATCATTTTTGTAATATATCTATTTCTTTATAAGACATGTTCAGTAGTCGGAAAATAAACTACAATACAATATAATTAACTTTAAAAAATAAATTTACTGTCAACAAAAAACTGTATCACCAGCTGTGAGGTGGCTTGTGTCCATGATCCAGTCACTTTTGCATATATTTATATTTCGTTGACGCTGTCATAACTCTAATGGTGTTTTCTTTTCCAAAAAAAAGTGCTACAGTTTTTGCCTTTTTTATTGAAAATTTCCAATATAATGATTTTTTAGAATAGTGAGTTTATTAGAAACTATTGCATCATCACTTACGATGCAAAATTTGTTGTCTTAAGAAAACTTTGAAAACCGATTTTTTTGATAGAAAGTAAAAGAAATGTTAATTTTTTTTAGAAAAGTAAACGACATAAAAGTAATATTTGACTCGAACTTTTCACTCTTATCTTCAGCTACCGTGACGATGTAAATGCCATCAGAAAAGGTATAATTAATAAATTAAGCTTTAAAACCATCTGGGGTATGCTACACCCCAGCTCATTCACGGCGGGTTAAACTGTGCGATTATTTCTGTAGAAGACATACTCTATTTATAAATATTTTCCGAGCATCAGTAGCGCGTGGCGCACTAGCTGGCCAATTGCTTGTTAATTTTCATCATAGAAATGAAGAAAAAACAACTCTAGCGAAATATCACAAATATTTGCGTTCTATGGAAAGTATTGCAACGGGATGAAGTGATCGCTGATGTTTTTTTTCTCACATAATTATGAACTTTCGTATGTTTAAATGTAAACAATGAATGAAGCTCCATGATGATCACAAGTAATAAATTTAAAAAATTTTAGCTGTTATGATTACATGGTTACTGTTTTCCCACACAGTGGGAACAGTTCTAAACTTTTAATCAAACAAAACACTTTTAAAGGCTTCACTGCAAAACTTTTTGTTCAACTTAATATTTCATTGATTTTTTAATTTTCTCTAAACACTCGTAAAACTCCTTTTAGCCTTTGATAGTCTTGTATTTGTAGTAGTATGCTAATTTTTATATATTATAAACATTCCATGGACATTCTAGTACTTTTGTAAAAATTTTGCGATAAATACGCTACAATGTAGCTGGCCTCTTGGCAGCCTGTTTTTAAGCATTAAAATGTTGTTATTTTAAAGGATTTTCTACTTTGTTGGCAAAGTAAGTGCTGTTGTCTTTTTACGTGATTTTTTTACTATTTATTTCTTTGCAACAATTTTCTTTTAATGCCCCTTTACTTTTCCACCTTTTACCATTTACTTACTTTCAGCTGCTGATGCTACAATTTATATGCAAAATCTTGTCTCATCGTCTCCTTTTCTATTTTCGGCCACACCAAATATTCCTGCCTCCTCTCCATCACTATTTGTCAACGTGCTGTTTGAATTTGTTTTTTACTTTTATTTTGGGCAAAGCAAAAGTTTTTTGCGTTTAGTTTACACTTAAGTTAAATTATGCAAAAATGTTAAATGCATTTCAATGTTGTTTTAATTTTCTTTTAATATTGGACTTTTTTCATTTTTGTTTCTTTTAGCTCTTAAAATGTAACGACTTGTCTTGAGCTGTGATGAAAATAAAGATGTCGTATCTACGTTTCTTTTTTTTTTTTCTTTTCTTTTATAATATATATGTATATATATATATATTTTTTTCTTTACAGTTTCTAGTGCTGTTAAGTAAAAAAAAACCCATGAAATTATATTTAAATATGGTCTATTTAAATGCGATTTGAAAATCGCATTATGGCAGATGAGTGGTTAGTTGAGTAGTCTTATTTTAAAGGGGACTGGATTTTAAAGTATTTTCGTTGTTTCTAATGGTTTCTTAATATGCTTTTAAGGGGACTATTTGATGTTCTTTTTGAGTAGAAAAAGGAAATTAAATGTAAAAATTTGAATCTATATTAATGTCCCGTATCTTATTGATTTTTAAGTATGTTTTATATTGTTTAAAAATTCAATCCTTCTTACACTCTACGAACAGTTATTTAAAGTTCAGAAGGAATCTATCATATTTTATATGATATTTGTTCACATGTTTATATATTTATATCTACTAATAGTGATATCTTTACAGACAATATATTGTAATAATTACAAATAGCAATGGTACGTTAGATCACGTTTATCTTCGGAGTGATATTAACAAGTTTTTTTATGGTGCAAATATGACATGATAGAGCTGAGTTAAAAAAAATATATATATGAATGCTTGCGCTTTTCAAGAAGTATATCTTTTTGTTGTTATTGCATCTCTTTGTTAGATCATCAGTTGGAGTTGTTTGATTTACACATTTCGCGGCAGATTAACGGGTAGATGTCGCTTGAACCCAGTGAGTGGAACTGGCAAAAAGTATTAACATGTTTATTGCTATCATACAAAATAAAAAGATATTTGCAATATGTCAATATATGACAAAAGGTATAAATTAATATTATTGTGATAAAAATTGAATCTGGGAAAGCATTTTTCATATGATAGCCGACAGTGCACGTTTTACACAGATAATATAGTTTTGCTCAGGTGCCATGTGTACCGCCGACAGTCGCAGAAAATATATTGCATTGAGCTGAAAAGTATCTGTGCATCGCCGTCGGTGCACATGACAATCTAATCAAAGTTAAATGTCTGCCGCCGGCGGTACACAGATCACTCAACGTGTTAATCAGCCACATAAGGTTAGTTCTGCTTATTGACGTTTTCGCTCAACTGAAATTTAAAACAACTTACAGTGGAGAAAGTTAGGGAAATGGGCGTCCATAAATACCTCAAGAACCATAAATATTTCCACTGGTTGTACAAATATTCGTGATTCGTAGTGAATGTAAATGTGTTTGCTAAAATTTATTGTAGTCCACAAGCCTCATAGGCTGCATAATGTTTGTTTATAGTTTCGAGTTTTCGTTAAGACCAAGATATATTATGTATATGTAAGAAACTTCGTCAGCTGATTAGCAATTGATCTCTACTGAGTTCTAAAATTTTGTTCAATTTTAAAAAAAAGAAAACATATTGGCTAAATGATGAAAAAGTGAAAACACTCATTCCAAAAGAAATGAAATAATGCTCAATAAATAGCTCCCAATACAAAAAGTCCCAATAGCAATAAAGAGAACAATATATTTTTTGACTGCGTTACAAAAGAAACCTCTTCATGCCAAATTTTGAATTTTGACTCCACACAACCACAAGTCAAATTATTAAAGGCCGAGACACATAGAGTCCGTCGTACGTTGCACTCACATGAAAGTATCGGCGGAGGAGGTTGACACATTTTCAATGGAATACGAGGATATTATAGTTGTTTTTTTATTTTAGTTTTTATTTTATTTAATTTTGTCACCACACAACACAAAAAGCTCAATAAAAAAAACAAAAAAACTGATATTTGTCAAAGTACTCAACGTACGTTAAATGTTAAAAGTTGTCCAACTTTATTACTTTGCGTTGACGGAGACGTACTGAATGGGAAAAAGCTCATAAGAAAACCCGTATTTTAACTTAGTTTTCAGTTAAAAAAGCAACGTAAAACGTACGCCTTAATACAGCAAAAAAAAAATTGTAAAACGAGTTTGTAAACATCAGCGACGAGTAATTTCATAGCAAAAATATACAAATAATACATACGATTTTAAAGGAAATTCGTTTTCGTTTTCCGAATACTTTAATTACATCGCTAGTGGAGAGCACAACTAGACAACTAAACTACAACACCACACAAAGAACTGAATTTAATGCTAAAAATAATAAAGGATCTTACAGTGTATATTATATACCTAAATTTACCGATAACAAGAACATAAACATAAAAATATCATACCATAACAACAATTGACAACAATTGACAACAATTTTGCTTATAAACTTAACAAAATGATCTGCACTATTTTTACAAAAAGAAAAACACTAGTTGACAAACAACAACAAAACAATGTTTTATATGAAATACAATGTTAAGAGAAAAACAATTAGAACTGTGAAATGAACAACAACATTTGCTGATTTTGAAAATGTAAAAATACTAGGACAAAGAGAATACTACAAGGAAGAGATACACAATCGAAAGCTTATGAATCCAATACAAAATAAACAAGACGATGAGTTTAAAAGAATATACAGCCAACATGAATACATGAATTATTTGTGATATTAGATTAAGATGTGTTTAAATCTAATTTATCTCTCATACAAATATTTTACACCAATTAATTTAATTTCAAAAATGTGTATATATTATTATAACTTAAAAATTGCAAGTAAATTTTGTTTTACATTTCTTGACAATTTTTTTTTTAATGTTCGGTTTTTATTAATTAAATATATGATCCCTTGAAGAAGTAGATAAATAGTATACGAAACGTTGGGAAAATTAAATAAAAAAGAATTTTTAATTACATAAACTTTTCAGGCTTATCAAGGTAAATAGATACTTTAAACTTAAAAAATTTTAGCCAAATAAACAAGAAAAAAATGAATCCACTTACTTTGCTCTGGGTGTAAGGATTTCTTGCTCTTACGATGAAAACTCGCTTCGCTTACTAAAGGTTTTCTCCATTGGCAGCTCTCGGCTGGACAGAAAGATTCTGTCCTTTGATGTTGGACAAAACTAGCTGTGCTAACCTATCGGTCAGGTTCAACGGATTTCTCCTCTGGTGTATAAACAAAATTGTCTTCGTTTCCTTATGTTTTTTTTGCATTGAAGGAGCTCAGCCGGGCGCTTGGGCTTTTCGTATTGTTGGCTTTTTCTTTCGATTATGTTCTTATTTAATAAAACAGTTCCCTTGTAAGCAAAAACTTGATTTAAATGAAGTTCGTATAACTGTAGTAATCTTTATGAGATACTAAGACGAAAGTTTTGCGACTATAAAAAATGATTGAGAATAGTATCAAACTGCTTAGAACATCGCGCTATTTGAACACTCAAGGCTAGTTTTTTTTTAAACCTGAAATCTACCACCTATGAAAAAACAATTTTGTCAATACTATTTGAGTGTCATAAAAATTATTTAAAATTATAGAAATGTTGAGGAACTATTTTTAATGAATAAATAATAAGCACCATGTCTCCAATGAATAAACAATAATTCATTAAATACATCTCACACATGTAGAACCTACCATTTAAAAAGCAAATTCTAAAAGTAATGGGTTGTTTCAATAACAATTAATTAAAACCCACATTACTTACCCTGATCAAAAAAATGTTACCCATTGCGTTTAAATATCTAATATTAAAAAGACAATTAAATATTTCTCCTACGCCAATCAATAACAAATACTGCCGTCGCATTTATATCAAGTATTTCAGTTTCAATTCGTTCAAAACTTTTCATTTTTCAAATATTTTTAAATTTTAAACGTTTAACTTATTTTTTCATTACAATCATTTACATAAACTTAAAAACATAATCTCTATATTCAGTAGACAGACACTTTCAGATTTAAACTGCAGTGCACCTTCCACAAACCAACTACAACTCATTGAATATTAATATTAAAAAAAAAGAGTACAAAAACAATTATTCTAGTCTAGAGAGCATTATTGAAAGTTATTTTTCCCTTTCTTTCTACTGTGTGTTATTTTAGCAAAGAAATAGAAGACATTATGACAGTTTGTGTTGAGAAAATCACAGATAAGTTTGGAAAATCAGTTAAAAATTTTCAAGAACACAAAATACAGGAGAAGGTGCTACCGTTGATGTGAAAAACATGCTGCATGGCAGAGGTCTCCGGTTTATCTATGTTTTTTTTCTAACTTTTTGCCAACAAATGTCACTGCCACTGAAATAATAGAAAATATAAATTGATATTCATAGAATAACAATTATAATCAGTTAAGGAAATGGACTTAAAGTGTTAATGCTTTGTTATATAATTGTTTTTAGCAAAATTTATTTAAATTGCAAGTAGATAAATGCTTAGAAAAAATATTAAATGAATTTGATATATAGAAAGTACAGATTTATGAGATTTTGTTTAAATTGTTAAACAAAAATATTTTTTTTTTTTTTTTTCAATTATTTATTTACAATCTATTTCTACAATAATAAGTAAATTTGATTATAGAATTTAACAAGGATATGAGGATACTTAACACAGGTTATTAAGCTTCAGCAAGCCTAATACTACAATTAATATTAAGTTTAAATATTAGTTTGATAAAGAAAATACTATTTTCTGTATGGTAGATCTAGTACGTGAAATCTTTTGAGTCTTCTAACTTCCTCTGCTTCATCTAATAAATTAATTGCTAGAATATTGCTATGGTTACTTAGACGATCCAAATATCTGTGGCTTAATCTGTTTATTTCATCGAGGACATAAGGAATTTTTAGATCTTTGTGGATTTGTTTATTTGTAACAAACCAAGGCGCATTAGTTATGGTTCTTAGTGTTTTGGATTGGTACCTTTGTAAGATTTCTATATTTGAGTTACTTGAGGTACCCCATAGTTGGATATCATAGGTCCATACTGGTTTTAGTATTGCCTTGTAAATTATGACTTTATTTTCTAAACTAAGCTCTGATTTAGCTCCAAGCAACCAATGCATCTTTTTCGTTTTAACATTTAGGTGTTGCCTTTTTGATTTAATGTGATTTTTCCATGTTAACCTTTTATCAAGGTGCATTCCTAAATATTTAACTGTATCAGATTTCGGTATTGGGGACCCATTTAATAACACAGCTGGACATTCTTCCTTTCTTAGAGTAAATGTAATCTGAGTCGATTTTTCTGTATTAATGCTGATTTTCCATTTCGACAACCATTGTTGGAGGCTATCAAGTTCTGTTTGAATAGCAGATGCAGCCTCAAGTGGTGAAAGATTTGTTGATAAAATGGCAGTGTCATCTGCGTAAGTGGCTATTACAATATTTTCGTTTACAGGTATATCTGAAGTGAAAACTGTGTATAAGACAGGACCAAGAACACTACCTTGCGGCACACCTGCATTGATGTTACATATTTTTGACTTTTCATCATTTATTTTCACATAAAACGTTCTTTCTTCTAAGTACGATTTTAAAAGCAAGTAAAATGGAGTTGGTAAAATCTTTTTAAGTTTAAATAATAATCCTTCGTGCCAGACTCTATCAAAAGCTTGTTTTACGTCTAAAAATACTGCACAGCAGTAGGACTTTCTCTCTAGTGAGTCAGATATAGATTTCACTATACGGTGGCATTGCTCCGGAGTCCCATGTTTGTGACGAAATCCAAATTGATGATCTGGAATTATATTAAGATTATCCAGAATAGGTTGTAACCTGTTTTTAAATAATCTTTCGAACATTTTTGAAAAAATTGGTAGAAGGCTTATAGGTCTGTATGAAGATATTTCGCTTTCCGGTTTATTTTGTTTGTGTATCATTATTACTTCTGCACATTTCCACTGGATTGGGAAATGTGACAGCCTGATTACAGAGTTAAACAACAGTGTAAGGAATATAATGCATTTTTTTGGCAGAGACTTAACAACGTTAGGCCCAATTTTATCATAACCTGGTGACTTCGTGTTGTTTAGTTTTTTAACTTCTTTCTGGACTTCAGAAGGCGTAAAACATTTGATAAGAAAGTCCACTGGGCATGCAACATCCAAATATTTATAAATTTTATCTTCTTCTGAAGATGGCATTGGAGATGGGTTAAATGTTTCTTCTAGATACTTTGAAAATGCATCGACTTTATCCTTACTGTTTCTACACCAACCGCCATTCTGATCTTTTATTGGCACATTTCTTGAAATTGGTTTCTTTAAATACTTTGTCGCTTTCCATAAGCTATGTTCACTATTGTTTGTAATTCCCAAATTTCTTAAGTAATGCGAGAGCTCTTCACTTTTTATTTCGGCAATACGTGTTGTTAAGTGTTTTGTTGCGAAATTGTAGTTTGTTTTGTCCACTGCGTTCCGGCTTCGTTGCCAAATTCTTCTAAGCCTTCTTTTGTTCCTTATTAGTTCTCTTACTTCTGCAGAAATAGCAAACATACTTCTCTGGGATCGTGTCTGCGGAGTAGACAAAAAGGCTGCTTCATGAATAAGATTATTAAAAGACTCCACACAATCTTCAAGATCATCGGATGTTTTAATGCTAGCATTAAGCTGTACTTTATCTTCGAGCCAACTGTTAAAGACATTTATGTCTGCTTTGGGCGAAAGTAATTTTATGTTTTGAGAAATTGTTTGCAAAGTAGTATTGTAATAGGCAATGATAGGAGTGTGGTCAGAACTAAGATCGTCATTGTCCTGAATGTATAAAAGTTGGTTAGGCAAGCCTGAATAAATGAAGAAGTCCAGTAGGTCAGGCATCTTATTTGGATCACTGGGCCAATATGTTGGTCTTCCAGTGGAAAGCGTATTGTATTTGTTTTTCTGGATACTTTTATATAGTTCTCTTCCTTTTGGATTGACAAGTCTTGAACCCCACCACGGATGCTTTGCGTTAAAATCTCCGCCAACGATAAACCTTGTGCCTAACTGTTTGAAAAAGTCATCATAGTGAGTATGAGTTAAAATATGCCTAGGTGGAAAATAAACTGCATAAATACATAAGTCCACGTTATTACATTTGATTTTTATACCACAAGCTTGTACGAATGGTTTGATAAGTGGAGATAAAGTTTCATATTTAATGTTTGATCGTATTAAAATTGCTGAGCCAGCATATGCTTTACCATCAGGATGATTGGCTTGCACAAGATCGTAGTTTTTTATTTTGAAAAAGGTTTTACTCGTAAAATGTGTTTCTGATATTAGTAATATGTCAAGGTAGTTAGTTTTTAGAAAAATTTCTATTTCTTTTGTATGATTGGAAGCTCCATTGGCGTTCCATGCTGCAAACCTTAAATTTATTTGCATAATTTAAGCATAATTTGTGTCATCATTTCAAACATTTTATCCATCATCCGTTCTAGCCTCTCCATGAAACGACTTTCTAAACTAGTTGCGCTACTTCTAACTGCTTCAGCATATGATTGTCTGCCACTGTCATTTTTATCGCTTTGGTTAACAAAAGAGTTACTTACTTGTGGATTTACAAAAGATTGTTGGTGCTTTGGCAAAGTAGGTCTTGTTGATCCGTTTCGATGATTTGTGGTTCTTTTCAGTTGAAGTTCTTGATAAACTTGACATCCCTTGTAATTTGCTGTATGATCTTTTAAGCAATTTGCGCATTTCGCGGGAGAATTAGCATCTTTGGTGCATTCTACTGTTGAATGATTAAGTCCACATTTGACGCACCTAAAAGGCAGTTTGCAGTACGATTTTGTGTGACCAAACTCCTGACAGCGATAGCATTGAACTAACTCTATTGTCTTTTTTGGTGGTTCAATTGTAACGATAGCATTATTTATGTTTTTTATATTAAAAACTTCTTTATTATTTTGATCTGGATCTAGATCAACAAAAAACATTGGTAGAGGAAGTTTTGTGACTCGATTTTTCACGTTAACGATAGATCTAACTTGATGTCCAGCAATTAACAGCTCAGCTTTGATTTCAGTGATCGGTGTTGAATGATGTACACCTTTTATAACAACACGATAAGCGCGTTCTTGTTTCAATTGATAAGTATGATAATTAATTTGTTTTGTTTCAAAATACTTAACAATTTTTCTATAAGATTCTACATTTTTTATCATGAGTCTTATTTTATTATCTCTCATAGATTTATAATTAAAATCACTATTGGGTATTACACTACTTATGTTTTTTAACATGCTTGTAATATTGGTTACATTTGGTATGTACATAGGCGGTGGTTTTGGGGAATTATTTTCTTTATCATTATCATCATTATCATCATCTACATCTTCATTATCAAGCAACTGAAATTGGTTTTGTTTTGATGTACTTGGATTATCACAAAAATTTAATTTTTTATGTTGATGCATATTTGGAGAATTCCTCAACCGCCGTTTACAGCTCATTGTTGTTGTTACTTGCTGCCAAATACCATCACTTTCGTCACTGTCTTCTTCACTTAAAGTAGGCATGTTTGTGTTTATTGTTTTAAACACAAACTGGTTTTAGTATTGTTTTTGTTTTTTAAATGCAATATTTTTATTTTTAATTTTTAGATGAAATTGTTGTTTTGGAAAAAGAAAGAATTATAATTACACTTGTCTGTTCAGAACCGCGGTTTGATCAAGACTGAAACAAAAATATATCGTAAAAAAATTATAATCTAAGGAAATATATGATTCTGAAAGACGCCGTGCAATAAATTTGTTTTTCTTGAAGAGCATTATTTTTTTGCTGTTGTTTTGTCCAGGGCCACGTTTTTTGCATTTTTTAATTATTTGACAAAAAAATATTTAAATCTACCTTGTCAAAAGACCAACGATTTTTTTATATTCCTATTTTTTACTTGACGCTAATGAAATTATCAGGCTACTGCACATTTTCAAACACTGAGTTTTTGCAGGTCTCGACTTTTACAGATATTGGAAATTTATTCTGACTAGTTTTACGATGACAACCTCTCGTAACTTAAGGAAGGTTTAACTTAATGGAGTTTAATATCTGTAATTTTTAAGACATTGACTTCACTAAGAATTCATGGGATAATAAAAATATTCGGTTTCATAGATTTTGAGAATCTTTAAACATAAAGATTTCAGCAGATTTTTTATTCAAACAAATTTTCAAATATTAACCTGATCAAATCCTAAACTTAATAAGCTATTTAATTGAAAAAAAAAATCGGATATGGCGATTTAATAAAAGTCAAATGATCCTTTCGAGAGATATCTTTGACGAAAGTTTTTAAATAAAGCGCTTCTTTAATTACTATAAAAGCCCAAACTTTTGGCTGCAATTACTTTGTTGGTCTTAAAAAATTTCAACAAATGCAGAAAGTTTCATGTAAATCGGTTTAAAGTTTCGAAGAACATCGTTGTGGAAAACTTTTTTGTTTTTGCTTTCAACTGTCTGAAACTACAGAAAAGTTTTAAAACTTAGACATATAGAGGCTGGCCTTCTAGGATCGCCTACAACGTCAACAGTTTTCAGACATTGTTTTTTTTTGTCGAAAGAATATTATCGGTTATCGTACTTGAACTGCACATATTTGTTTCGATGTAAAATTTTCTAACCATGCAAAGGAACGTTTTCTAAAATATTTGAAACACCTCTTGCCAATGCATGTCGTCATCCCGAAGTTATCTTCACGCATATCACAAAATTAAAAAATGACGTAAGACCGCTGCTCCTTAAAAGTCAATTCTTGACGAGTCAAACTTGACGTGAGTGCAACAGGTCTAACATCCCAAAATTGGGTTCTGGAAGTATTGCGAATTTGAATCATCTAATATTTTTGTTTGTATATAACGTTGAAACTTTAACTCGATTCTCCAAGGAAAAATTTGTTGAAGATGCGTGAAGACCCCCTCCGGGAAATGCCAATAGTAACATATTGACGATTTCACCAGTATTACTGACAAATTATACACCAACTAATACTACCTACAATTGACATTTAACACAGGCTTGTCCAACGAAATGATTGCCTATTGACGATATCACGAATACTTTTTTAATTGAAATTATTTCAAAGAGGTACCAATATTTATTTAAAATAAGGTAGAAATGTTTTTTCGAGGTAAACTTTTTTTGTTGTTAAATAGCACAAAAGGAACTTTGTTTCGTTTTAAACTAAACAAAATATATACATTTATAAGCTCATTTCTCCGTGGATGGATGAAACTTTTAGATACATATGTTTTTGGGTTAACATCTCATAATCAGAAGAAGAAAAGACTTATTGAAAAGGAAATATATGTTCTTGTATGTCTGTAAAATAAAAACTGCGCCACTGTGCCTTTGAGCCGAGATCAATAAAAACAATTGCACCGGCTATCCGCCAAATTTGGGACCATCCGATTGATGATTTGTTAATGACCTACAAACATTTTCTCTACCTATCAAACACAAAAGCAAGAAAAAAAAACGTGTTGGAAGTGTCACCAAAAAGACACCATAATTGTTGACAAAAATATTAACATGAATACACTTAAGCCTCATGCTTCCTTCAAGGTAACTTCGGGACGATGGCATGTAATATATGTATGCGTAATTCGAATGATGAATAAGCGCATCCAAAACTGTGAGCAAAGGAATCGTCCCTAATGCGTAACTGTAGACGTATTATTTAATCAATTAATGTGCGATTAAATAATAATAGAGCAGCATATACTCACATTATATAAGCCGATTATGTAAATTTAAAGGTATTTGCTGGAACAATATGTACAATCTATATTTTCTTAAGATCGGTTTAGTATTGTGGGAGCATCTAAATATGTCACACATGCATGACAAAATGTGCTTGTCCAATTTGGCTTTGCGAAGAATTAAAACAGATATTTTCCCTTTTTTGCAAAACAAAAAAGATCTCATAAATTTCAAGTTGCTTATTAAGAATATTCTTTGTCTTAGTATTTTGTTGTATATGTGTATATGTGCAAATGTTTAGTGTTGTATTAATTATAAATAAAAAAATGTATATTACGTCGGCCATTGGAAGTACAAGAACTTTATTCAAGCAATACAAAATTTCAAACTTATTGCATATCCTTAAATACAAATTTAAAAATTGTTGATCCTGTGAAAATTTGTATTAACATTCTATTGAACTGGTTTCTTTAAATAAAGGGTGTGTTGATTTAATATTATTTTTTTTTTTGGTTAAGTTTGCAAGAGGATTTGAGAAATTTTAAATGCAACAGAACAGAAATTTAATATGGAACAGTGCAAAAGTTGTACAGAAAATCTCCTAGTTGATAACTTTGGCGGATTTTCTGCTTCGCATACATACGTGTTGAATATTTACGGCATTGGGCACCCACTATACGTAGACTTTCCGTACTAAACGGTGTTGGCGAAAAGTGCAAACCTGCTGATTTATTGTTGACACTAAGAATCTCCTCCATACATTAAAATGTCGACGACAAGTATCAATTGAAAATAAAGTAAAAAAAAAATATAATAATATTTGTTTGTTGTTCCATTGTGTGTTCTTCCATTTGGAATTTCTGAAATCTTCTATGCTCAAATAAAATTAAATAAAACACTTTTAAACCTTGAAGCCAGTATTTATAAAAAATAATTTGTATTTGCAATGTGTTTTAAGACAAATTTTGCATACAAATTTTCTTTAGAACATATTTTGAACCCAAATTGTGTTTATTATTACGGCAGTTAGTTGTTAGCATGAAACCCTTTCTGTGCCTTTATAATGCTTTCCGGTGCTATTTTTTATTCCTTCTTTGTGCCATTTTAAAATTTGTCTGTATATTACAAGCATTAATTCAAAGCCAAATAATAAATACCAAACAACATATCGACAACCAAGTCATTTCAAAACAAGTAGGAAATTCTCCGCAAAGCTTAACTCCATTTAGTTCTGTAATGGAGTAAGTAAAAAAGTGTTTCGTTCCTAAAGTAACGTTGAAAACCCTAAGTCTCATTTAAAATTTTTTTAATGGCAGTTAATTTACGGAAACTCAAAATATCTTCAAATTGTATTTTTGTGGCTTTGGCACACTTCTGCTCCGAGCCCTCCATTTTATTGTCAGCATATATTTTGAGTCATATTGAACTTAAAATTTAGCAACTCTTATAGTATCCGCTATGGCGTTTGGGTCTTTTATTTTTAACGAAACTTCTAGATATTAATTGCGAAATTTGCCTAATAACTGTATATAATATATAAGTATATAACAAAAAACACCTGATGGAATATCCCAATACAGAGTATTGCATGCAGTTTGACTTCGTATTAAAATTCAGATTTTCTTCGTAAAGTTTATTTTACTTTGTTTAGCTGAATTTTATATGAGCTGACCGGTTTTTACAAATTTAAGGTCCTTTACGTAGTTGTCAGATGAAAAGAAAAGATCATGGCAAATATCGTTTCTATATACTTAGTACAATACAGAAGGATCAACAGATTGACGAATATATTCTGAATTATTGGGTGCAAAGTTGGAAAGACGATGATTATAACACTCCTTTATTGCAACGTACTCATATCGAAAAAAAACGTTCGTCACAGAACGAGTTTAAAGTTTTTAATTTACTCACACAGCAATGGAAAAATAAAAAAGTATTCTCACCTCAAGATGTAAGTAAACAAGATATTTGCGTGAATTTTTTGCGCAAGATGAAGAACGATCCAACGAATAATTCTGCATTCTTAACTGTAAAATCCGTTTTTTGAGATTCGACTACATTGCAATAAAGGAGCGATATATTCTTGATATATCACCAAAAAACAATCTCACTGCTCCCAATGCCGTATATTTTTATTAGTTAGAAGCTCAAGTTTTAGCCTTTTATATCTGCATCTTTTATGATTCAACTGTCAGCGTCTCTATCACAAATTGAAAAATAAAATGTCATATGTGATCGCTATATAACAAAGTTATTTATTACAAAAAACCTTTACAGAGCGAATAGCTTTAACAAAATTATCCTGTTGATAAAACTCTACGACACTGAACTATTTTCTATATGTAAAGTCAATATGTCTACGTCAATAAACTAGAAACGATTTAATATTTGGGAGTCAAAAATGAATGCGTTATTGCTGAAATGCTGCCTAAACTATCGCGGAGATTTCGTAGCACCAGTTTATGCCGTAAAGTAAACTTTGCCAAACAGTTTCCTTTATTTGCTCAACATCTTTTGCAAAAAAAATCCTCCCCACATAAAAAAAAAACGTTTGTTAATTTTAGAAAATTATGAGATTTGCCACTAAAAGTTTACTTTTCTTTTGCATTGTACATCATTGTTGGCCTTTAAACATGCCGCAGCTTTAAAATGTTTGTAACATGCTGTCAACATTATTTTCCTGACATGTTGGCTTAGTTCAAATTGGTCCTTGTTATATTTATTATTTTTTCCTGTCTTCGTTGCCTTGTACGAGTACATACAAATATATTTATAACAATTCGCCACAACCACTAACTAAACAAATAACACAACACATCACAGCAAACATCCGCAAAAATTACGCATACATGGTAGGGGGTGTGCAAGGAGTTGCCCTTGTGCTTGCTGAACACAAAGGCAATTAGAATAAATTTGTTAGTGGTGATGGAGAAAATTTTAACATTATGGTTCAGCAAAGAAACCAACAAAAAAAACCTACAGTAATTTGGAAAAAATAAGTGTAGCAAACTGTAATTTAAACAAAATTCAACTAAAAATCACCTTGAATAGAGCCAGTACAGTTTATGTTACCACCAATGTAACCACCTTATGTTACACGCCCATTTATATGTAAATATTACCGCATTTAATGTAATTTCTAAAAACTGCTACTGCTACAGCTTCCGCTGTGACTACTTGCACGTAGTGCTTGCTTGCCACAGTTTTAAAGCTTTGAGGAAAATGCTTCTGTGCCATTTAGCAAAATGATGAGAGATGCGGTGAAATGTTATGCGGTGCGATTCTATATAATTTTGATGATGGCCATTGATGGCTGTAATGTTACGCGTGGTTGTGTTTATTGTATGGAAATTCATTTCGGTGTCTCTTTTATTGTATTCACTTTTTTATATTAAAATCATTTAAATATACTTCTGTAATCTACATTTTTTTTTGTTCACTTTTATATGTGCGTGTAATTTTTTCGTTGCAGCAAAATTGATGAGCCACAGACGAGTGAAGCTGTAATAGGAGATGCCGTGGCAGTCTCAATATTAATTTGTCCAATGCTGTGCAGTAAACGTCGTAGTTATGAACACATTATTTTTATAGACAAAAATTCACTGCTACTCATTTAATGACTTAATTTTACACTCGTCCAAGTGAAAAATTACAATGGAGCCAATGCTGGGAGTCTGCTATTTTTTATGCACATAAGTTTTTTTCTTGATAATTTCATTATTTTCATTCAAAATATTATGAAGGAAGAAATATTTAAATTATTTTTTTATAGTTCAGTTAATTTTTTTTTTTGTTGAGATATTTAACATTAAAAAGTAAAATTATAAAAATTGCTAAATTTGCTAAAGCAACAAGGAAAAATTTTTTTACCCAGCAGAAACTCACTTACAAGATCACTTAGAATAACAGTGATGACCAAAAACCAATCCATTGTAATTTATATGTATAAATAAATAAGTTTTCGTTTTTATAACTAAAGAACTTTTCAAAATGTTTACTTTGCTGGAAAAAGTGTCCAGCTAATAATTATAGTATATTTTGTTTGTGTGCAGTATCTTCAGATTATTTCAAATACTTGCATAATTTTTCAAGCCATAAATATTGGGTTTTCCAATAAGAGGTTTAATTTTGATATCTATAATAAAAAGGACTATATTTACGTAAAATTATTGCATCTTTATTTAGTTACAAGGAGAAGAGTATGGCATTTATAATGAAACTTATACCAGGCAAATGACCACCAAGGCTAAGCTTGCAGGACCTTATTCTTTTCATGCAATTTTCTATCACCTGTTCGCACATTTTCTTCTGAATGTCCTCGATAAGCTCAAGAATTTCATCTTTGGATGCCGAAATTGATTGTAGGCCATGAGACTAGAACATATGTATATATTTCACGGACCTTCAATCAAATAAGATTAAAGACGTTATATCACAAGAATTTGGTGGCCAATTTTAATTGCCTATTCAAAAAATGACACGGTCAAAAGAGCGATGGTATCGTTGCAAGCATGCCATGTAGAGCCGTCAATAGATACCGCAAATAGATTTCGTCTGCATCAATATCATCCATTTTGGGCAATTAAAAATTATTAATCAGTAGTCGATTGATACTTCCTAATTCCAAAGATCGACAAGAAATTGACAAACCTGTTTTTCCGTCAATACTAAGCCGATATGCACGAGTATGATTCTTCTTATCGCTAACTTGTTAAAGCAGCTCGAATTTTTCACCAGTTCCAAAAGTGTTCCATCCACAACGATCAAAAAAATGTTTTAGTTTTGTAGTGAACTTTAATAATTTAAATGCGTTGTTGGAGCGTATATCGTTCTATTTTTATTGATGGCGTAGCTTTTACTTGGCATCTGTTAGTTTCATTCATAACAACTTTAAAAATGGTGGGATATTGAATATGAAACATCTTATTGGGGTATCCTTTAGTATGAGTCTAGCTTGCCTCTTGTTCTTCAACGTTTTCCATTTAGATCAAGATTTAGACTTTTTAGTAAAATACATGAATTAAACATAGTTTTTTGTTTAAACAATTTTTTTTAATTGTGATTATTGAACATTCAGCTCAAGTCCAATTTATTGTACAGGTGGTGTTAATATTACCACAAACACCGATTTATTGGCATAAAATAGCAAAAACATTAAATGAAAATGTATTTAAAATGTATTTTAGCAACTTCTCTCACAATAGAAATGCCCCCCAAACAAAGGTATTTATTTCTTTAATGCAATATATTATTCTCTGTAGTCAAAAATCATTTAAAAGCACCAGAAAAGACAAATTCAGAAAGCTATAGTATCCATGGCAAGAGAGTCAGCGGTGCTTTCAGCAGCACTTGTAAAGTAAATTCGCCGTAATACAATAACTGATTACTTTTTTTTTTGTTTTATCGAAGGCGAATTAGGGTTGGATGTCAAAATTTATTTATTCCTTTTATTTAAATTTGTGCAACATCATACACAATTTCATTTTTATTCGTTTAATACGTATACAAAACAATTTCTTTCTTAATGAATCTTCCATTTACTTTCCAATCTGCAAATAGGGTTCAATATCATTCGACTGCCTGGATCGCCAGCTTTATAAATAAAACCATTCGCTTTATCTACATATGTGATTTCGCAAATGCAATATACTTTGAGTGTTGCGGGAAACCAACTTTTAAAATGATACTAAGGCATAATCCTTAACCGTCGAACAAATGGCCACATTTAGTTATCTATATCTTCCAAAGCTTCCAATAAATATTTCAAGTTTAAAACATCGGTATCAAAATCTAAATTAAAGTGTAATTTTTCTTCATGTTTCTTTAGCAAGGCAGCCTTAGACAAAACATTAACATGAGGCAAACCCATTCGTAGACTCATATTTAAAGCCAACAACAAAGTAGCAACAAATTTTGTAAATTCACTGCAATGATGAATGAAACTCGATAAGATTAATTGTTACCAAATGGTTTCCTAGTTTTTCGAATTTTTCAAATATTTTCGATATAGAAACATGATCTGTACACAGTTCCATTTGTCCGGGGCAAGCGAAGAAAAAGTATATAATTAAATACATGTGTTGAATATTTGCTTACATACTCGTACCTAAAAACAGTTTTTCAACAAAAAAAAAAGGTTTCCAAATAAAAATAATTTTTAATATTTTATCTTTGCGCCTCAGTCAAATGTTTTTGACAGTGTACTTTGATGTTACAAAAAAGTGCTTGTGGTTTTTGTAGTGTTTTCAGTTCACCTGTATGAAGTCGCCCATGATCTAATATAAGAGGTCTGTTGAATAGTCCAGATGATTTTTTTAGCGTTGTGTTTTTTAATGACCGAAAATTGTGAAATTGTCAAAACTTTTATGTTGAAATCAGAGATGGAAAATTAAATTTCTTCGGTACAAAAACATTTTTTATAGTTCTTCATTGACCCGTTTTACTCCTCCGGTTCATTTAGTACTTTCAAATCAATTTGACTTCTACGTGTTGAACAATCGCTTTCCAGTATATCTCAACATATATAACATAGTGAAAGTATTTTAAAAGAGTGCCACGTCTTACGCTTGTCTTTAAAATGCTTTTACAGGTCTCAGTACAGATTCAAGTAATAAACAATTTCGATCTCAAATTAAGAACGGTTTGCAATAACAGATCGTAAATGAAATACTCCCAACCAAAATGAAAAAAGGGCCATTGGTAAAAAATTAATTAACAACTAAAGTGCAAAATTAAAGAATTTGTAAATTGAATGATTCCTAATACAATAATTCCAAAAGATATTAAATATCCCCCAATGAAATTAAATAAGTCCTAAGCAAAAATTAATTAACTGCCAACTCCAACATTTCCCCAATTTAAAAAGCCTCACAAAAAGTAAATAACTCCCCATAACAGATATGAAAATGTGATAACTCCCAACCATATATCTTTGGGTGTTATATCATTTGAACGTAAATTCTGAAAAATAGGATTTTGCATAAAAGTTTGGGGTTTTCTCAACTTGAGAAATGTGTTAGTTCTTAATACATATATAATTGAAATTAAATTATTCCATAATAGTTAAATTTTTCATACTTTTAAATAATAAATCTTTGGATTATTTATTTACGATGCTCTATGGACGACCTCTTTTTGATTGATATGTTACTTTAACACTTATAGGTTTTTTCTGTACGAAATATTTACTATCGGTCAGTATCACAAAAACGAGGACCAAAAGTAGTCTTTTTGAAATATTGTAAACTTATTAGCTACAATTTCGGAAAATGCACGTTTTTAAATATTCGCAGTATTGAGGAAGATCAATGTAGTTTAACATTAAGGTCGGCATTGTAGTCTCAAAAGTCCGCCTCGGCACCCGTTTACTCTCAACTGAACGTCAATTTAACTTCAAACTTTAATCTCAAACCTTTGTGTTGGTGTAAAAAGGGGATAAGAATAAATTCTGTTATCAGGTTAAACCATTGTATTTGTTTTGAGAACATAACGTAAACGCAAGAACGAATACAATTTATTATATGTTTTTAATTAATTAAGAGAAAATTACAAAGATTTCAATTTAGTACTGTGTGGGTCAAAAAAGTGTTATTTAAAATATTTTTTTGTACCGAAGAAATTTTCAATCACTAACATAAAGTACAATTTTCTTCACCTGTTTTTGACTTCCCTGCGATTTTAAACAAAAACAAAATGCCTGTTGTTTTTTTATTGTTTTATTGTTGTAGTACTAAACAGAACTGTATTATTAGATCATGAAGTGGCCTTGCTTCATATAAATAAAAAAAATTATTTAAAATCATATTGATTTAAAATCATATTATTTGGTTTTTAAATCAGAAATACAAAAATAGAACCACAGTCAAAATAAAATATATCCTATTTTTCATAAACAAATACTTACGGGCTCCTTTAATACTACTTATGTTCGACATTAATTTGCTTAAATAGTTTATTATTTCTCTTAAAATTTTTTCTGTGAAAATTTCTTAGTTAGTATTAAATTTTATTTGCTTTCATTTTGTTGTGTTTCGGGTTTAATATCACAACAGCTTTTATATTATTAATAGGAAGAATCTTAGACATATTTATTTACCAGGTAAAGTTATTACAACCCCTTACTACTTTTAGCTATAAAATTATCATATTTTCAATGACAAACTTCATATTAAATGCCAAATAGAGCAATTACACTTGTCTTGTTATGAAAATATGCTTTGAAGATATCAATATGAATAACGTTACAAAAAAACAAGTACAACAAGTTATTCAAAATGCAATTGAATGTTAAAATTTTCGCTGGGTAATAATTGTTTATTAAAAGATATACTTTATTAAGAAAAATTAAGAAGAGATAATTTTTCAAACATGGTTCAGTTCGGGAAACTAATCGCTCTCTTAGGATATTTTTCATACGCCATAATCATCTTTCAAAGCATTTAATTAAAGAAAGTATGGATTGTTTTAACACCACTTTTTTTAAGGATGTTTTTTTGCCTTAGAAACGTCGTACTGCGCGCAGCCTAAAAAGATCATTGCAGGCTTCCAAATGAGAACTTGGGCAAGAGATGAAGGAGCACGCATACTGGACGAACCATTCATCGTTGAAGATCATTAATGAATCTCGCTGGACGTTTTCTTTTTTTCGGTCTAAGAGAAGTTATTGGCCCACGCGGAAAAGCCACAGACATTTGCCGCTTTGGGAGACAACATTGGTCTCGTTATCGCTGTCATACGAACTCAACTACAAAAAAAATATTATTGAAAATTGCACTTACCTATTGATCTTCGTCTGAGCCAGTATAGTTGGCAATATGCACGAAATCCTATTTATTTGTAATTGCGCCAAATTCATGGCAATCAACATTATTTATATGTGCTTTATTTTATTTTAAAGTTCTATTTCTCTTGTAGTTATATAAAAAAAATACTCACGAATTGATAACTTCGTTTTTTAAATCACCTAAAAAATAATCTTTGAACAATTTAATAAAAATTTTTGTTTGTTTTCAGCCTTTTCTCTATTTTTCAATAATTGTTTTAAAATTTTTTTACACACGATTACACTTCACCCTTATGTGGAGTTTGTTTATAATTTTTATTTTATTATTTTTTGTAGTCACAACTCTTACATGCACGCAAATTCATGCACAGGAAATACTCACGCACACGCTTAAAACATGTGTGTGTATGTTGGTGGTTAAACACATACATATGTAGCTACTTCATAGAAGAATTACATAAGGAAGAGTTTGATTATATGTACTTTTTTGTTGTTTTTATTTTCATTTCATCAATTCTTATTGAATGTAAGCACGTGCTTTATTTTCCAATTTTGTATTTGAACAAAATTTTCAAACAAATTTTAAATAAACATATTAAATACATAAACCTATTTTCTAAAGGATGAGAGATAATGCGGCCGTGTTTGTGAGTCTGGAATTTATGCTGTTATTTCTGTTATGTACGTCATATATTTTTTAACGAAATACTTCAAACATTATTAGCTGGATTAAACAAACTTTACTTATGTCGTTCAAATGTGAAGATTTGTTAAACAATTTATTAATATATTTCCTTTGATTTACCAAACAGTTTGCATTGTTAAAAATAATGCTACGAGTTATTTGGTAAGATCTGTATAAGAAAATAAAACGTTGTCATTCCAGTAAAGAATATAATAATCGGGAGATTCAAATGGTGTCCTACGAGGGCGGATTGATATTGAAGCTACCTAAGTAAGAAAGAAACATTAAAAAAAAAAACTATTTATTTCTCAACATAGTCTCCTTTTAGCTCAATACACTTAGTCCAACGTTTCCCGAGCCATTTCTTTAGGTTTGGAAATAGGAAGTAGTCACTAGAAGTTTATTTCGAAGAATATGGCGGATGAGGTACCAAATCGTGGCCCAATTCATAGAACTTTGCCATTGAGACCGCACACGTCACATGTTAACGTTTATGGTCAATTGAGAGCAAACGCGGCACCCATCTTGCCGATAGCTTTTTCATATGCAAATGTTCATGCAAAATGTTGAACACACGTTCATATGATATATTTACCATTGCAACAATCTCACGTAACTTGACTCGGCGGTCATTCATAACGATATTGAAGATTTTCTTGATATTTTGTTCAGTCCCCAGCTCGTTTGGCCTTCCTGTTGATGGTATTCTTGCAGTGCTTGTTCGGCTGCGTTTTTATTAAGCAATCCAATATTTTACCATGTAATCTGGCGGAGCAAACTCACCGTAATGTTTATCGAGCTTTTTTTCTTTCGTCTCTTTCGGCGTTTTCCCTTTCAAATAATACTTTTTAATCACTGCACAAAATTAACTTTATCCATTTTTCAAGAAAAACAAAAGTTGCTTACTTCAAACGACTACAACAAATAAAATAATCGATGAATTTGGGTCAAATTTTAACAGCAGACGGTTGACAGATTGCAATTCACAAAAAAAGAAAGTTTTTATGTTTGAGCTGCCATCTAGCACAATATCAATATCAATTCGCCCTCGTATTAACTCATACTGTCATAATGTCATAATATTTTACATTAGTTAAAAAAAAATGTTCTACTTCAAACAAAAAATTCATAAGATAATAACAGTTTTTGAACTACATATGCTTACTGCTTTAACATATCCAAACGGTAGAAATTTGAGAGAAGTGTAAGAGAAATTATATAATGCTTGGTCTTCCTTGGCAGATTTTTTTGTTTTATTATTTTAAAACTCATAATTTTATGACCACCATTTGAGTCCCCCAATAGTGTATGGAAAATCAGTTCTTTATAAATTTGTATTGAATTTTTATTTTGGATAAATTGCTATCGAATAGTAGATTAAATTCAAGCAGAATGAAGTATTTTTTCTTATATCCTGCACATTTACACGAAACTATTATTTTTTTAACAATGTACTACTTAATATAATTTTTTTTAACAAGCAAACACGTTTTTTTAGATCCCTTTTACGGGCGTAATACTGAAACGATTTTAGAAAGATTTATATATTTTTAAACCTTAAGCAGACACCTAATTTGTGCGGCATTGGCTGGGACCACTTGTATTTTGAACGAAAATTAGCAGTATGTTTGAAAGTTTATAGTAAGAAACACAATATATTAATAAAAACGGGATTTAAAAAAAAAAATAATGAAATAACATTACATTACAATACAAAAGAACAAGAATTCATTTAATTAATATAATAAGTGAAAAAATTTATTATATTTTGATTCAAAATCAACAGTTAAAACAAACATTCTCGAATTTTGGGTTCTTTGGACATACAGGACTTTTGCCGTTCTTACAAAAGTATATTGTATTTTGCCTCATGTTGTCGTTTTCCTTACAAAATTGGTATTTCGATTTATTTTTTTAGAAATTTAGGTCCGCTTTTTTGAATAACAGTCTCAACTGGTTCCCGTGAAATACAAAAATATTTGTTGATAAACAAAAATATCTTAATAAATACTATAAATGGTCAATTATTTTATTTTGTTTTGACAAAAAGGCTTCTACTCCTGATTTGCTTATAAAATTGCACGTTACGTGTTCATTTTTGCTGCGTTCATTAACATATGACTAAACCAGTTGTTTGGAAAATTGTCTTGCTGCAGCCTGATTATTTTTAATTGACATATATTAGCCATCTTAAATGTAACTAGCAAAGGCCATTTTGACAGCATATTGTAAAAACTGCCAAAATACATCGTTTTGGCCTCCGTTTTTTGTGTACTTCAAGAGCATTTAGTCCATAACATCAACACCACATTTTTTGTGTTCTAGTGAAGAATTGCTTCTGGTTTCTTTTTATTCTAGAGACAGATTTGTCATTATGTACCGTAGATAATATAATAACTGTTTTATTTTTCTTTGGTACATGAAAACATATTGCAATATCATCCCTAAATCCAAAATCCACTTGTAAAAGTGTTTTCCTACAATCGCATCGCATGCCCACCAGACTGTTATCCCGTATCTCTCTGGCTTGAATGGGATATATTGAGTGAACTTCGTCCTTCCTCTAAACGGAAAACGCTGTTGAAAAATCTTTTTTAAATTTACATTACAAGTTTCAAATATCCCTTATTGGAGCTGCTTTATGCGTTTGAGATCTAAAGGATCTAGTTCGACTGCCGTCACACCGAATAAGTCTTAAAAGTAGCTGAAATCTTGTACCCCGAAATATGGGTACATTTTTTGTTTGCCAGAGCAAAGGGCCAACTTGTGTATTATTATGTTTTGCTACACCACATATCAAAATCTAGTAGAAGCCTATAATCCCGACATTCTTTTTGGATTCCAATGATATTTTTTTTGTTTGAAATATTTCTTCCCATTTCTATTAGTCTGAATTGTTGTTATTTCTTTTATATTATTTGTAAAAAAAACACTTGAATATATCCAATGGATTAAAATCTGTGCAAGTTAGTTCCCTCAAACCTCTCAATATATTGTGCGGAGCAAATTTTCTTAAAGCTAGTTTTGACTTTGAGCACTCTGTTCCATCTTTTCCATAAAAAAAATTATTTAGATGGTTTTTGAAGTAATATTTATACAAAAGCTAGCTGGGCCTAGCGAGGCCCAAGTAGATACAATATGCACAAAATTTTCATTAAGCCAATTAACACGCCCACGGTGTTAGAATTTGCACTTCTTTCTAGATTTCTGGTAAAAAACACTTTGATTAAGGGATACAGTTTCGCTCTAATATATTTTATAATTATATGAAAAAAATTAGAAAAATTCAAAAACTGCTTCGCCAGGCCCAGGAATGCACTTAAGGGTTAAACGGTTCGATAATTAGGAAGCTATAATCGTTTAAAGTCGCTACTAACCCATGCACAATTAGGAATTACCACAAAATGCTCCAATCTTCTATTTGATTAAAAATATCATAGCGATTGAATACGAATTCTATAAATCTGAATTTTAAAATAGTTAATTGACATTAAAAAAAAAAATTGCAAATACATTTTTTTGGATTAAAATTTACATCTCATTTTAAACAAATAAAAATCCATCCCTGATTTTTATTTTATATTTTATAAGCAAGAAGCCATGTAGCCTCCTTAAGAAGTCCCAAAATTTCAGAGTGGGGCGGCAATCCTTTTCATGATGTATTAATACAAATACAGAGAGAAGCATGCATACCAGAAATACTAGAATATTAAAAATAATTAAAAACTCCGGTTCGATTCCTAAAGCATTGGTGATTTGCAAGCCCTACGTCTAGGTTTTTCTACTCTGAGCCCCGAAGCCGTCTTCATTAACTAAAGCATTTCTGCATTGTCAGCGTTCGGCCGGGAAGAAATATTGTCAGCTCTATTGTATTTCCAACATTACATTTTTTGGACTTTTTCATAGTTTTTGGAAAATATTATATATATGTATGTAGACTTACATATGTATATATTTTATTATTTAATTTTTTAGATTCCATTTCATTGGGATTTATTCCATTATGGCTTATTTCAAAAGGGCGTTATTTCATTAAACCCATTTCAAAACAACAAGTGTTTAGTTTTTAATTTTATTAATTTAAAAAGTCGTCTTAGCATATTATCGTTTAAATCATTTTTTCAAAATAAAAGTTGCATTTAATTATGTTTCACAGTTGGCAGCACTGCTGATTTAATAACGGGTTGCTCAAACTGACATTCTTCTAGAAGCCGCAGTGTTCTTATAATCGTCCGTAGCATCGTTTTGCAAAAAAATTTTTATTCGTTTTGTTCTTTACGAAAAAGTGTTCTGAATAAATATGTAACGTATGTCCGTTTGGTTAAAATAGCTAAATAATATTATTAAATAGTTTATGTGTTCGAATGAATGAAATAATAAATTTAATAAAAGAATTTGTAATTCAAAAAGTAAAATAAAATTATTTCCAACCGATAAACTTAAAAAAGAGTAAATATATCATCTATGTTGTTTTGGTTATACAAAATAATTTAATTTTATTAAAAATAGTTTAATTTTATATGTGTACATACATACATATGTACATATGTAATTATTTAGTAAAAATTTAATATTTAAAGTGTTTTTGCATCAAAGAATTACATGAAGAAAAAAATATATGTTATTGAATGAGTGTGAAAAAAAATATAACGGAACGGATAACATAGTTGTTGTTATTTTTACGGGTCGTCATTGCATTGAGAGCAATTATTTGTCAAGAAGAGTAAAATGTAATGACGTCATAATGCGAATATAATAATCGGTGGATAAACGGTAACGGTTTAATAAAATATAGAGAATAATTTTGTTGCTGTAAAAATTATTAAAAAAGTATGTAAGTATGTAAAATAAAAACAATAATAATATTCGTGCATTTGCTTGACTTTAGGATACATATGTACATTTGTATGTACTTTGTTGATGATAAAGAAAATCAAAATCAATAAAAAATAATATATAATCAGGACCGGGAAATAAAATTTTTCACAAAATTAGTATTTTGCAACCTTCACTAAATTGTTTCTGTATGCGTTTTAGGATTAACTATATGTGTTATAACAATACTGATAATACTTAACTACTTCTATTTTATTGGATTTCGTATTATTTTTATTTTATTTATTTATTAATGTAAAATGAAAAATGTGGAAATGATGGAATTTGGAAGTTGTTTAAAATGTTAAAATGCCAAAATATAAAATTTTAAACATTTTCATTAATATTTTTTTTTTGTAAAATTCTTTACACAAAAAATTGAAATAACTTTTACCAAAAAATATTTAAATATTGAACAATTACAATATAAAATAAAAAAACTTGTATGTCTCCCTGCTCACCGATGTGGTCAAGTTATAATAATAGGAAAAGCGAGGTTATGTCAGCACGTTATCAAGATTGTATGTATGTACATATATCTTTTAATTTTGAAAACTTCAATGCGTTCACGTAACTTTTTGATTATGAGGATTGAATATCTTAATTCTATTAATAATTTTTGATAATATTAATATTTAAAAGTAAGACGTTGAAGCTAATTACATTAGCAAAGTGTAACTGTAGTGTTTCAGATGGTCACCACACTATCATCTTCAGCGTTTATGTTTTTGATGTTCCATTTTTCTCTATCCTATCTTAGACAGGACTATTAAAAAGTATTTTTGTTAATAAAAAATTGGAATTATTTCATTGTTAGTTGGTTGGTTTATAGGGCTGCCTAGAAAGCGCGCAAATAATGAAGTAAAATCGAGAGATTTCGTTTAGACAAAACCACACTTCATTCGATAATGTACGGATTTAATTTCTCGCCTCGGATAAATGTTGCTAGACCATCCCCGACGCACTGAAATATTTAATTTCTTTCAATTTCAGATAATTGCGAATTATTTCTTAAGCTTTTAACTCTTTCAGGCTTAGTGGCTAGTTATTAAACAACATATTCTAAAACATTTAATCGCGCAATTCAGCTCAATACAGAAAATTTACTAAGTAACTCTCTGTGTGGCTGATTTTTTAAGGAGAATTATTTATATCAAGAAAACTTTTTATATTATTTTTTAGTGTTTTCTTAATAAATTAGCACAAATTAATCAAAAAATCTGCACTTTTTATTGAAAAAGTCATATATGAAATCGTGAGTGAAGGAGTTAATTTATGAATTGAAGAGGGGTTACTTAAAGAAAATTGCATATTTTTTAACAAACTTCTTTTTATCAAATAAAGAAAAAAAATCAGGTATTACGATTGTTTTGGCACACACTTAAGAGTTCTGACAGGCAATGTTTTAATTCCAAGTTCAACGATCAAAATTTTTAAAATATTTTTTAAAGTCAAATGTTATGTTCAGTTTTTCACCCAAATGAGTTGAATTCATAATATTTATTTAAAAAAAAATAAAAAATCAATAGATATTGTTAATGTTTTGATATGTATTATGTAAATTAAAAAGATTGGTAATTAAATTTGAAAATAAACTTTTCAAATATATGTATCTATATATTATTAAACTCGATCGATTTAGTTTTAGCAATTCCCACAAAAAGCACCAGTAATTAACTTGACAGCACCCGGTCACAAAACTCTTGTTTGGCTTCAATCTAAACAAAATGTGTAGCTGTTGTGGTTTTCACATTTTTCAACAAACCTCTTACAACTGCAATTACAGTTGAAAAAAGGCCAGCCTAGGTAGCAATGTTAAAGGAAGAAAATAAAAACGATTGCATGATTATTGAGTTCTTGTAAGAATTTTTCTTTTAATGAAGGTTTAATAAAATATCTCCAGCTGATCTCAGAAAAATTTGGGTAAAGTGCCCTGATTATCTGCATTGCGAGGGCAATTCAATAAGTCCGTGTGAAACTGTTTTTTTTGCAAAACAAACATTTATTTTTCTACATAATCTCCTTTTAAATCAATACACTTACTCCAACGTTTCTCCAGCTTTTGTATACCATCCAAAAAAATGGATTTTTCGAGGTCCTTAAAATAGGCGTTTGGCCACTGAGCCATTTCTTTAGGTTTGGAAATAGGAAGCAGTTACTAGAGGTATAAATTCGGAGAATACGGTAGATGAGGTACCAATTTGGATTGCGGTTAAACAACTCCAAACAATTCTTTGAAGTTGTAACACGTTTACGTTTATGGTCAATTGAGAACAAACGGTGCACCCATCTTGCCGACAACTTTCTTAAAACAAGCTGATGACATAAAATCGATATCACATTGACATATGAAATGCCTATGGCATTCACAATTTTACGCACTTTTACTCTTCGATGTGGCCATCTAGAACGTTCAGCGTCATTCGTATTTGTGCGACCAGAACGAAAGTCAGTAAACCAGCTTTTTACAATTGAAATCGATAGTACAGAGTCGCCGTTGTATTTATCGAGTTTTTCCTTTGTTTGGTTGAAGTTTTTTTTCGCAAAAAAAATTGTTTAATGAGCAGTAGAAATTCACTTTTTTCCATTTTAATTAAAAATAAAACTATTATTATTTTACTACATAATAAAGTAATAAAATTCAAAATATTAGTTTCTTTTTTCAACAACTTTCAACCCTGACAAAAAGACAATTTTGTAGTTGACTGATTTTACATGATTGCGTTCAGGATATTTTTTACAGTAGGAATCAATAACATTTCAGATTTTTAGCCAATAGATTGGTTTTTGAATCAAAATTTTCTTTAAAAGAAGTGAAAGCTGAACATGTCTCATTTAAATCAAATGTTATCGCACGCAAGTGAACATACTATAAACAAGTTAGAAATTTGAAAAGATATGAAAATATATAAAAAGAATTGAGAATTTACTCGGAAAAAAATTTTAATTGATTAATTGGGATAACCTGTTCAATTATTTGGCTGGCAATCGAAATTTTCTTATTTAATTATTCGTTCATATAATGGAAGAAAAAAATCATTCGATTAGTCGAACAGCGATTATTCAGGAATACTCTAATAAAAATACATTTTAACAATTGATTTTATTTCAAGCTTTTTATTTTTCAATTCAATTCAAATGTTTTTGAGCCTGAAGCTTTTTTATATTATTTGTTTTTATTATTAAAAGTTAAATATATTTGGTATAGAGGGTGGTTTATTCGGAAGTACTTTTTTAACAGTAAGCTTCTGAATAGTAAAATGTCAGCAATATAACAATTTTCGTCACTTTAGAATGATATTCGATGATGTTTCACTTAAGACTCATAGTGTCTAAAAGTTATGTAAAAAGTTAACTCAATCAAAGAGATGGTAACTTATAAATAGAATCATAGACAGTGTAATATCACAAATTAATATGCTAAGAAAAATCTTTTATTCATAAATAAGATGATTGATAGCCAATATTGCTGGTGTTGTAAAAATGCTTGCAAAAATCATTTGCTATTTTTGTGGACACATTCATGTCGTCTACGGTCAACATTAAAAAAACAATATGGAAATTTCAAGAATAAATCTATTTTAGTGTAATTATTATTTAATCTTTTTAAACACCTCCAAATGAATCACCTATTGAGTCTCTGTATATGTGTACAAGCAAGTGCTTTTTAGTTGTTCGAATAAATAAATAGTCCTAGCTATTTTTAAATGCAAATTGTCCTTAACTATGTAAATGAAAACTAGAAATGAAATGAAAAACATCAAACTAGCAACGTATTGATTTTCTAAAGTGAACGAGTGAAATATTACTTAGTTACTGGTGAATAATTTACAATATTTTTGCTTCATTCTATATATGAAACAAAAATTGAATGGTTAGAAAATTATTCACATTTTAAAATTTTACCACAAAAATAAATGAAAATCTGCATTAAAAAAGGTTCAGATAGTTGCAGTTTGACCAGGCGCTGAGACGATAAAAACTAAACTGCGAAGCCAACATTATTTATATAAGATACAAAGTGCAAAGCAGAACACAAAATACCATCCTATCATCCTTTCTGTGTGCATGTAATAAAGAACAAGGACCTTCAGCAAAGAAGAAATTGAAGCAGTTTGTTATGCAGATGATGTCAGAATACTTTTGAAGCTTGGGAAAATAAATCATGTAGGACAACGGATCTATAAATATAGCATTCAACGGAGCTCGAATCAAAGTTCTAAAAATTTAACCTGTACAAAAAAGATATATTTCCAATAGAAAAATTAAGATTGTGAATTTCAATAAAAAATGGACCAGGATAAGACAATTCTGATATCCGGAAAAGAATAAAATTTAGGGACAGAATCAAAAGGAAACTTAAAATGACAAAACTCCAATACAACTCAAAGATGGTGGTCGGCTTGCAATACTAGATGCAACTTGAAAACTTTACAACAGGGTCCAACAAATATGCGGGCTTGGTTCAACTGCACAAGATTCTCTTTTCATATGCACAACCAATTTAAACTTATTAAAGGTTGCTCTAATAAAAAGTTGATTTTAGATGATGAGATTAAAACATGAGAGAAGTTATAGAAAGAAAAGAGCAAAAAACAGAAAAGTTTTTCGACTTTATACCCGAAATGATGGTTAAAAATAATTATGAAAAACTAATATCGAACAGCCAATGGAGAATACATTTTTCGGGGCTCTTACTTTCAACTCTCAGACTATAATATAGACTGTCAGACGAAGATTCGTGCAATGACGCACTGTATAAGTTAGTTTAGCGTCTCCATAATCCTAATAGATATTAATAAATTTGCAGATATCTAATCTACAATTAAAGCACTAGTGGCCGACAATGCCAGTCAGAGAATCTTATTAGTGTGCATAAGACCGTCAAACGACCACTGGCACAAGCCACAGTGTACGTTAAAAGGGTGCCAGGCTTCCATAGACTATTTGGTAATGAACGTGTTAGCAGGCTGATAGAGCACTACAGGGAACTTGGAAAATACGTTTAATTTTCACCAGAATATTGTCGGAGTTTGTAAATGTGAAATAGCAAGTCCGTAAAACATTTTCGAATAGTAAACCAGCAAGAAAAATAAAGAATGTGCTCGGGGCAGCCCCAAATGAGTACAAATCAAGGAGTATTATAAATTGAGCGAATGAATACAAGATAATTCGAATTATGTGTGTCCGTAAAGAATACCTAAGCTTATAGGCACGATTGAACAACTAGCAGCCATAAGTGATTTTTTCCCTTTTTTCCCTTGACTAGGAATACTTTCCATATTATTCACAGCAGTGAGCTGTTGTAATTGATATTATGTTTTTAAATCCATACAAAAACTGCACACAATAGGCTTAGTCATTGGTTTTCAAGTCTGGGGCATTGACCATACTCTCAACTAATGTAAAAAAAGAAATTTGTGTTGGATTCTTTTGGATGACTTAAATAGTTATAACAGCAACATCTTGTGCAACATGTCTTGCATTAACTTAAAGTGTCAGAGTTAATAAGTATAATGGTTGCGTTCAATAGATATTATGATCTTTCTATTGCAGCATTATGTCTTTTCAATAAAAACCAATAGTGCAAGATGTTTTCGTTTACTTGTTTTTGAGAACTCACTACTTCATGAAAATTTAAATAAATTTTAAATATTGTTGAAACCACTCTTAAATCTGAATTAATTATTTCTTTATTTTAATGAAGTTCTTTTAAATGTTTTTTTTTTTAATTTTTTCCTCCAGTTTGGTACTAATATGATAAAAATTATATGATTTTGGTATTTCGTCTCCCAAGCATACAGCTGTGTAATTTTACTTCTTTTTTAGCAGTGATAAAAAATCAAAAGATTTCATCTTTTTTCGAAAAATAATTAATATAATTTCGAATTAGCATATTTTCTTTTTCATCTATTTTACACTCTTTTTGTACACACCATAAACCACAAGCATTTCAACACTACACAAAATTAACTTTAGAAAAAATAAAATAAAATTCTTATAAACTCATATCCATAATTAACTTTATCTATCTTTACATCCACATTCATCTACTTTTTTGATGTAAAAAAAACGAAAATAAAAAAATTACAAATAAATGCAAAAGAATAAAGTTAGCAAAGTTTCCTTTTCTTAAAGAAAGTGAAGGAAGAACTGAAAAGGTTTGTTAAGTAAAAAGAAATTATAATTTACGCACAAAAAACCCACTTTGAATAAAACTGTAAAACGGAAAAAAGAAATAATAAGAAATTGTTAAAGCCCTTAAACCACAAATATATTTAAGCATACAAAGAGCAACATAAAAGTTCAATGAGGTGTTAAACCATAATTTGCACACCAAACGCTCGCACACAAACACCAGCACAAATCCACAAGCTAATTCTGGCACATTTACTAACACTTTAACATATTTGCATTGTTGTACGACCAAGAAACTTACACGTCTTTTTTGTGTGTTTATTTTACACAAAACCAAAATAGGGCTGAGGGAAAAAGTGTTTGAAAATATACCCCTTGTCTTTTGTTTTAAACAGCTCAATGCGTTTGCGATACAATGTCAAGCAACCAGTGGGGCAAAATAATTTCTTTTGTTTAAAATATAGTAAAATCAGGTTATATTCGTGTAACGTACTCATTTACAAACTAATGTTTTAATTATTCAGAAAACCTTTATATGTTTTAAATACGTTTAAATTCTTTGGTGTGATTACCTGATGCAACTAATATATAAAAAGGCAAAGACAAATTGTTAGATCGCTTTTTCTGCTTTGCTCGAAAACCGATTTTCATTCTTCCTTCTTTTACCAAATGGTAGACATTCTTGAGCTTTAGTGAAATCGGTTCAGTATTAAAGGAGTAAAAGTCTTCCAAAAGTTGACACCAATACAAATGCTTAAAACATACACGAACATTGACTTATGTAGGTACTGGTTCAAGTAAAAACGTAAGCAAAGCAATGAATAATAAGATTTTTTCTCATCAAATTAGTCAAGTTGATGTGAAAAGAAAAGGAGATCAGAATTGAAAGAGATGAGAATTAAATAAGGATGTACATGATCATTACGTATGGATGCGTTAGCTTCAAACAAAAACAAAATAAATGTGCGTGTTTTTCTGCAATTTTAACTCGTTTACTGTTTTTTTTCATGGAGAAGGAAATGAGTAATTAGGTAGTTTTTTCTCTTTAAACTCAACTGGTAATAGTATTTCGACCAATTGGCGAACTCTAGTAATACTAAATCTTCTTTGGATTAAATGCCAAAGTTAAAATAATTATGTTGTTTTTTAAGAAAATAATTCTATGCAAATAAAAGACGATTTTATTTCATTTATACATCCGACGTTTCGTTGGGATTTTCCAATATCTTCAGAGATAATTTTATTTTAATACATTTCGTATTTTAATATAATTTGCACTTCAACTTCAGCGAAATGATAACTTAAAAATAATCAAAAATAAAATAAAATATCACAGAAAAAACTTAATTTCCTAACATCACAGTTAGAGTTGGGCTGTTTTAATATTTTTAATTTACCTAATTTTGATTTATATATGTTATTTTCCTTTTGGATCGGGGCTTTTATATCTTTCAGAAAAATATTAGTAAAAATTTTTTTCGTTTGCAATAGATTTAGATTATTTTTTTAATAATTTCTATACTATTTTTCAAATTTAAAAACTGTATTTAATGACGAAAAGTGTTCATTAAGTCTATAACACTTAAGTTTGTGTCATAATGCCTTTAAATTTAACGATACTTTACATTTTCGTGATTAATTTATTTTAAATAATTTATTTTCTGTCCGTCCCACTGTGGGAATGTCATCAACAGTAGATAGAAAATATTTTTCCAGTGGGGTGCTTTTATTATTATTCTTCTTTGTCGTTGGATTAGTAAAATTTTGCATAATTTTGAAATATGAATAATTAAATTGTTAATAAAAATTAAAATGCAAAAAAAAGTTCAAGTTCATTAAGAGGGAGAGGACGGTTGATGGCGCATATTAAATTAAAGAAAATATATATAAAAAAAATATCTACTTATTATACAATTATATTATATTAATCTGCATTAAATGTTAGTTTTCTTGGCTGTGCAATAAACTGCCCATTTGAAAATCTCCCAGAAGAACAAAATGAAGAGTTGCCTCTAAATTGTTGCAAAAAATTGGCTGTTTGTTCAGAGACCTTGGACGATTTAATGTATTTAAATGTTTAGGTTTTTACTGAATAGTTGCCAAATATCTGGAAAATGACGAATCGCTAAATATATGAATTTCGGATAATATTACAGAATTAATAAACACCCTAAATTTCCGGGCAATTATTCATTTAGATTATTTTCATTAAAACGAAGTTTCTATTGAAAGTTAACTTCCTTGACAAATGAATTTCTGAACAGGCGACCTGCGACCAGGCTCAAAAATTTTCTCCTTTGTGGTGCTTAGTACGCCAACTGCGCCAAAAAAATCATTTCTGCAAAGCCGACTATCGGTTGAGCTTAAAGTTTTTCTCCCATTAGTATTGTGAATAGCGGCTTCGCGGAATAAAGATTTTAGGCCAAGCCAATCTTTGGCAGCCCCCATTATATGAATAAAAAAAAATAACACCATAATATAGGCCGAAGGACTAGTAAGCAGCAAAGAAAATTCGGGTATTTTTCTGATTATGGCGAACTTGTTGGTGATTTCAAATTGTTAAAACTATTTACGACAATAAAACTGTCATTGATGCAAATTTCCAACCATCAGAGTCACAATATAAATGATAATCTTCGCATAATAAATAATTTTATTTTAATTCAGTTTTAGATATGCAACACATTTTAATTTGAACTTGTTTTTAACCAGCAAGTGAGTAAGTAAGTAAATTTCAATTCAGTTTCAAACATCCTTTTTGGTCGACAAAAAAACTTAAGTTGAATCAAATAGTTCCTTAATATATGAGAACATACACAATTACAGATCTAATTGCATTTTATTGAATGTTCCCACAAGTACAATTGCAGGGAGTTATTATTTGTCCTATCTCTTTGAAAAGAAAAATTTATATTCAGTCAAAGTAGTAAACATGTAAGTGAGTAGAATCATTTGACAATTTAGTTATGAAAATTCAAATGCTTTCACTACACACCACAATACACTCCCCAACATATATTCCCCGAATCATTTCCAAATTTACTGGCATAAAAAGGAGGTTTATTTCTCGTTTATACTCATTTGGAATGCCATATTGCATTTTGTCATTTGTTTTAGTTGTTGGTTGCTTGTTGGTTCTCTGGAGTCATATTATAAATGCATTCAAATGGGCATCGATCAAGACTGGTGCCCACAATTTCCAAGGTTTTAATGGGGATAAAAGAGGGTGTTCCATAAAAAATTATTACAAAATGTAAAAAATACTTTAAAACTGTTCTTTAAAAAACACTAAAATAATATAAATCAATTTGTGCATAAAAAATTAAATAACACAAATAAACATTGTTTTTATTCTTTGATACTGCAGCATGAAAAACATTGTAATTTATAAAAATATATGTGCACTAAAAAATCAAAAATTTTTTATTTCTAATAGATTGCAAGTTCGTTTTTGTGTCGTTATTTTTTATTTTTTAAAAGATTAAAGTTTTGAATATTAATACGCAAATTTTCAAATGTCTTTGAAAACCTATTTAACCCCCATCTAGACTGGCAATAAAGCTATAACTCCCGGAATAATAACGGAACAATATTACCGATTGCTTTGATTATTGCTTTTCTTTGAAAATGTCAAACGTTTTATGATCGCAATAATTGTCAACGAAAACTTGTTGACAGTTATTGCCAGGTACGAAAAAGATCCATCTTCACTGTAGATAACATTTTTTTGTCATTTGCTGCAATATATGTTAATGAGTTTGGCATTTATTTGATGTTAATCTATTTTTTGATAGGAGCTTTATATGAGAATTATGTGTACGAAACTTTATAAGATTCTCACTGCAAGTCTAATATATTTTAAACACTTGAATCATATAAAATATTCGTAATGTTGGAATAAGTTTTTGCTGGAATGCGAATTTACTATTTATATTCAAAGAAAAACAAATCAATATTTATACGTAATTAGTTGAACTCTCATAGTCTTATGTTCGAATAATTTATCATCAGAGATGGGATCTGCGTGCCAACCGAAATTGATTTAACTTGTAAAAATTAATAGATTTAATGTTCGTGTTCTAATATATTCCTAGTCTCTGGTATCCACCTTCGTAAGTGATAAAATCGAACTAAGAACACTGTTGAGAAAGAAAAAATATAGAAGTTATCAGCACTGAACCTTTCTGCTAGTTTGATGAATAAATGTTATTATATAGATATATTTATTTTTTTTAATTGAAGCGAAGCAATCGAAAATACATTTCTTGTTTTTGGTAAATAAATATAAGGCCCTTCTTACCATTTCTTTCATAACAAGGATACCCTAAACGTTTATGTCCTGTCTATGTATGTAAGTATCTAATGACGGGCTTATAAATATTACTATATATAACAGAACACAGTGGTAAACTCCAGGCAATGCGTTATAATTTTTTTTAATTCTCACAGATCTTAAACAGCAAGTGAAAATTTTAAAATTGTTGTAAATTGTATAAGAAGAGTGACTTTTAAAATCTGAGGTCTCATAATAGATGCTGATTGTTAACTCTGTTTGTTTTCTCATTACAAACAAACTAAGTTTTGCTGCCGACACCATCAATTTCATACATATTTTAGTTCACATGTGCTCTACACATGCGAAGGGAAACTGAAATGTTTTTACTTACAATAGTAAACGTTCACGACCTGAATAAAATCATTCACGCTTGCTTATGATATAAGTTTGTTATAGGAAAGGACGTTAAAAATATCATAATTTTAAACACTCTTTCATCCTGATAATAAAATTCAATGATGTTTCTTGTAAATCGGCCCTGTAGAAAATGTCGATAGGAAAACTAAACTGATTCAGTATTTGCTTTATCTTATCACCAGTACTATTTCATAAACTAAATAGACCAGTCAATGTTCTGTGTTGTTGACATTCAGCACGGGCTTCTAAATAGTTCTTATAGAAGGGCATGAAAATATTGTAAGCAGAGATTCACCAGCGTGTTTTGATGGTTCGAGTCTACTTTTTTGCATGGTTTGACTAGATTCCCCTGATATTGGTGGAAAAAACTTAGTTCAAAGACGTGCATAAATTATATTTTTATTAGAAAACGAATGTTTCAATATAAATTCTTAGACAACTTTTCAACAAATCATTTGAAATAAAAAATAAACAAGAAGAATCGTAGCTTTTCAGTAGTTAAAAATTTTGTATCCATCAAATACAGAGGAAAGATTAGAGACGCTTCATTGACAATGTCATCACAATGTAAACAAAAATGTTTTTGAATTTTTCTTTTTCAGTTTAATAATAGGTCTATATTTACAAAATTTCTATATATGTACATACATACATAAAATATTTTTTCGGAGGAGAAAATTTGGCAAAAACCTATTTGATTTTTAACAATATATTTAAATTTAACAAATTTTTCATTAATATTTTCAAATATTTATCGACATATTTTGCGAAATTCATAATTTATAGGCTTACGCTTGAAAATTAATTAAAAATAATAACACAAATTACACATACGTAAAACGTAAATTAATCTTACTAACTTATAGTTTAAGGTTCTATTAAAATATTTTTAATTATTACTTTAGAAAACCCTCAAAAATAATTTTTAAGACACCAAAAGTTGAAATTTATATTGTACGCGAGGAAAACGTCAAATAACTCAAACTTTAAAATTGTATAGTGACATAACGGTAGTTGTCAAAAACAAAATTTTTGCACTAGTTTTAGGTTCTCCTAAATTTGATTTTCAATTAATTCCCATTTTTGGTATCAAAAATCCCAGTGAGCGATGCATGACTGCATCGTGGGATTGGACACGAAGATAGCAGTCCCATCACAAATCTAAGAAAGGAGGGCCAGCAACCAACTTTTCTGAAATCCAATTTGTTAATGAATCGCCTAACAAACTGCCTATAAACGAAAACACTGTGTAATGTATTATCAAAATTGTTGAATGTTATGCTTACATATTTCTATTGATTAGTAAAGTTGCACATTTCGTTCGAAATTATTGCGTCGTTTATTGAATGGTATCCGTCAAAACGACAAAAATATGAACAACAATATTTTCAATAGTATTGTGTAATGTAAACACACAATTTGCCGGCTAGCAAATTTGTAATTTTTTTTTAGTTTTTATGCGCAAATCGTATAGGAACTATCAAAACTAATTTGCTTGGCTAGAAAGAGTATCAGTTTTCAAAATCAGACCACCTAGTTTTTGTGGCTTAACAGCTACAAGTAATTAGATGAAATTTAATAAATAATCTTTCCGGATTACAACAGTCAAAGGAGAACATGCCTTGTGAGAAAAATTTTCAATCGCTTTTTTGAAGATGTCTACTGTTAACTATTGGTACGAGTCACCTTAAAAAAGTACAGCTTATATTAGAAATTGCTTGTTAGTATAAACTATGATTACTAACCCAATTGTCTGAATACAAAACAGATTTCAAATTTAACAAAAGTATTCTGGAAATAACTGGAGCTTCCGTCATGCTGGAATCGTCCACAACCTGGATCACGGCTAAGGAAAATTCATGACTAAGGTTCTATTTATGTTCTCTGAATGGATTTTTTTGTTATGCTCGCCCACTGTCAGTTTAAATCAATTGACTTTAGATTGCCGGCATTTAGTATAAAATTATTTTTTTCTCTATAATATGCACTAAATGAATTGTGTTATACAAAGTGTTGCTAGTTATTCTAAACGATAGTTCTTCCACAAAAGCCAACTAAAATAAATAAATTTACTACATTAAACTAGAAGTATTTGATAGGGTTAAGAGGAACCTTTTTAACCCTTTACTCAAGTAATCATAAAAATATGTTATATTTAAATTTACTTCTGCTGGAAAAATATATTTTGAGCTTATTTTGCCTTACAAAGTTCAGAATCTAATATATAATCATACTACTAAGTTAGCTGATTCAAACATAAAGGTTACAAAATATCCTGCTTAAATAGCTCTGGCTTCGAAAATATTCTATAAAATTCCCATCAAACTTCAACAACATGGGATAAAATTATTTCACATTTTTTTTAATTGTATTTGTTTGACTTTCTGTATGTGTACATTTTATAAATCTCTGACGATTTAATATGGCCTAATGCTTTGGAAAATAAATCTATGTTTGTATGTTTAAATAACTATGCATCATTTTTCGATTTTAAATTGCAAACAATCTGTTA
The DNA here is from genome assembly GCA_956483585.1 of Gymnocheta viridis. Lineage (NCBI taxonomy): Eukaryota > Metazoa > Arthropoda > Insecta > Diptera > Tachinidae > Gymnocheta > Gymnocheta viridis. Next base: position 65,716,007 of record OY101443.1, read on the forward strand.
CAAAATCACATGCTTTCCGCAATCCCTTCGTACTTCCATATATGGTTTTATATTATTATGTATGGGTTAACAAATTGTATTTGTATTTGTGCTGCAAGCAATTTCAATGCATGTTTGTCGAGTTTGAATGCATCACCGTATTTACAGCAAAAATTATACCAAATCAACCTCATTGACTGTATGGAGAAGTAAGTGTCCTTTGATATTTGATATTAACATTTGTTTGTTTATAAACACAAGCACACATACATGTACACATGCATATGGGAAAACACTAATACAAACAAAATGTATTTGTTAATATGCGCTGAGTATATGAATGTTCGGATAATTTTTGTATTTGTTGACTTTTTAGTTTGTTATTTACAAAAGGTTTTCCAGTTATGGGATTTTTGGGACTAAAACACATGCAAATTCATATTGACAGGGTGCGAATGTAATAAATGTTACTAAAACACTTATTGTTGTTGGATTTGCTATTTCGGTAATAACACTAGATAGCAAAATCAATATTTTATAATACTATACTCACCTGGGAGTATACATAGATACCAAACTGCATTGAATTTCGTTAAAAATTCGTGAAAATTCAAAAATAATATAACTATAACACAATCAATATAAACTAAAAACCAAAAATAAATAAACATTAGGCCAATTGAACAGCAATGTTATGACACTCACTGTTCATCAGTGAACTTTGCTGTTGCATAACGCAACTCGATGTTCATAAATTAGATGTTTGCCGCCGACAAAGCAAATAGTTATACGTCTTTCAGTCCGGGATACAACGATTGTGCGGGTGGGTTTCGCTCTCAATATTTTCGCTTCTATTTGACCGGCATGCATCGATTGCGCTAATTGTTTTTTATGTTTGGTTTACACATTGTTCCGCTGTTCGTTTTATCGTTGCTTTTGCGAAATTCTTGCGTCATATTTCAGTTTTGTCAAAATGAGCTGCAGAAGTAAGTTGTGTCTTCAATTACAAAACTGTTCGTTAACAAATTGTGAAGTGGGTATATTTTAATTAAAAAAATAGAGGTTTTAATATTTCCAACCAATTGATATCATTTAACGCAATAAAAAAGCGTTTTAGCTAACATTTTTAGCGGTTAACATAAATTGTGCATTTCCTGAAAATCGTTGAAGGATATAAAAAAGATAAAACATAAACATTGATTATATTTTCATGCGATATAGAGACCATATATTCCAAAAATTATGAAAAAACTCCCAGTGGTTTAGCGTCAGGTCTGAAAGGGATATATTTTACCCAGCACTTAGACATTTTCGTCAGCAATCAATACGTATAATTCAAAAAAACTTCATAAATAAATAAAATTTTCTTACTTAAGGCCGAGGCACATAGAATCCGCCATACGGTATATGTCGCTTTTTTCAACTGACAACTACGTAAGTTGAAATACAGGTTTTCTTATGAGCTTTGTCACATCGCGTACGTCTCCGTCAACGCAAAGTACTAACAATGGGCAACTTTTAAATTTTAACGTACGTTGATTAGTTTGACAGCTATCAGATTTTTATTACACATTTTTATTAAGTTCTTTTGTATTATGTGCTGACAAAAGCAAATTAAATAGAGTTAAATAAAAATTACAATTAAAAGGAACTTCACAATATCCTCGAATTCCATTGAAAATTTGTACTTTAATCATATGAAGCTGATTTAATGTCCGTCAACAAAGTACTCATTGTGCCAACCTCCTCTGCCGTTACTTTAATGTCAGTTGAACAAAGTAACGTACAACGTACGACGGATTCTATATGCCTCGGCTTTTACTTAAGTTGTTGTGTCAAGTTTTTCATACATACTGCTTATCAAAATACATTTAAATTGATAGCTGTGACGTAGGCTCCACAAAATTTTAAAGCAATTTTATTTTCAAGATGTCATCGTCAAGAAAACAGCTTCAAATGTACATCGCACAACATCATTACACCTACTACTTTTATTCTTAAATATATTTTATTATTTGATTTTAATTAATAGTTTTAAATTGCGCCAGAATATTTGTAAGAAAACCGAAAAATTATAAAAAAGCACAAACTGAACAAAAAATTGCCAGATAAATGAATAGCAATCTACCCTACAGATGATATTGGAATACGTGGTCCATTATAGCTGAAACTGAATAGTTACAACATGATCCTATGTAATGCAATCATGGGCTATGGCTTAATTTATACAAAGAATTTTTAATCGTGAATTTTTTTACATTTCTTTAAATGAAACTTCTAAAATACTCTAATATTTTCAATTTATTGGCTCATTCGCAATGTTAAATAGATAATGTTTTCTACATACATTTGGGTTACATTTGAACTAGTCCTAGTCCTCTAGGGATTTTACTATACATCCGTGTTTGGACTAGTTGCGTTATCTGCAGGGTAGTTTTAAATTTAAAAAGTTCGACTGTGATAGTAAAAAGTGTGAGTGCAGTAGTTCTTCGATTTAACGGTTGACAGGGCTGTTTGTTAAAGCGAGTTGTTCGTTATATCCAGTACTAAATTAAAAATCAATAGCGTCGCCTATTTTATTCATAACTATAAATATATATAGTGTTTTTTAATATTTTTTTTTAATTTATAATAATTTAAAATAAATATTTCTTTAAAATATGTATAAGGGAAGTAAAAATTCATAAAAACACTGTAATGCAAAATAAATTTATTTAAAAAATTGGATATGATGTATATTGGAACGGATATCTTTTTTAATGGCATCTTCTTGAAATTTGGTGTTCGTTAAATGCGATGTTCATTAAATCGAATGTTCGTTATATCGAAAATTATAGTATATTGCAAATTCAAAGGAATTGAAAGGCATAAATTGAACGTGTGACCCCATGTAAAACTAATTTTTATTAAACGTTTTTGACTGATTCAATGCCTTAGAACGTGCTCATTTTATACATAAAACTTGAAACCTTAAGTCTCATAGATGAAATTATTATTACTAACTGCCTGGCCCATGATGTCGAACGATATCGTTCTTTTGTGAAATTATACTTGAAACAAAAACAAAATTCCAGAAATTGTTTTTGTTTTAAATGTAATTTCACAAAAGAACAATATCGTTCGACATCATGGGACAGTCAGTAAAAAAGTGAAAAATGTACCCTTAAATATATTTTACGTTGCGATTTCTTACTGGTTTTCATGTTGAAAATAGGGCACTTTCTTTTCTAAAAATATGCTCACCTTTCGATGGATAATAAAACCTTTAGAAAGTGATGCATGTTTTATAATCACAATTGAACAAAAAACATTCTCGGCCTCCTACTTAACATTGATGTATACGAAGCAAATATCAAAATTCAATTTTTCTACAGTTTTAAGCACGATTTTAACAATATCTCAAATACTGTCAGCAAAACTCTTGTATTATAAGCTGCTATTACTGAAAACAAATCATGAAGTTTTGATTGATGAATAAATTGATTTGAAATTTGATTGATCAATAATAACTTTTTAATAATTTTTCGTTATGAAATCCAGTAGGTCGATTCACTAAGGTTTATAACAATAATCGTGTCGTTAAAATAAATAAAACGAAAGTTTGTCGAACTTGCTGTTGTTCAGTAGTTTTTAACGATATTCGCTGTTGTTATGTAAACGAAATTTTTTTTGTTTTTACTGAATCGACAAAACTCAGCTGTTCAGCAGAAGCGCGTCGGCTTTTGGCAAAAACTTATTTAGTTGATTTTGAATAATATACATGTACTCGTATGTATATGAAAGCAATTTTAAATAATATTATTTATATTATTTATAAACATTTTATTTTAAGTTTAATGGTGAAAGTTATAAAATTCGATAAAAAATGTTTGTAAACATATTTTTCAAGAAATAATTTCATTTTTCTGTTTTTTTAGCATTGGTGGCACATTTTATTAAATTAAAGCATAGTTATTGAGAAGAAGTTACTAAATCAGATAATCGTTACCGCTAACAATAACATTTGTAAAAAATTTTGGTTTTAACGAATCGTTAAAAGTTAGTGAATCGCATAACAGCTCTAGCAAACATAAACAGAGAAATATATCACTTTTGTATGGAAATTTTTTCTCTTTTGCAAGAGAGAAATAAAAAGTTCCATAAAGCAAAGATTTAGAAAATATTTAACAAAAATTTATCTCGTTTTAAGAACAATTTTTAACTAAAATGTAGCATATTTTACAAGATTTCACAAAAGGAAACTCTAACTCTCCTTTAATTAAAAACTAGACGTAATTTTTAAGAATGCCGACACATCGGTGGTTTCAAGTAGAAAGACGCTAACCCGTATTTTTTACGAAATTTAGTTTTTCAGTGATTCTAATACATTTCACATAAATACTACTCGTCACAAAAATTTATTGCAATAGTGTAAGAAATAACGCTTTTACAAACAGTTTTACAAAGCAGTTCATCAAGCAGTTATACAGTTTCTTTTATGTATTTCCCTTCTCCTATAAAGTTACAATTATTTGATTTAGGGCCTTTCTAATTGAGAGCAACGATATCGAGGATATCGGTGAGCTGTACCGACTACATTTACTTACAGACTTACATTTTTGTTTGATCATTGAAATAATTTATGTAGACCTACAGTTTTCTTCTTCATGGAGTCCAACTACTGCAGTAACTAGCTCCAATCATTCCATTGCCAGTACGATAGTTCTGGTAAAACACGTCTGCAAGTTGACTGAGCTGCATGGTATTTTTAGAACGACTTCTTTCTTTTTGCAGTTGAAATAGTTTAGAACTAAGTGTGCTGCCGCTCTTATATTTCTCTGAAGAAACTTTTCCTGACCGGAAGTAGCATAAAGACTAGCATAGAAATAGCATAATAAATAATAAATTATTCTAAAATCAACGTATAATTTGGATACCTTAAAAGGTTGCTTAAGAAATCACAGTTTTCGGCTCCCCTTAACGATTTAACAACTTGCTTGCACTCCAACCTAATGAAATAACAGTTTTGGTGGCAGAGCCTATAAGTGCATCACAAGAGACGTTTGCACAAAAGTATTTATACATATGAAAATTCACAAAGCAATTGGTCATAGTCACTGTGCTTAAAATAAACTGTCGATTGCATTATTTGGTTTAATAATGCCCCTTAAGGGATTCAATATTACTACTGTTTACAAAACTTCTACGTTCTTGTTGCTCTTCGAAATGCCCGACAAGGGAAGACAATATTTATGGAATGCATGTGTGTATAAATTAGTATTTGTTGTGTCTTAGTAAATGAATGGAAAATTCAAATTGCTTAAAAAAAAATCTTGTCTAATTTAACAACATGTACTCGTAGAATATGCAAATATAATTTCTTTTAGTTGTCCTTTTGTGCAAATTCGATGTATGTTGAATTATAAAATTTATTTATTTTTTGCCATTTGATAATTTTGCTCTTGAACTTGTTCAATATTTTATATTGGAATGCAATGTGTACGCTGTGGCTTTGAAATTTTAACATAAGAATTTTATGCATTTATCCTTAAACATACATAATTCCACAGCAAAAAGGCAAACGCAGTCATATTTGCATAGTTCGTTGTCTACTGAACTTTGTCAAAACCCATTTGTACATGTTGGAAATTTTAAAATTGTATGTCTGAATGTGAGCGCTCATGAGTGTTTTTAAGTTTGCGCCTGTTTATGTGCTGTATTTTATTAATATTTGTTTGTGTTCTTCAAATAGTTTGGGCTTTATAATTTTTCTGTTTTTGCTATTCATTTTTAATTGTTTTTTTTTTGTTTGTCATTGAATGTTGATCTATCTACATTAGATTATCTTTCACAATATTTTTTTTGCACTTTGTGCAACTATATTCTGCAAATTTACTTTGCAGAATATATACCAATAAATAAATAAATAAATTACTTAACAGTTAACATTTTCGCATTTCATTCTTCTTTTTTTTTATTTTTTGGTATTTTTAATAAAATTACTAATAAATTTTAATGAAAATGCGTCAGAAAAACATTATTTTAAGCAGGTAATGTTTAATAAATGTTTTTTTATTATTTCGTGTATTTTTAATTGCAAATAAATTTTGTTACATTGAACGGAACTTGAATATAAGATGTTATGTAGAACTTAATAAGGTTGTGTAATAAAACGTATAATATGTTTTAGGGAAATCTTTGCATTAAAAAAGAAAAATACTGCTGGAATAAATTACAATAGTTAAAATCTCAAAGAAGTTCCCAGACTAAGTGTCTGTCACGCAATTAAAAGACTATTCTGTAAGCAGTTTGCCTGCAAATAAACAAGAAGTAAAAATTAAATTTAATTTTTGCTTCATCATCTAAGACAATAAACCAAGAAACATTGTTAAGTTGCCCGTAATTAAAGATTAGCATACCATTTGTGATTGACCTATGTGTTTGTACTTAAATATTTTTTTTATTAAAATTTATATCTGATTACTGAAACCATTGATCAAATATTACTAGATACTCTATGGCACACAAATGATTTTACCTTAAAAAGGTCGAAATTTGTCGCATCGAACTCCTGTCACTTTTTTATGTAAATACATTTCTTATGCCCATTTCACGTTGTCATGTTTTGGGTATACGTATTTTCTACTTGCTCCACATTGCACAGCTGAATGAAATTTAAAAAACTGTATAAAAAATGCGTAACTTTTAAACTACGGAAACGATTTAAATTTCTGTATAGTAATTCCTAAGGCCTTGGCTTTCAGATTCAACTTTTTTTTAACTATTTAATAACTTTTTTACAAAATTTTGGTTTTTTTTTAAATTTCAGATTAAAAATTTTTTACTGATAAAGTTTTTGAGACAACAAAAAAAAAATCATATTGATTTTACGGATTAATCCAGAATTGGTTTGTACGTTCTGTTCTGCTATCAATCAGCTGTTTTGTTTTTGTTCAATTGTAAAACTGTAAAAACAGAAAAATTTAATTTTAATTCAAGACTTTTAAATATTTATATGTATATTTTTGTCAAATGAATCTAATTTTTCTCGAGCTATAGGTCAATTTTTTATAAAAAACGTTTATAAAATTTTATTAGTTAACCGATATTTCGCCACATCCTTGTGTGGCTTCTTCAGGGAAATATAAATATATTTCTTTTTAATATTTATTTAAAAGGTCGAAAAAATATATAAGAATATTTTTGTCAAATAAAAAACACAGAACAGAAACAAAAAGTCAAAACTAATGAAGCATTTAGGCTTTCTTGAAAATCAAACTTTTGTTAAGCTTTAAGCATGGATTATTATTTCTTACTACTCTAAATAATCATGGAAATCGGTTATCATTTGCAAACGTTAAAACTCCAGAAAGATTTTTGACGAACGAAGTTATCAATTTTGACGCCTTTTGCGACAAATTTTGACCCTATCTTGCAACAGGGTGCATACAAAAACAGTATTCGAAAAGTTTATGATATCTTAGATTTAAAAATTTTAGCTTTACTGCCACTTTTTTGTATTTTCACGCCTCTTAGCGTTAAGAAAGTTGTGTTTTTCTTTAATTTGCCAAAGTATGAGCTTTTCAAGGCATCTTAATTTTGTTTTAAAGGTCCTAGAAATAGGAAGATATGTAATTTTTATTTAACATATTTAAATGTGAAACATGGATATTTCAAATAAAATTTCTTCTTGCAAAATCTGATTACTTGCTGTAAATCAGTTGATATTGCAAACAAATAAAATATAGAAGAATGTATATTAGGGTGGATGAAACAAATTTTTTCTTGTATCGACTTCTTATAGCGTAAATACAGTGCAGACTCGGTTAACGCAACCATCGATAAGAGCAACACCTCGATATTCGAAACACCCAAATGTTTAACATTGGTTTGTGACTCTGTGAATGCAACTTTTCAAAAAAACAAGACCTCAATTAACGCAACTTTGCAAACAAAATTAAGATTCTCTATTTCGTTTACTTGCTTAGTTTTTTTAGATTGTTATTAATAAATTCAAAACTATAATCCTTCGAGCATGAAATCTTTTGATTACGTACAAAAATCATTTTGATTTACCGCTGCTCTAGGAATGACTAAGAATTTTTGGATGGTACCTTTGTTTTTGAAACCAACGTAGTTAAAAAAATTCTTTGTTTTTGAGTGGTTGTTCAAATAAGATAAAACAGCCTTTAAAAAAATGAATCTTCAAATTGATAATAACCATCAGTATAAATTTATATTTATTTATTATGAATATATATTTGGTTTAATCCTTTCCTTCAATTAAATTTTTGCATTTATTTTCAAAATTAATCTTTGTTTCTTTAATAAACCTTTTATTTGGTTTAAAATAAGTTTTTTAGTGGAAAATATACATATAAATTTTTTACTCAGTTTTCGCAACAAACTCAGTTTTCGCAACAGGCCAAAATTTCTATTCGGTGCTTCAGCCGAGTCAGCATTGTATTTTGTATTTTTTGTCTGCAATATTTTGAATATAACGACCATATCCCTTTTTTACATAACCACATAGTGTTGTATTGTAGAAACACATATTACTGTATCCTAACGACTTTTAAGTTCTCGAGAAACTACCCATAGCCAAGTATCAACTACCCAAATTGAAGGCCAGCTTCCGGAAATACAATTTGAGGGCTTAAGTACAGATCAAAAATATTTGTATGAAATAACCATATCTGTTATAAGTGGACACTGCCACGATGGCTGAGCTAACAGGTCTCCAGGAAAAATATCCCATGTTTAATGGCTAACAAAAGCAAAAATAATTTTACGTTTACATATTCATACACCAAATCCGAGATATCAGCTACAAATATTAGCAGATTATTGTGTAAAACTTTATGCGCCAGTATGGTTTGAAATAAAAACAAATCCAACTTGCAGACATGGATCTAATAATTTTTGGAAATTGGTAAAAAACTCACGACACCTTCGCGTAATTCAACGTAACTGCTATTTTGCTTACCCACAAAACTTGCTTCTGTCGATGTGGTGGGATGAAAATAGAACAGTGAGAGAACCGACAGCCAGAGGAATTCAAAAAGCATGATGCTCACCTCATACTGGAAAGCAACCTTGCGTCTTTGAGGTCCCGACTTTAAATTTTGACGAAAGTAGCTACTACTTTGAAGTTATAAATTGAAATCACAAATGTTTTGATCCACCAATTCTACGGAACATCACCACTGAAAAAATAAATGCGGTAGTTGAGTGTCAAGAAAGTGACAACATAATTTTCGCCCAGCTACCATGTCATACTAATTCGGTGGAATTAACTGTGAAAATAGTGTCAGAAGCATTGACACTACGCGATAAAAAATCAAGGTTTAATACAGACGAAAGTGGAATCAAGACGAGAGATGCCCTGATTTGACAGTAAACAAGATTTTGTGACCAAAAAATAACTAAAATAATTTCGTGATTTTATTGTTTTATGTTGTATAAGATTTTTTTTCAATTAAAAATGTTTTTAGTTTCAATTAATAATAATTGATAGTAAATAAAATATTAAAATTTCAAAAAGTTTTTTTTGACCAGTGACCCACCTTAATGTATATTTTTTTTTTTTTTTTTTTTTTTAACTTGGACCAGCACTCAGGGGATGACCCCTACATATGCAATGCATTGTGCCGGAACTAGGAAAATTGGTTATGGGAAGGAGGATAAAGGGAGTAGTGTCTGTGGACGTTCGATTTGAACTTTCCCACATTAAAAGTAACAGGAAAGACCTCTGCAGGAAGTTTATTCCACATGCGAACTGTTCGGCTAAAGAACGAATTTTCTCTGTAATGCGTAGTGCGATCCACTGGCATATCAACCACAAATGGATGCGCTCTTAACGAAGAACGTGTTGTTCGTACAAATGAGCGGGTTTCGGGAACAAGTTCCCTGATTTCATTAGAGCACATTCCATTGTAGTAACGATAAAACAGTGAAATACATCCCACATTGCGTCGATGCTCCAGTGAGTCAATAGAGTTGGCTACCCTACTGTCACCGATGAGCTTCTTTGCCCTCTCCTGTACCCGGTCGAGTATCTTCAAAATAGACTTTGAAGCACCGGCCCATACATGAGAGTTGTATTCCATTTTCGGTCGGATATAGGTGGTGTAAATATTAAGGAGATCAGATGGAGTGAAGTATCTCTTACACCGTCTTAGAAAGCCGAGGCACTTGAATGCTTCTTTTGAAACCTGAAAAATATGATCAGTCCATCGAACATCACATTTAATTTTCATGCCAAGAACATCAAGAGTTTCTGATTCCTCAATATCTACACCACCCAATATTACAGATGAAGCAGCATGATTGTATGTACATTTGTGTGTAAGCATACAACACTGGGTCTTGCGAGCATTAAATTCGACCCTATTCGCACGTCCCCATTCATGGATTGCTAAAAGATCATTATTTATCGAATCATTCATATTTTGCCTCATTGCCGCGATCTCCGGCAGGCTTGGTCTGTTATTGAATGAATATGAATGGCACATGCTGCTGTCATCTGCAAAAGAGTAGATAGGATTGAAAGTTTGAAGTAGAAGGTCGTTTAAGAAAATAAGAAAAAGTGTGGGAGAAAGAACGGATCCTTGCGGTACCCCTGAATTAATCTTGAACTCGTTTGATGAGATCCCTTCTATAACAACTCGTATAGTGCGATCTCTGAGAAAGCTTGATATAAATCGAGAGAAGACATCACCGACACCAAAAGCAATAAGTTTTGACAGAAGTGCACCATGCCAAACTCTATCAAACGCCTTGGAAATATCTAGAGCCACCACCTTACTCTCGCCAAAATGGTGAATAGAATGACACCATCTTTCCGAGAGAAAAGCCAGTAGGTCTCCCGTAGAGCGACCCCTACGAAATCCATACTGGCGGTCGCTAAGTAAGCTGTTGGACTCTAAATATCTCACAAGATGGAAATTTACCATACTTTCCATAACTTTGGAAAGTGCAGAGCAAATTGCAATTGGGCGGTAATTTTCGGGGTTGTTAGCCTCTCCTTTTTTGGGGATTGGCGTTACATTAGCAACCTTCCAACACATTGGAAATTCACCAGCATGGTACAATGTACTGAAAAGGTTAGCTAACGGACGCGCTAGCGTCGAAGAGCACTGCTTCAAGACCAGTGCTGGAATACCATCCGGCCCAGGAGATTTATTTATGTTGAGATCTGCTAGAACCTTTTTAACTGCGCGGGCTCGAAAGAATATTCTTGGCATAGTTACAGATACTCTTTCAAGCACGGGCAGTGGTTGAGTGCTTTCCGGCAAGTGGGAGTTACTTGCAAATAATTCAGCCAGAAGGTTAGCTTTATCAACCGGGTTAGTGAATACTTGATCATCCTTTAAAAGAGCTGGAATTGAGGAACTAGCATTATCCTTTACTCTTTTAACGAATGACCAAAAGCTCTTACTACCCCGAGGGGCATTAAGAACTTTAGCACGAAGGCACTGCTCGTACAGAGCTTTTTCGCGCCTTAATACTTTGGCACATGAAGATCTCGCCCTTTTGCGTAGCGAATCAGTATCGGCATTTTTGTTATTACGCCATATACTGAATGCTTCCTCTCTGGATTTGACTGCATTTTTGCACGTCAGATTAAACCACGATTTCGCTCTAGGTTTAATGGATATTTGCTTAGATGGAATGAAAGCTTTCATTCCTTGCAAAATTACGCCTTCAACAATTTCCGCCATGGCATTGACATTATGGTATATGGAAAAAACAAAGAAAGCTTTAGTTTTTTTACTTAACTTTGTTAAGCTAACTAGAACGATTTTTGTTGCAGGAATTTCCTGTTTTTGTGAACTTCCTGTTCTCAAAATTAAAAATTAGAGACAAAGAAGTAAGTGACAAAAAATAAATAAAAAGAAAATTAAATCTAACGAGGAATTGATTTTTTTTCATCTAAAGAAAGCATTCATTTAACAAAACATTAACCCATTGTAAAAGAAGGAAAGTAACATGAACAATAACAGACTTATGAACTTTGAACTCCGCTTCTGGCAACTGAAAATAGTGTGTAAAAGGTGTGATTCAAGCAGGTTCGGCAAACAGATTCAGTGTATAAGAGAACGAGAAAATATTTTTGTACTCGATTTTTATGTTCAAGGACTTGTTATGCAGGTTTCATGAAGTAAAAGGACAACTTTCGGGCTATCTTGGTATAAGCATTAAAATATCTATTGTGAGGTTTAAGCTTATACCCCAAATTTTTTTTTTGTGAACAGTAAGCTGACAAAACTGTACATATGTATTAGTTTACATTAAAATGGACTGATTCCTAGAACTTTGGATAGAGTTTATAGTTGCTCCATATTTTAAAATGTGTGAATGAATATTTTATTTATGTTTGATTCTGACGTTCCAAAAAAAAAGAACTAAAAGAAATATTTTTTTCAATAAATCTATAAGAAAATGATATAGTATATTCATAAAAACTTTATTTTCCATCATCTTCAGTGATTGACCTTCATAGAAAATCATTTTCAAAACTTCTATGCAGCCATTGAATTATTGTGGGAGTACCTGTATCATACATACATACATACTATGTATGTATATTCTTATCAAACAAGCATTGTAAGGATTTTGCAGCTTAAATTGTTAAACTTGTCGTAAAGTAAAAAATCAAGCAAAAGACCCACACATAAAGGAAAAACGGAAAATAAAATTATACCCAAAATAAAAAAGATCCTTCTTGTACAGCAGTGCAGGTGATCTAAAGTCAAGGTGGTTCTTGGCACCTTTAGCTTCACTCATGAAATTGAAAATTTTGTCTTCTTGGTGTAGAAGTACACTTCTGGTTAGTATATTTTGAAAACCCCTCTTATTTGTTATAATTTTTTTATTTGATTTTTTTGTTTTGCACGAAAGTAGTGAGAGTTTTGTTGATTTTTGTTCAACCATTTTGAGTCGTAATACACACATGTAAACTTTTATGTTCGTTCATAATCGTAACTGTTTGAAGTTATGTGGGTGTATTGGTAAATTTACCCTCATGCACAAATATGTATTTACGTACATATGTATGTGTTTATGTTTGATTGTGTACGTTTTTAACAGTTGGTAAATATTGACCAACATTGATTGTTGTGTATTCCGCAGGTAAATTGGTTGCTATTTTTTTGACTGATTTTTCTCTACTCTGCAACAAAAACATACATGTTTTGCTTGTTTGTTTGCGTTTTGTATTACATTTTGCCCTTTTCATACAATTATCTCTAAATACAGAAAATTTGTTATGCTAATAAAACTTCTAATTATTGTATTTTGGGTTCAGCAAAAAATATCAAACAACTGAAAAGGTTCATAGTAAATAATTATTTTTATAGACAGAATTTTAAATTGAAGAATATAATTTTAAAATTAATGCTACAGGTCACAAAATTAGTGAACAGGTTAACAGTCATGATCTTACAAATGCGTTTTGCAAAATTGAATGTAATTTGTGTATGTAAAAGGTAAATATTTTTGTAAGTAAAGTAATTAAAAATTAAGCAAAACACAGTCGAATTCTGATTTATTTAAAGGATAATTTCTCATATGTGTATTTACATAAGTAATTGTTTGTTACACAAAACATCTTTTGGCTGTCAGTGTTAAGCCCCCACAACGTGAGTTATTCCTGTATAACGACTGGGAAAAATTAAAAGAACTATTCTAGAGTTATGAAATCTGGTTTATAGCTTTTTTGAACTGAATAAAGATGAAATAAAAGTTTAAAAAATATCGAAACAAGGAACCCCGTAGACTAGAAGATAGCGTACTAGACTATTAGTCGAGGGGTCGCAGGATCGATTCCTGCCTAGACCATGGGTGTTTCTGCAGACAAGACAAAATGGCTTCGCGGTTTGTGTTTGTTAAAAAAAAAAAAGAAAAAAAAAACTGGGCGATTACATTCAGTGTTGCCAGAAATGGAAAATGGTATAATGCTGTTTACAATTCAATAATGAACACTGCTATAATTTCTGGCCATTGCAATATGAATTACTTACAGAAAATACAAATAATGGTTAAATTTGCAACAATGTGTAAAATGTCCTTAAGTTCACTTAAGCGCATTTGGATATCTAAAAGTCTGTTTGAATTTGCTTAAGCATTTGACAGTCTTTTCATTCTATTTTGACAGTAGCTTAGGCTAGCTTATGCATATTATGGTCACAAAGTTGCTTTGATCTTCGTTCATCGTTTGTATGTAAATAAATGTAGCAGGTTGTATGTTTGTGTGTTTGGTTTTCATGTTAATCTAACAAAAGAACAGTAAAGCTCAAAAAATAATTTAAAATACCTTCTCAAAGTAAAAACTTTGGGAGTGGAAAAGCGGTCTTTCTCTAATTCTTAAAAAGCGAATTTGAATTTGTAACACAAAATATGTTTGGTCTTCCTGAATCACAAAATCAATCTTTTGATGCAAAATACTACAGAAAAACTTAAATTTAAACATGCGTTTTTCTTAGTTGTTACTTAATTTGTTTTCCTATTGATAATTTTTATGTATATATAAAGGAGTTCAATATATAAAATATATAAATAAGTTCAAAAATAAAAATTTAGTTATAAATTTAAATTTAGTTAAATTCTCCATTTTACTCCTCAATATTTTCGTTTATTGATCCAATTTCTGGTCCAAATTTCATAGCTCCAGTATAGCATTTTTTTTGCATAAAAACGAATCATTGTACCCCGCCAGCAATAGTTGTCTACGGAAAGTTCTTTTCCTCATCACTCTTTGCACTATTTTAGCAAAGAAGTTTCATTGCAGGAGTAAAAAAGCTTCGAAAATAATTGCATATAATGTGAACTTTAACACCCCAACTCTGTTAAGTCGGAGTGATTGTGTCTAAACAAATTATTGTTTACAAATACTAAAAGTTTTTGTTTTCTAGAACTAGTCTGAACATAATTTTTCTTTTTTATCATTTCAATATGTTGATCGGCCAGATATTGAATAAAAATAAATAGAATACAATTCATCGCAGCACAATAGCTTACTGGGTAATTAGATACAAGATGTTTGTTTACGAGAAAGTTAAATATGATGTTACAACAAACTTGCTCGTATGTATATTTGTGTTTTCAATATCGAAATAAAAGTGACAGTAAAAAAATGGATTTAACACGCAAACTTATTTCTGGCTTTAATTAAAAAGTTGTTTTTATTGCGCTTTTAATAACGAGCGTCCTTTGCTTCAGTTTTTCCAAACTCAGTTGTTGTGGCACAGGACTTACATGCCACCCAACCTAAACTTTTTATGAAATACCCTGTAATGATATGTTTGTTCAGCCAACACTTTACTCTAATATAACATAAGGAAACAGTTGCTAAGGCAATAGGAGAACATATTGGAAGTAAATCCGAACACTATCCAGAGAATATAAGGGAAATATTGATTATAATGACTTTTTGCGCTACAGATTTTAAAGGAAAACTATTTATTGATACAATTTGACAAAAAAGGAATTCAAGATGATCTGTTGTCAACAACGAATAGAAGATTACCCAATTTCATTCTGTCATTTTAATTAAACATAAAACTAAATGTATTTAACTAAACTATGATATAATGTCTAATGCAATTTCGAAAATATGCTGAAGTCATATTTTGCGGTTTTGTAGCACAGAACTTTTGAACTTCCTGATGGATTTTTAGTTTTTAGAAATAATCCTATTGTAGTTCAAATTTCTAGCTTCGTTTTTAATTTATTCTATTTTAAGAATACAGAGTTCTAATAGGTTTGACTTAAAATATATTGAATTATAATTTAACTTAAGGTATTTTTCCTTACAAGATAATGTTGTATTCGCTACGCTATAACTTGATAAGAAATCGCACAAAAAAATTTAACGTATGCCCAGGGTTAGTTATCTATATTATTAATAGACAAACACGTTTTAATAGATCCCTTTAACGGCCGTAATACTGAACCGATTTAGGGAAGTTTTATATGTTTTTAAACCGGACTTTACATAGATGTGCACAGTCGTAATTTTATTTGAAACGGTTCGTTACTTAGGGAACTATAAGCGTTTAAAGTTGCCACTAACGCATGCACCCTTATTACACATGCATGTCGAACGCTGGCTGCTGCCTTAAGACCTTAATTTTTTTTTTGCCAAAGATATATTGTATGTGTCTAGTATCTCAAGTGCTCAGTTAATTGGATCTCCGCTTTAATCGGTTAATAGCATAGTTAATTAATAGAGGAAGGAATCAATTAATTGCAATAAAAAAATATATATATTGGCTATATTTTTTCTAACATTCACTTTTTTTGTCCTGTACTGTTTTTTCTGAACAGACATAACTATGAATCATTTAATTAATGTTTTGTGAACTTTTTTATTATGTTAATTGAATTCGAAAAAAACTTGAAACATCTCACTAAAATGTCAGTACCTTCTCAAGACTTTGCCCAATATTTCAAAATTGTATATAATTGGACTTAATTAACAAAGAAAAATATCTGGTTAATGGATCTTCGGGATTTCATAAAATTTTTGTTCATTTCGATTTGAACACATCTATATGTGTTTGTATCACATGAAACAGAGCGTGTGTTTTTTATAAATTCAAAATGATAAAATGGTGTATCTTAAATTTATAAATCAGTTTTGTCGCATTGGCCAACTAATTAACATATTGTTATTTTGAATCACAAATAACGAATTCCTCAACATATTACAAACCATTATTATACGCCCGTTGGATATCAAATTGATTTTAAGATCTCAGTACCGTGGGTTTCAATACAATGTTATTAATATATTATAAAAATGTACTTTCAAATTTATGTATAAATAAAAGAAATTGATGTTATCATTGAGGACACTGTACAATTAAATGTTTGACGTATATTATTTACAACGTTGCCAGTTTACACTTTTCGAGACTAACGTTAGCCCGTTTTACATCGTTAGCCTTGAAATTTATCAATTATAAACAGAAATTCCTCATGAAATTTTACCGTTTCTCCTATTATGAATAAAAATTCCCTCATTTTCTTTTTTATTACATTTTTATCAGCCGTTTAAAAGGAGAAAAGGCTAAGAAGCAGAAAGGTAGTTATTCTAAATATATTTAAATTTGGATTTTTTCTAATAAAAAATCCCTCAAAAAACAGAAGAGAGTTTCAACTAATTCGAAGAACTTTTTCTCGAGAAAAGACTTTTCCTAATGAAACAAATTCCTTTTGAATATTTATAATTGGGCTGTATATTTTTTCGATTTACTCTCAAAAAAGGATTAATTTGTTAAGATTTTTTGTACGCATTTTTTTCTGATTCTCATATCATACTTTTATAATTGATTTAGTTAATATGTGTTCGCAAAATTTGGTGATAATAAACAAACTTCATAATCTCAAGATTTAAATCCATGCATAATGCTGTGGCAACTTTTAACATTTGCCTTATGGAAACCGACAACTAAATGTTGGGTTGGAACACCCTCGTTAAAGCAAACAAGGTGGCTAAACAAACGTATAATTTCTATTATTACACGCAAATAAAAGTTATTAAAAAGCTAAATTTACGCATACAAAATTTGTTAAATAAATTCTACTAAAACAATGGGAACATCATCAATCATTTTATTTCTTTTGTTAGGCCGCTAAAATAGTCAGTCATTGAACACAATCTAATGGCTGAGGGGTTTCGTAAAAGGAAACACGCAAGCTTAAACATTTCTGGTATTTCCTGGTTGTACTTGTGTTACATATACAAAGATTATTTTTAAAAATTATATATAAAGGCGCCTGTTTATACAAGATTTTGCTATAAAGTAAATGGTATTTTTGGTTAGTCAAATGGTCTGTGCAAACCTATTCAAACAGGTATGATGACAGACAACTTTTAAAGATAAATTTATTTTTTAATTTATATTAATTTATTTTTGTATTTCATTTTTGCGTTTGAAAAGATAATAGTTTTAAATACGCTCAAAAACTATTACCAAAATCGTTCATTACACTTTTTTAAATTGATCCTTTTCCATCACTTATCACTACATAGGCGATTTAATGTGCGATAATGATGGGAAATGATGATTTTGGGGAGAATACGAATTAAAATTTATCCTGCTGTCCAAGTCGATTACATCTAACCCCGTAATGAACCCTTAAATAAGTTTGTCTTCAGGTAATTGTTTTCAAAAATACTGTATAAATAGCAGTTGTCTATGATGGGTCTTATTGTTAATATTTATATGCTCTTAACGTTCTTGTATTTTGACGGTTACTATACAACTATTTCTAAATGAAAATTAAACCATATTTTAATATTATGGAAACATGTAGGCCGTAGGTTTGATTCCCGCCCAGTCCCAGAGCATTTCTGCAAATAATGTGCTACGGTTTCTGCCGAAACATTTTCGAATAATTTCATTTATAACGATGGCTACAAACTGTCCGTAAAACGTTGCAAATTTCTTAAGATTACAATATTTTGGCTACAGATGATCTCACATTTATTAGCCCACCTTCAATATTTCTCTGATTGTTTTTTTCTACATTCTTTAAACTTATTAAGATGGATTTTTATTGCCCAATTGACGTAACCAAACGTCCATCTAAAAGTTAGCATTTTGTGGTTGCCATCGTCATCATCATCTTCATCGCCAATGTTAATTTTTATTGTTGTTGGCATGACGTTTAAGTTTTATTTTCCTTTCCACTTTTTGACTTACACTTACACGAAAGTTTAAGGGCTCTTGAATGTAATTGACAACTCATGCAGGAAACAACCTATTATCCTGATATTAAATTTCAAACTAAATTGGCTCAAAGTACTATTTGCTGCGTATCATGCTTTATAATAGTTGGGGTCGGTTTAATTCTTAGCTAAAATTTAAAAGAAAATAAATAATAATATCCTTGAAATTTATTTGTTTTTGTTTATATGATGTACAGCGAAATGGTTACCAGTTTCAATATATATGTCTGCTTTTTGTAGATGTAAAGAAAAATTTGTGATTAGTCATGTTGATTGTTAAATTGCTTTGTTTATTTGTTGGCAGACGTTGCTTGTTTGAATATATTCAAATTGAAACTTTATTGTGGTTGGCATAATTTTATTTAATTTTATAGATTTGTTTTACAGCACAGACTTTAATAAAATAAACAAACTGAAAATATATTATGCTATATTCATTCAGAAAACTTGGTGTAGAAATCAGAAAAAGCAAGATTTCTAAAAGAGGCACCTCCAACTTATGCATGGTGTTTAGTGGAATATAAGTGTACTTTTGAATGGGATAAAAAATAATTTTTTATCTGGTATTTGTTGCGATATAATTGATCACAAAGATTTGTGTTGCAGGCTCCAAAAAATAGAAGTAACTTTAAAAGTTAAAGTGTGTTTTCGTAACTTTTTGCAAATTTGGCATGATAAAGCCCACAAAATCTAGTTCCTAAAAGAAAGATGAATATAAGAGAATTCTAAAGCAATTTATTGGTCGTTTTTTATCAAAAGACAACATTGATACATTTTTAAAAGAAGTAGGTAAATGAACTTTAAGTTTATTTACATTTAAAATTGTAATTTTAAGTAGGTCACTTATTATTTCAAAACAAAAATATTCATAATGCTATTTAATCACTTTTAAATTTATTGCACTTGTTGAAAGTTGTGAAAGAATTATTTTAATTAGGTCACTTATTATTTCCATAGAAATATATTCAATAACTTGTACAAGAATTATTTTAAAAACTGATGACATACAATATAAGAAGACAAGTTATAATTGAAAATAAAGAAATATTGTAAATCCAGTCTTATTTCGCTACTCCTAAGATTAAGTTTTTAAGTAAATAAAGATAGATAAAAAATTATATACATTTTTTTTGGGACAACCGAAGAACAAAAGCATTTGTCACGCTACGTGCCGCACGTTACATTTTTTCTATTATATTTTCTGTCTTGAAATTTTATATATAATTTTAATGTTTCCAAAATAGTCAACATTAAAATTTGTTTTGCTAAAATGGAAGTGAATTCAATATATAAAAATATAACTTTTGATCGGGCCATCTTCATTAACACTAAAGTAATGATATGAATAAATAAAAATTTTATAATTTCTGGTATTAGATTAGAAGATCTGAAGTAGAATAAAATTTGTTAACAATTTGTGCATTAACAATCATCAAAATGTAATTATATTATTTCTAAAATTATATATCAAATCTAATATTCCTTAAAAAGAGGATAAAAAATAAGTTTAATAAATTAAAAAAAAATGTTGTTTGGTGGATTGTTTCTGGGACTTGCCCACATATTATTTTACTGCGCATTTCATATATCGACCCTTTTGCGCGAAATTATCGTATGTTACATATTTAACGAAATCGGATTATTTATATAAACTGGTTCTAAGTCCGTCAATATATCTGTTGTGAAAATATTAGAGCGATAAATATAATTGTTATGTAGATAACAAAATGCACATTTAATCGCATGTAAAAGTTTTTTAGTATATAATAGCAATAAAAATAGTAATAAAAACGCTCTCGTGTAAAATTTAGTTTTTGTAACATACGATAGTATCGCGCACAGGGATCGATATTATAGTTTTGTTTCTCAACAATAAGCTTTAAAAATAAGCTAAAAATTTTAATTGACTCTTTATTTTTGTTTCGAAACCTTTTCGGTATTTCCATTTAATAAAAGAAAATTATTGACAATTGAAAACAACATCCCCTAAATTAATAGAAATATATGCTTGATTCGGAGCCATGAACTTATTTACATTTTATGTTATGAATCTAATACATTTTGTTGCTGTTGAAATTTCTTTGACGTTAAAGATACTGTTGCATTCCTTTAATAATAGCAATGACAGCCACGTTAATAATATTCAAATATCAAAATTCATTTGTAATTAAAGTTTGATATATTAAAGCTCTCTCACGTACAACACATTACAAAATGATTTTCAGCATAATTTGCATAATAAAAGCTAAAGCAACAGAAGCAGCCATAACGACAATAAGATGCTGTTGATGTCAATAGTGGCAATAATATTAGTAACAACAATAACAACAAAAAATAAAGTGAACAGAAATGTCAAGATGAAAACAAGCCGTATTAAGGTGTCAGTGGCATAAGTTGCCTAATTAACGCAAGAAAATTACAATTGCTTCTATTGACAAACTGAAATACATTAACGAACAAGCACTTACGCATATACAAATTGAGGTACTTTGGGATGTGACACACATACATATCTACAATTGAATATAGTGACAATTTAACAAGCAAGAATTATAAGACACAGGACTGCGACAGCTACATTACAGATGCGAAAAATAGTAAACTGAATTAAGTTATTTATTAGTCATAGAGCTTTTGATGTCTGTGTAATTCCCGACACCTAAAAACTGAGCATATTCTTTTAAAAAACTTAAAGGATGTTGAAATGACCAAAAAGCTCCAATAGCATGGAATATAAGCAAACTTAATTATTTGGTTGTACGATTCCCTATTACGGTTAAAATTTTATATACTATGCTTTATGTTTTCGAATTATGGAAAACCCTGTCGTACGCCTCGAGTCTGTTACTAATGCAGTATTTTTTTAAATAACATAAGTTTTTATCATCTTACGATAAGCCGAGTACCTAAAAAATAAATTTTGATATTTCTACTTTGCATCTTTTTATTATTTTATAAATCAATTTACAAAAAAATTAATGTTGCAATTATCGTATTCTAATTTGTTAAATAATACGGGTAAATATTTCATATTCCTGGTCACCAGTATCCAACGTCAAAAAGTTGTAAAGACGAACAAAAAACGCCGATGAGATGGTGCTAGCCTGATGAATAATATAGGGTGTCCGCCGGGAAGGTATACTACTTTGTTTGTTTATAATTTTTTAATAAATTAAAAGGAATGCATCTTATATTGATAAATGTTTTATTTAATGTCGGTAATTATATATAGAATACAATATCAGATAAATGTCCGCCTCTGTTAGCCTTACAAATTCGAGCCCTTTTGAGCACAATTTTCATTACATTCTCACACATTTCACGCGGTATTTCATTAATTTCTTCACGAATATTTTGTTTGAGTTACTCAAGCGTTTCTGGTTTGTTTGCATAAACATTGCTTTTCAGATATCGCCAGAAAAAGAAGTCCGGAGCAGTCAAATAAAGCGACTGTAGAGGCCAACCAACATCACCATTTCTTGAAATAACTTGTTGTGGAAAGAGGTCTCGCAGTAATTCCATTGTAATCCTGGCTGTATACGTGGTGGCACTGTCTTGTTGGTACCACATGTTAATCAAGCCAAAAGCACGCAGTTGTGGTGTTAAAAAGCTTTGAATCATATTACGATATCTCTCCCCATTCATAGTTACTGGAATCTTAACTGGAATCAAATACAAATTCTTGTGCAAAATTTTGGCCAAAGTTGTTCTTTGAAGACCAAGCTCCTGAGCACGGCGTCGAATCGAGGTTCATGGATTATTTTGAACACTTTCTTGAGCAGCAGTAATATTTTCAGCCAATCGTATAGTACGTTGTGGTCCATGCTTATGCCTATTACCTACAGACCCTTTCTTTGAAGTCATTCACTACACGATAAATAGTGCGTTTTGTTGGCACGTTGTTTCTCCCAAAAATTTCACGTAAATTTCTCATCGTCAAAGTAATCAAGGATTGATTTTGATAAAATGTTTTAACAATTAAAATACGTTGGTTTATCGAATATTTTGCCATAATAAATTTGCCACGTGTCTACATCACGACTGCAAAATATTTTCAAGACTAATGTTTCCCAAAATGGTGGCAAAACAAAGTAGTATAGCTGCCCGGCGGTCACCCTGTAAATTGTTCCAAATAGTACCTCCCTTAATAAAATTAATAATTTTATCAGAATTTTTTTAGAACTATAAAAAAATTTAAAAAACTTTTTTAAATCTTTGAAAAAAGATATCGAGGCAAACTCGATTAATATAAATTTAATAATTACTATAAAAAAATAAATAGGTAAACTGAGATTTGAACTTGAGCCAAACGATTTTTTTCAATATAAACTAAATATAAGTCCGACTAATTACTTACAAACATAAATTACTTTATCAATACATTTGGCTGAATATTAATTTTCTATAATTGAAATCGTTTTTCATTGTTTTGTTTACTTAATATACAGAAAAATATAAAATTCGATCTTAATTCCTAATACTGCATATTTAATTTGTTGTGTTCTTAAAGTTAAATCTATGATGAAAATTATATATAATTAGTAAAATTAAAATTCTTAATAATTCAAGGATCTAACAAAAATTTTTTTAACTAATTTTTGGTCACATGAGTTGACCAAAATTACGAAGTTAATACAAATTCATTTTGGTTTTCGATAGCCTGTTTGGATTGAATATTTTTACGTTATAAGTTTTTCAGTGTGTTTTTTTTCGTGCGTGTTAACATTAGCTAATATTTCCCAGGGGTAAATTTTAAAAGGCCTAAAAATTTCTGACTGCTTAAAGGCCTGTAACACCTTAGTTTTTTAATCAATTTAAATTTTTTCCCGGCTTTCCAGATCTGACTTTCTAAAAGATCCGATATACATTCCAAATTCTTTCCTGCTGCATGCGAGGTTAAAAATAGTTTAACTGCTGTTTTATTGATAGGACAAGGGATTACAAAAGCAAACAAGAAGGAAGGGAAAGTACATAGAAGTACATAAACAAGCATTTTAGTAGTTGTGTTTGAAGGTTCACTTCAATCGGTTGAGTTTTTAATAAGTAAGAAGTTGAAAACTTTCATTTAAATACTTTTTACTAGGCTTTCATTACAAGTTCTTTAGTTTTTGCTTAAGCCCTTGTGGCTGCTCAATAAGGTCTTCTACAAGGCCTTTACACTGCTGCATCTCACTGCTGGACTGTTGTGAAGTTTTTATTTATTAAGCTATAAATGACTTTTCGTGGGTATTTGCCGGAAAGCATGTAATTCTATAGCTTATTAACCAATGTGCATAAGTATTTGTAAATTGTGATTGGCAATCATATTGAATGTCGCTGACAGGCAATTAATTAAAATGTCTGTTTTTCCCAAAGTTATATTTGAGCTAAATAATACTTGGTATTTGTTTAACAAAGTGCCTGTAATTTTTTTTTTGTGAAAATTTGCAATATTTAATGCGAACTTTGACAATACTAATTAATGATTATTTGATTTGTATATATGTACATATATTTTAATTGATTATTCAAAAACATTGTATAGTTTTTATTGTAACAATTAGTATTAACTTGGTATTAATCATAAATTCTTTTACACATATAAATTTATGTAAATTGTTGTCGTATGTTTTAGTATGTTAAAATAAAATTAAAGTAACATTTTTAAGCTACACAAGCAGTATTTTTTCTACTTGATATAAAATACATATGCAATAAATCCTTGTACGTCAGGTAAAAAACTCAAGGAATTCAGAAAAAGTGCGTTTTTCAAAAATGCCAAATTGCCAATAACGACTGAATTTTTTTAAAGAAAATTGACTATAAGCACTTGATACTAATTAAAGTTTTGGTTCAACTATGAGTTAGGTTAAGTTAAGTTAATGGGGCAGCAACCATTCAAGTAGTGGCTCGCTTGGGTCCATCAGTTCGGTGCCTTTGTAGTACCCTAAAGCGAGTCAGACAAAATATTGTTATTGATGAATTTTTGTCTATACAAAAATGTAAGAGAAGTATTGAAATTTGCACAGCAGAAATAACTCATGAGTCTATATCAATTGTATAATTAGCAATTTGTGTATTAATAACAAGAAAGTCGTAAGAGATAGAAAAAAGACAACTCACCTTTAAAAATATCATTTCGATCTCAAAATAAACTGTTCAAGGTGAATTTGTAATCAAAAAAGTTTACGAAAAACACATTTTTACCAAAAAAAAGATGACAAAAGACTATAAGACAGCTGAGATGCTGACCTTACCTGGTATGAATTCGTTTTGATTCATAAAGAAATATTCGATTTCGTCTCTTTCTGACAGATGTCAATTAAATTTCAGAAACTCAATGTCGTATATTCAGAAATTACCACTAAGTGCTAACATTTTTAAGTACCTATTTAAGTTATTCAGAGTTGTTTAGTTTCAGCACAAAAAGTTTGCGCTTAGTTATAGGTGAAGCTATAACTAAATGATGGCTAACTAATACATTCAAAAAGCTAATTAATTTCTATTGCGTTCAAAAAACACACTAGAGATGTGTTTTTGCTCAATAAGGTTCTATTGAATAACTTTACTTTTACAGTCCCTTTTTTTAATTGATTTACGTACAAAATATAAACAAACAAATCTTTTTTAAGATTTGTATGAATGTTGTAAAGAAAAAAATGAGTTTTTAATACTTCATAAGATTTCTAATTAATTACAGTAAGTACCGTTCAACATATTATCGATATTTTGTTATCTCTACATGCCAATCTGCAGGATAGCATTTCTTACAACAGCTGAGAGCAGTTGCTGCACCAGTTATGAATTGTAAATAAGTACTAAAACTATCTGTGAACTAGTTTTTAGTTCCTATTTAATTAGTTTTGATTTTGGTTATGATTTCTGAATATGAGTCAATATTATAAAAAATTAGTGCGCTTAGAACAAATAAACGAGAACGACAATTTTAATAAAAATATTTCCAGTACAATGCCAATTAATAAAAGAGAAAGAGCATTAGAATATCCTTTGAGACGCACTGAGGTAGTAATATTTCTGATATAAATGTATCATATTATTTATACTTTGTTTATTTCCACTTCATACGATTATTAATTTTTCACAACTAACTTTAATGCGTGTTAACTTTCATGTTCTGTTTCCTTTAAAAAACCTATCGTTATTCTTTTCTTTGAGTTATTTATAAGACCAGATATTCTTGATTATATAAATGTTAATGTCTGACGGATAACGTAATTTTAATAATCTTATTCGTATGAATTTTCGTCATTTATAGGAATCTTAATATTTCTTAATAAATTTCGTTAACATGTAGCTTAACAACAGCTTCGCTTAACACTCTTTCATATAAGAAAAACAGAATAGGAAAGGACAATTCATTATATCACTTTTATCGCAATGATTGTAAAATTTCACAATATTTGCAGTTAAAAATCAATATCATTAAATATATAATATGACAATAATAAGCAACAGTGTAATGAATTTTCCTTTTAAAGGTTTCTTCAATTTTAAATTGTTGTGGCAGTTTGCCTTTCTCCTTTTTTACACTATTTAAATGAAGCATCATTAAAAATTTTAATGTTTTCACTTTTAACTATTGAATGACGTTTCTTGTTTAAACTGTTACACAATCTTTATTCTCTTTTGTATTTTCTTATTACTTTTAATTTTATTACAGTATTTAGTAAATTTTTTATTACTCTATTAAATTGGTGCTTATGCCAAATCATCAGTAGAACTTAAACTATATTTTTCTTTTTATTTGCAATTTTTCTCGTTTAGTTTTGACATCATCATTGAATTATTCTCTATATTTTCATTCAGTATTCAACGAGTATAATGAATTTTAAAATATTTCTGCATGATCGTATACTATTTTAAGTTATAATTTAACCACATTATTTTTTAATTTTATAATTTTATATTTTTATATTTTTGTATTTTATAAACATAATAAAAAGTACCATAGAATATTTCCACAGCAGGCTTTTCCCATGTTCCCACTACAGCTAAAACTGATTAATCCGCTCTCTCCATTACATCCATAAAATATCATTTTGTGTGGTTCTGAAAATAATTCAAATGAAAATACCTAAAACTGAAGCAATTCGTTCTCAAAATTTTGCATGACGAAAGTATGTAATTTCTGATAATTTTTTTATATTTAAATTAAGAATTAGAGATCACATTACAATTAATTTCATTTTGGAAACACATTTTAATTTGTAGTTCACTCCGCTCCCTTTCAAAATTCACACTGCCATTAAAAAAAAATTAGAAGACAATTACTCCAGTTGTAGGTAGTTCAGAATTACAACGAAATTCGTGTCTTCTTCATTTATCCTAGTCTTCTGAATTTGCTATCAAATAAAGAAATACAATTTATTTAAAAGGAGTTAATGCAAAGAACTTATTCAAATAAAATATTCGATAAAAAATCACTAAAAAATAATATAATGTTGCGATCAAAATAATTTAAGATTAAATGCCAAAGGAAGAGAATGAACCAGCAGAAGGAGAAAGGCCGAGGCACATAGAATACGTCGTACTTTCTACGTTGCTTTTTTCAACTGACGTTAAAGTATCGACGAGGAGTAATTAGTACTTTGTTGGCGGACATTAAAGCACCTTCATTGGATTAAAGTACACATTTTCAATGGAATTCGAGAATATTCTATTTTTTTATTTTAATTTTTGTTTAATTTAACTTTGTTATCACACAATACAAAAATTCTAATAAAATCAAAGTAAAAAAAACTGAAATTTCTCAAAAGTACTCAACGTACGGTAAAAGTTTCCCAACTTTAGTCCTTTGGGTTGAGGGATACGTACGGAATTTGACAAATTTCATAAGAAAACCTGTATTTCAACTTAGGTGTCAGTTGAAAGAGTCAACGCTTAACGTACGTACGTGCATCGGCCTGACAAAAAATTTGTCCAAACGAAAATGATTTATCAAACTAATTGAGGGGCAAACTGTGTAATTCAATCTGTAGTGGAAACGTTCGAACGTTTACTACTTTTCATTAATTTATATTTTAATTATTTTTCTCCTTTGAATTAAATTAAGGTTTGCTAAAAAAAATAAGGCTCATACAATAGGATACTTTGGGTTTGGGTCCAGAAAACAGGTCCCTTAGTATTACCTGACGTGGACAGTGTAAAAAAGAGATTCCATCTATTCTATGTTGTAGTCGATGTTGAACCAACTCGTTTTTCGAATAAACTGGTTTATTCTTTTCAGATTGCATTCCGTAAGGTCTGCGAGTTTGCATAAAATCGAATTGCCTACGTATGAGTACATGGCTCTGTGATAGAACAGAGCTGGACATTGACAGAGGCGGTGCTTGACAGTTTCTTTCTCCTCCTCATTTTGTCAGCTTCTACAGAATTCATTGAAAGGAAGATTCAATCTATTTGTCCGGGCACCTATGAAACAGTACCCTGTTAAGACTGCTACGAGTATACGTAGCAGATTTCGAGGGAGCCCTAGTATGATGGCAGATTTAGCTCCATTATACTGGGGCCTGGTTGATCTGGAGACTGTGCATGTGGATTCATTGAACTATCCCTATAAGTTTCTGCTGTATGAGGATTATGCAGCTTTTCGGTGGGACTCCTACAATCTGCCCGGAGTTCCGTTCTCGCAAATGTGAGCTTTCCTTGGCTAGCTTGTCCACAGCCTGGTACCCAGATTAGTTCCAGGTTGGAATGTGACGCCCAAAAGTATAAAAGATGACTAAAAGCTATATTCGGTCAATTAAGTTATGAATTCCGATTAAAAGTGTTAATGTTCTTCAAACGATGCAATCATTTTTATTTTGTTTTGTTTGTTTTAAATTTTTTGATTATTTTCGAAAAACTTCATTCTGGCCCCGACCATGATCCAGTATTAGATAATGGCCCCGACGTTTAACGAAATTTTACACTGTGCAGTTGCTACATTTATTGTATAGCTTAACATCTAAAAAAATATAATTTAATTTACACTTTCAATAGACGAACTAACAAGCTGGCAAATATTTAGTTCATTTGGTTCAACTTATATATATTACATAGCATGAGTATATGTAAGTGTAGTTCAACAATAGATGTTTTGTTATAATAACAACCTAAAGCCATAAAATGAAGAGAAATGATATGATGATATCATACAAATATTATATTTATATATCAAACAAAAACAAAAATATACTTAATTGTAAAAGTGCACTTGGGAAAATAAAGTTAATTTTCAAATACAATTCAAATACAAATAGATATTTAATTTATTGTTGGTGTTATATATACATATCAATTTTAGTGTCAAAAGAGATACCATTTATTAACATCAATTAATAACAAAATTTTGAAGATATTTTAAATATTTTAACTGCAGCACAATTTTTAGATGTTGAATAAAATCCAGTTTTTAGTTATTTAAGTTTATTGTGGATCTGTTGTACTCTAATTTGTAAGATGTAGGACATTTCTTACGGTTTGTATTCTATAATCCTCTGTATTTAATTATGCTAGTCCTATTTTTCATTAAGTAGTATCGTTTCCAACTTTTTGATCCAAAATAAAGCAGTAGGATGGTGAGACCTATAAATGTTCTGAAACATTTAAAAAAAATTTTTTTTGTTAATGTTAAAGTTATCAAAAACTATGCCCTTCAAGTACATAAACAAAAGCAAAGAATAAAAGTCTACATATTTTTAAATTTATATAAGTCAAACATATATAATAAATATGAGGTATTCCTTTTGACTTCAGTTCAATATTGGATCAAAAATATAACAGAATACTTGTATTTAGGCATAAAAAATTAAACTCGTATACGTTTCTCAACTGACAATATTGCTCTTATAGCCTATAGTGTTGGCATCCCAGGTTTGTCCATTTTTCGTCGATCTTTGGAATTGGGAATTCCTGATCGTGTGAGTTCTCGAAGCGGCAATCGCAACTGTACACCAAAATCTTGTGATTTACCATTTAGACTTTTCCTAATTAGAGCTGCATGAAAGATATGATGGCGTAGGTCACAATCGATTCAAAACGATTCCGCAATTGCGGAAATTGGTGATGAAAAATTTTTTGTAAATAATATGGCCCTGCAAACGTTGCCATGGCGGTATTGTAGGTAATTATATTTTCCGTTATCGATGGAATACACTCCTCTTTACAATTAAAAAAACATATGATGATTTCGCTTAAAAATACTTTTTTATACATATAAAAATGAAACATCTTCTTAGAAGGTTCTTTAGATAGCTAAATACTAGATTAACCAAATCAAGAAATTATGTGTTTTGCACCGCATTCTTAAATTTTCACGCCTCCTCCGAGAACTCAACTGTTGACTCAACATTTGTCCTTTTCTAACTTAAACATTTTCGCCGTTGGATTTAAATCAATGTACTTTTATCTTCAGCGTACTGTCGATTGTACATTAGTTTAATTTTTTAATGTTTCAAGTTGATTTTATGGGTTCAGTAGAAAATAAAAATTTAGTTTTTTTCTGTTTAAATTTAAACCAAAATAAGGTAAAAAAAGCCACGATGCTAAAACGTAAATTTCGAGGCTAAAAGATAAGAAAAAATGCTAAACTGTCATCGCTGCATATTACAAAATTAAATTTCCAAAAATCTTGACATGATGAGTCAAACCTAACTTGTGTAAACCGGGTCTTAGGTCCGGAAGTGCTGCAAATTCGGATCATCTAAATTTTTTTTTGTATGTAATGTTGAAAATTTTGACTCAATTTTCCAGAGAAATTGTTTGGAGTTACGTGAAGATAACTTCGGCGTTACGATATATTATAAGCTAGATGCTATCCTCCATTTTTAGGATATTACGTTAGTATTTAAAAAAAATCAATTAGAATTGTTTAAGTACTAGAGCGCCCTTCAAGGGACAGTGTATGTATTTAAATTAAGCTATATCATATGTTTATTTATAGTAAATAAACATTAAAAAAAGATATTACGTTAGATATAGTTTTATGTTTTCGTTATTATTATTTCTTTCAGTACAACAGTTATAATATTTTAAAACAAGCTCAATAAAAATATCCATCTCCATTAAATATTATTTTTTTATAAACTGGAACTTATACAACTTCTATAGTTGTCATTTTGTCTAAGAATCATTTTTGCCAGTGCGCAAATTAATTGAAGATCGATGTATAAAGTTGGGTACTATTCGAATAGTTTTACTCTTCTGTTTACAACAATCTACATGTGCCACTCTCTATGTATACTGTAATACTGCTTGTATTCAAGTTTTATGACTGTTGCTTAAAAACCAAGAACATTCTTTAGAATTTCACCTTGTATATACATTTAGTATTCTATATATATCTCGTATTTTTGAGTAAATAATTGCTGCTTAAAATGCTTGTCAGACAATTTTACTTAGCAAGGAAAATTTTTCCTATCTAACGAAGGATATCTCTTTTGTTCTATGTGTACTTGTGCTTGCAAAAATAATTTATTTTCTTAGTTTTTTTTACAAAAATGTAGGGTATGAGAAATACAATATCATCAGTTCAATAAAGAACATTTGCTAGCAAAATTTTATACATTGAAGTATCTTCTCATTTGATGAGACTGAATGATGAATTTTGTGCGCAAAAAAAAATTTTGATTTCTTTTTGTAATTTTTAGCAATAATTCTGAAAAAAAGCAGACCAAAATTTGTATTTATTTTTGCAGCAAAAATATTGCCAGTTTAACTGTAAAACTTTTGCAAAAACGAAGAGAAAACTTTATTTTAAAAGTGTGTTTCAATAAGAGTGAGCAGCTAACGTAGAAGGTCTAAGGTTGTTTGCGCTGTATGTCTCCTGGCGCTGTATATTTCTCGGCGAGGTTGTCGGTCGATCTTGCGTGGCTTTGATGCCCAGCTGATTACTATTAAGTTACTTAACGCCACTTCACTTCTTCTGTCTGGGCTCAAATGGGAGCAGCATCAGCCATTTAACCTATATATGAAGTGCGAAAATATGTTTTGTTTTGTTCCTGGGTATTTTTTTACTTGATTTTTGCTGACATATTTGATATAGTTTTACTTATCTTTTTTCTTTATACTGTTAAGAATCATTTCCGAATAAATTCAAAAGTCTTTTAAATCAATAGGGTACTTAATTTAATAAATATGCCCTAAAGCAAAGCATAGTCAGTACAGGGGGAAAAGTATGGAGCAGAAAAGTTAGAGATAAAGTTGGAGTAAAATTAAAGACTGAGAAAGGGGGCTTTTAGTGTAGGAGGAATAATATAAACTACACCCATGGAGAGACAGCGAGAAAACTATCCGCTGCTGCCGATGAAGGAACCAATATTTTTGAGTTTCATGTTTGACAGCTCCGATGCCTAGAAAATGAAGGAGTTGATGCTCCAGTGCTGGGTAAAAGCAGAGAAGAACTTATGATCTCTTCGTACTCTTCATCTTTGCAGCTGAATCAGTAGTCGTTCAAAAGGATCCCCTTTTAGCATGGGTTCCAAAGGTGCAGTGTCGCGTAAGTGAAGCCAATAGGAACCGCAGTTGTTTCCTTGAGAACATGAAAAGTTGCTTTGTTCGAACAGTATCAATGCGAGGTCAGAAGATTCTCGTTACTAGGCATGTTGACTCGTTGTACTATCTGTTTTGAGCCAGCTGCTCATCAAGACACTTACAGCTTCTACATTGATTTTTGACGAAAGTATATATTGAATGTTTATAAAATTACTTTTTTGTCACTGGCCTCATTTGATTTCATTTTATAGTGTTCTCTATAGTTTTGTAAAAATGTTCAAAATTTTTATAAATTTTCTTATTGTAATTTTAAGTAAAAAAACATAATTTTTTGTTAATGTTATTGCCTTTGGCTTCTAGCGAAGAACATAAATAAGCCAGAAATGTGCTAAAAATACTCAGTGATTCAGGAAAACGTTACTATCTGGATAAGGCACAGTATTCCTTTTATCTTTTCCAAGTTCAATAATTACTTGACCACCGCCTTGCTCATCATTAAACCTAAACTTTGCATTAGTACACATATGCTATTTTGCAAAATTTGCAATCCATCCTCGCATGCAATAGGAAAGAATAATCTTTCGGTTTCGTTTGATTTTATTTAAACGTGATTGTATTTTGTTTATCAATAACTTAACTTTGTTAATTAGAACTTTGATATATGAAATCTTATTTCTGCATGTCTTCTATGCTCTGATAATAAAAATAAATTATAAATACAGTTTTCTATACGAAAATTGCTTTTTTTGGAGCCGGTACACTCTCACCATCAGTGTTAATGTGTGCTTCCATGTATCCGCCATTATTTAGGTGGTTGTGTGTGATGGCTTTTGTTTTAAATTTAAGAACAAATGGAAATAATACTTTTAAATTGTGAAAAGTAATTTTAAGAAATTCGAAAATTAACTTTAGTATTTAATAGTTTTTTTTATTCTTCAACATAAATGTTGACTATCATCCCTTATTAATTAATGCTGCTTTCAAAAGTTATTTTTCGCTGTTTAAACTCATAAATCATGATATTGAAGTTATTAAATGATTCGATAAGCAAAATTAAAACTTTTTCAATTACAATCGCTATTATGTAACATTTTATTAATTAATCACAAACAAACAAAATTCCCAAACATTTGAACTGTATTTATATCAGAACGAATACACTAACATGCATATATGAAAAATTCTCACTAATACAGGCGCTGTAAGAACCTTAAAACTATAACTTTTATATCGATACTTACAAAAAATAAGAAAGGAACTGATCAATTCACACCCTTACATTCACACACACGCATCTGTATATGAACATTTGTAATAAAAAACTAAAACTAAAATCATATTTAAAAGTCAATAAATAGCAAAACTATTTTGCTAGCACATATGTGCATTTACTAGTGCATCATATTTTAGAGCGACGAATACCCTGTTGTTCTTGAGGGAAATATATCCAGCATCACAAATTCTGTAAGACATCACTCAATGAGTTTTTATATCACTTAACTAAAAGTAAGCTAATATAACACAATAGCCAATGACATTACTTGTATCACTACCCATCATTAGAGTTAAAATAAAGACAATATTGGAGATTTAATCCTTTGTGAAATAACTCTAAAATGTTCAAAAAAATCTAAAATTTAGGAGTCCAACAGAAAATAAACAAGACGATGAATTTAAAAGAAGATACAGCAAACATCAATACCAGCTACAGGGTTGTTTTAAATAAATATTATGTGTGATATTAGATTAAGATGTCTTTAAATGTAATTTATCGCTTTCACAAAAACTTTACTACATTTAAGTAAATTTATTTTAAAAAAAGTGTAGGTAATATTATGACTTAAAAATTACGATCCCCTGAAGAAGTAGACAAGCAAGCAATCTACGAAATTTCGGGAAAAATTAAATAAAAAAACAGTTTTATTTACATAAAACTTTTCGGGCCTATTAGTTTATCAAGGTAACTACTTAAGATTTCGAACGCTTTCGATTAAGCTATAATTTTCGCAAGACCTAAAATAACAAATGAGGTAAAATTAAATACCTCACAACTCATGGTATAATTCATTGTGATCTCTTTTATTTACTTCTTTTTTATTCCATTTTAAAACATTCTAAAAAAATCAATACACACCACATTTTAAGTCTTAAAGTTTTCTATAGAGTTTTCACTAAAAAAAAAACATTTTTTAGGTTGTGACAGTCCCACAAATAAAAAATAATAATAAATACCGATTTTGATCTTTACGAATTCCCAATTGGAAATTTAGCATAATATGTTATCAGGGTGCTAACTTGTGTTAACTTGTATAACAAGTAATTCTTTAATTTCTGCAAATTTCTATCTGTTGTTGCACAAAAATCTGGGGGCAAATTACGGCATTCGATATCAAACGAAATCCCATATAAATTTTTTTAAATTTGTATGGAAATTTCGTTCGACATAGAATGCCGTAATTTGTCTGTCCCTTTATTTTTTCTAGTAGCTCATTTTTTTAGTTGGTCATGTATTTTAAACATTTGGGAGTCGTGAAATTAAATAAAAACATCTGCCTTATTTTATTAAAAACTATTATTGCAACATGAATATTTTAACAAAACTTATTCAACAGATATGGAGAAATAACCAAGTTCGTTCGCAGAAAAAGTATTTAGATTGAAATTTCCAGTTAAACATAAAGCCGCATCAAATTTTCTCCATTGTATTCTGGACTATCGAGTTAAATCCTTCGCCGGCTTTTTCATTGTGTGTCCTAGTCAACTAAATTTACGCAATTGGTTATTCATACTTAAAGAAATTTTATTAGTTAAATTCCACAATTCCAGAATTGATATCATGGAAGGCCAGCATATCCCATCCCCGAAGATAATATTGCACTATGTGGTCCATTATCGTTAAAAGGAACTGGTTACAAGATAGTCCTATGTAATGTAGTCATGGAATATGTCACTTTAAAACAATAACTTATTGATATACGATAATTGTTTTTGCTTTCAAAATCGTATTCGTGATGAACAAATTCAGTGGTCCATTTTTAATGACATGGAGTAGTTTTTGAATTAGTCCGATGTAGTGAAAACCTGGATCATATGGTCCAGCCCTAGGACATCGCAATGTTAAATAGACCATGTTTTATACATACATTTGGGTTACTTTGGGACTAGTCCTAGTCCTTTATGGAGTTTACTTTACATGCGTGTATGGACTAGTCGCGTTATCTGCAGGGCTGCGTACGCGTATGGCAGTGGTTTACAGAAGTTTGCATGCAACTTATTTCACGACTCGAAATATTTCATGTTTCTCAGCCATACAGCAGCACTGATTCCAAGTCGCCATTAATAACCATGATTTTAATGTGAGATTTGAGATATTTTACGATCTCTTGATTTTATTAACCGTATGGCACGCCCTGCCTTGCAAACTCTGTATATCTTCTCTGCTGCAACCTTTTGTTTTTTTAAATTATACTCCCCAAATAGCAAAAGATTTCGACACCGTCAATAGGTTGGCCTGAAAGCTGGTAGTTCATATTGCATAAATAATTTAAACGCATTCATTTAGTTTTGTTGATATTAAATCTAAAGCCCGCTTTGGCCACACGTGTAGAAGAGACTGGAAGCGACGAAAAAGTGACGGGATGATTGTGAGGTACAATTTTTACTTACCTAATTACCTCACAGAAGTAATTAGTAATACAAGATAGTCGTCAAAAAGCTCCAAGCATTTAAAAGTTATATTGGAGTCTTCATTAGCCTTAGATGAACTAGGTAAATAATTAAGTGAAAGCCAAAGAAAGCCATATTACAAATCGCAAATAAAACCGGTTGTGTCAAAGGAAAAACTTAAATCTCATATATTTTTTCAGTAAGAAACCCGCAATTAAACCAACAAGTTTTTTGAAAAGTTAGAATAGAATATTACAAATGCGTTTTTGCAATTAAAAAATGCAAATATCTTTAAGAACTGTAAAATGTTTTAATTATTCGGTCAAGTAATAAAAGTAGTCCCCGCAGAAAATAGAATTTCTTGTGTGTAAAATAGAATCTTGTATGTAAAATGGAAGAATTAAGAAATCAGCCTAGAAGGGTTACTTCACACGAAACTTTATATAAGATGTACCGGTAACCGGCATGGCATAATTGATATACTTAAGATACTCGGTAACAGGTTTTAGTCATGACCTTTACACAAATATCCTGTGGTGGTATTCTTCGTATCAGTCGCAGTAATGGTTTCTAAAAAACAGGTAGTAGAACTATCCTATAGTAATCTATCCAAGTCAAGTGCCACAAAATAGTTGCTTAAGGCCTGGTATAAAATCTAGCCCTTCAATGACCTTTCACTAAACGAATCTTAAAGTTTTACAACATTAAATCCGTATGTAAAAAGTCTATTTAAAATATAAACACAATAATAGAACTCTCCAAATACATTAGCACATTTTAATATATTTTTTTATTATTTTATAGGGTACAATCGTATATGCAATAAATTTATGCAACCGTTCTGCAAAATATTGCAGCAGTAAATAAAATGCTGCCGGTAGTTGCACTGACATGTAGCAGCACGGTCAGTAATTATTGCGAGGTGATGGTTTCCGAACGCTTAGCTTCGATTATTGCACAATTACTGCAGTTAGGAAAGTACCCTATATGGCCGGCCTGAGCTGTTCAGTCGGTATAACTTTGGTTTTAATTAAGGTAAGTTTCTGAAAATTTGCTGGTCTAAATCACCAAATGTATTATTGTGTTAATCAGATAATATCTTATTTAATCTAATGTATGACCGTAAATAAAATTAAAACAATAAAATGTAAATCTTCCGATATTGCGCAGTGAGGCGAAATACGTACAATTTTTTTAAGCAAGTGAATTTGTAAGCACTTTTGTTCTAGTTTTGTAAAACGTCCCCTTTTCACCAGCTGAATCAGAAACTTTTTGTACCATTCCCATTTTCACCAGTCATAGGTACGTTCAGGACAACTGGTACAAAATTTCTTGTACTGAAGGTACATAACTAAACATTAGTACCAAAAAAATGGTTGAATTTTGAAAGCCGTGTGAAAAATAAAAATCTTTAAGTAGCAGAAACTTGTTTTAATTGTGTGGCCGCTACTGTAGATTTTTCTTTACAATCCAATAAAATTTTAAGTTTGATAACTTTGCAATTGTGCCGCCAGAGATACCACAGCTACCACAACCCCATTTACACGAAATGCGAAACTTCGCTTTGTATACATTTTTATTTTAATACTTTGTACTACAGCATAATATTGATATAAAATAGTAACTTTAAGAGTATCATGTGTAATATCAGAATAGTGACTTTGATAGATATTTTTAAGCGTAAAGAAGTAGAGAGTATTGAACTCTTTTTTCTATGCGTTTTGTTTAATAAAGTTTATTATCAATTTTTATTATTCGTTGATTGTTTATGTTATTTTTATAAAGTTTATCAACTCTTTTTGATGTTAGTGGCTTTTCTTGTTCAGTTTCTGTTGATTGTTAATGTCCTTCATATGTTTTTAGACTGTCCCCTGCCTGATTGGCGCCAGTTTATTTTTACATCAATTTCATATAATTAATTTCTTCTATATACATTTTATGATCTAAGAATTAATAATAATTGATTGCATTTATATCTTGCTTGATTGTTGTTTTGTGTCTGCATGGGTATTTATTTTGTTTTGAATTTGTGAGCTTTAATGCCAGATATATTTCAAAATGAGAATAGAAAAAATTTCTTATGCGAATTTTTATTTTATTATTTAAATTCGGAATCACGGAAACTTTCTTTTTATTTTCTTATCACAAAAGCTTTTCTAGTCAAATTATACAATATATTGAATATATAAAAAAAAGCACCCGTCATAAACCTCCATGTTTACATTGTCACAGGTGGTTGAATACTAAGAAAGTCAACTACAAGACAAAAGTAAAGTAAACATAAATGGAAAACTGCTTGATCTCAAAGCCAACGGCTTTGGAAAAAGCGGGAGAGTATGGAATATTTGGAATAATTAAAAATCAGAATTTCAGAATCAGGAATTTCGTACTATCCGAAATTGATTTAACTTGTAAGAAATGAATAACTTGCACTTTTCGTATTCTAATTCGTTAAATAACACGGTTAAGTAGTTGATATTCCTAGTCACTAGTATTCAGCATCAAAAGTGGTAAAATCGAACAAAAGAACGCTGATGAGATGCTGTAGCGACCTCGAAATCAGTACTGATCCGTTCTGCTAGTCTGATGAATAAATTTTTTCAAATAAAAATTACTCTCTTAATAAAATAATGAATTTATCCAAAAATAATTTCTTAAGCTAAGATTTGAACTCAAACCATAAAAATTTCATTTCAATATATTAAATATATACTAAAATTTCTTAAAATCAAAAAATAATAAAAAGTGGTTTAACTTGGTTTAACAAGGCCCCCGGTGCCGATAATATAGCCCCTGAAATGCTTAAAGCTGATCCCCAACTAACAGCGAATATTCTGCTACCCCTCATCGAGAACTTTTGGCTCACACTCGAACTCGACTCAAAACTTAAAGAAGGTATCATTGTCAACCTACCAAAGAAAGGCAACCTTACCGATTGCAGGAACTGGAGAGGTATCACAATTCTTAGTGCAGTGAATAAGATTATAGCGCATATTATCAACAAAAGAATATCAGATACTGTAATGGATGATATCAGGCCTGAGCAGTCTGGCTTTCGTCCACAAAAGTCTTGTGTTGACCATATAAACACTTTGCGAATAATTATTGAGCAGTCCGCCGAGTGGCAGTCCCCCCTGTACATGATCTTTATAGATTTTGAGAAAGCATTCGACACCCTGAACCACGATGCGATATGGAGTACTCTCGCGTGTAAAGGTGTTCCACCAAAGATTATCATGCTTACTCAAGCTCTGTATAAGGATGTTAGATGTCGTGTTGTCCATGACAACGCACTAAGCAACAGTTTTAACGTTGCAACCGGAGTGCGCCAGGGATGTATACTATCCCCTCTTCTCTTTAACAACGTTCTAGACGTCATAGTGCGCAATGCTACTCAGGACAGCAGAGGTATACGATGGGGACTCACTCAACAACTCGAGAGTCTGGAGTACGCAGATGATATTTGTCTTCTGTCTCACAGCTATCGGCATATGTCAGCTAAACTTAAGTCCGTCGAAACCGAAGCTGCAAAAGCTGGTCTAAAAATAAATATTAAAAAGAGCAAGGTAATGCGCTGCAACACCATTAATAACAGCAGATTTAAAATACAGGATGTTGAACTAGAGGAAGTAAGGTCGTTTTGCTATCTTGGTAGCATTTTAACTCATACTGGAGGCTGCAGCAATGACGTCGCCTATAGAATGTCAAAGGCCAATCAGGCATTCGATATGCTCCGCCCTGTATGGAAATCTACTGTTATTTCAAAGCACACTAAGATCAGCATATTCAATTCGTGCGTCAAATCGGTGCTCCTTTACGGTTGTGAGTCATGGAACACAACAACACGTGAAATAAATGCCATACAGGTGTTTGTTAACCGCTGTCTACGAAGGATCCTTAAGATATTCTGGCCAAGCACCATATCAAACACTCAACTACGGTCACAAACAAATCAAAGTCCAATCAACATCGAGATCCTTAAGCGAAAATGGCGCTGGATTGGTCACACGCTCCGTAGACCACAAGGCGACCCTACTAAAACTGCTATTGACTGGAACCCCCATGGAAATACACGAAGAGTTGGTCGCCCGTCGCACTCCTGGAGACGTCAACTCGAAGCTGAAGTAATCCAAAGTGGGCTAAGCTGGAGGGAAATCAAACACCTAGCATCAAACAGAACTGGAAAGAGTTCGTTGTGGCCCTTTGTTCCTTATAGGAACCACAGGACATAATATATATATATAATATAACTCGGGTTTGAACTTGAGCCAAACAATTCCTTTCAATATATAGAAACGTCATAATTGTATCCTGTTAACAATAGGGAGTCCTGTGTTCACAGAGACCTTTTTTAGCAAAGTAATTTTTTACCATTCGTTTACGTCAATAGTCTTATAGACTTATAAGAGTTTTTTACTTCGCAAAGTGTAAGATCAATGAAGCTCATTTTTTGATCCTGTTTAGATAAACCAAGCAAATACTTGATATGAAACTCATTATCTATGACACTTAAGGAATGTGGAACGGTCGCTTTTATTAGAACAATGTCGCGAAAATGAAAAATTTAAATCCCTAATGCAAGTTTTGGACTTAATAGCGGAACGAAGAAAACCAAAAATTGCTATTCAAATGCTAGATGTAGATAAGCCCGACGATGTCTTCGACTTTAGCTATGACTCTCAAGAGGAAGAGTTGGTCCATGTAGCCAAAAAGCTACACTAAATAAAAATTTTTCTATAAAATTTTTATCAGGATAGCTTTCATATTTATATGTACATATCGCTTATTTGCTGCAAAAGAGTCATAACTCAAAAAACATAATTTTTTAGGTAAAAATGCAAAATCATTCTCCGTAAAATTATCCTGTGTAAAAAAAGTCATCTTGTTTACTCAGCTATTGAGAGGAGAATATTTTTTCACTTTTCCATTAGGTTGACGTTAAATTAAAAATTTTAAACATGTTTTCTGAAGAACGAGTATTTTTTAGTTATGACTGTTTAGCAGTAAATGAGCGATATGTTCTATTTAACATTTTAAGTTTTTTATTTTTTCTATAGTTTTTCCAAGACGCATTTAATTTCCATGTGGACTAGTCCCTTGTTTTTCCAATTCACTTAAATTTAATTTTACTCTTTATTTTTTCCTACTGAAGAAAATGCTGTACAATAATAAATATTTAAACATATGCAGAACAAAATATACAAATCTGCTTGCCTTATTCTTCACCATTATACCAAGTGTTGGCACAAAAAACCTTTCTCTTTTATGCATAAAACTTTTATTAAATTTTCAAACAAAAAGTTCTTATAATAAAAATACTCCCAGAATTTAGTCGTCATAAAAATCAATATTTAATACCATCATTTGAATACTCAACAGTTTTTTATGTTTAATGATAAAAACTTAATAGTCTTAAGCGAAATAAAAAAAACCAGCCCATCCCATTCTTAAAATAAAATATCATGAATTTTTTAACATTTTTCTTAAACGCAAATGAAAAAATAACAACACTTTTGTTGAATTTCAACACGTTCTTACATGACTTTTATAATTTATTTTTTATTGTATTTATAAGAAAACAAAAAAGGTCTTAAAATGATTTTTAGATTCGTAAGAACTTCCTATAAGAACAGAATACCAAAATTGTTTTTTTATACAATTGGCTAATTTCAAATGTTTGAATAGGAAATTTGAAAGGGTTTAGGCAGCAGAAGCAAAATCATGGTCACTTCATAAGCAAACAACGATGAGAACAGCTGGTGTACTTTTATTTTTTATACTTTTAAGCAATTATCTTAGAAGAAAAGAAAATGTGTAAGTAAATGTAAATTCAAACAAATTTTACCTGGGCCCTATTAAAAAGTTTTCGTAGCAAACTGCTTGTCTTTGCTTATTCATGTGAAAGTGGTTTGTCAGTTGGCTTGATAATAGGACGAAAAAAAGGTTTGGTAGATTTTATTTTATTTAAGAGGACTACAGTGGGCGCTGTAGAAATAAATATTGAATGAAATATTTGCAATGTCTTCCGAACTTTTAAAATTTTTATTTGGAAGCACTCTGTTTTATACATAATTCCACAAGTCTTTGCTATTTTACAGTCTAATAATATTAAAATAAAATACTTTGAACATTGGAGTCCAAAATTACGTAGTCAGGATTTTTGTGAAACAAGAAAATCTTATCGAAATTGCGATAATAATATGGCCAATGTTGTTCTCAAAATCGTCAATTATTTCCGTCTCACCGGCATAGACTAATGACTTCTCATAACCAAAAGAAAATTTAATTTAGGAATGAGATGTCATTGGAAGTTAATTGTGGCCTCAACATAAATGATTTTATCAGCCCAAAAAGCTTTAAAAAAATCGAATTTTGTGTATGGAATCACAGTTTTCTAACAAGTTATATTGTGTTGCTTAAAATTTCTAATATTAAAGATTTAACAAATATTAAGTATACGCCACAGCATTCTTTTCTATATAAGAATATGTGTATAAGATTAGTAGCATACTTTTCAGAGTAAAGCCGTTCAAATATGCGAAAAATGTTTTGTAACATTGATTATTTCGTTGGAAAATATTGATAATTGGACAGCGGTGACGAAACAACAAGTTAGCAAGAAGTATCGTTTTTATTGCCTTGAAGTACGCAGCATTGTTTTTCTTATGTAAACAAA
Organism: Gymnocheta viridis; assembly: GCA_956483585.1. Lineage (NCBI taxonomy): Eukaryota > Metazoa > Arthropoda > Insecta > Diptera > Tachinidae > Gymnocheta > Gymnocheta viridis. The sequence continues at coordinate 65,758,519 of OY101443.1, forward strand.
AACCATTTGTTTATATGTGAAGTGTTTAATTTAAAAAAGGTAAAACAAACCGACAACAAAATAATATTAGAATACTTTTATGGCGTTATCCCTTCAATATAACTTATGCGACTAATCACAAATATTTTTATTTAAATTTTTTGTACCCGAGGTGAGAACACTTCTCTATATTAGCCAATCTATATTAGCACGCCCAGCGTAGCGTTTTCCAACGCGTAGCTTTTACGATGAATTGACTTACTTAGATAAAAGCGTCAACCCTGTTTTATAAACACTAATGTTAAATTCTTTTATTTAATTGAAAAAAACCGCAAAATATAAATTAAAATGAAGATAAAACCGCTGGATTGACCTAAAATTATCTAAATTGACAATACTTTGTATCAATAACAAAAGGAAACAGGAAAACCCCCGTTTTTTAACAGCCAAATTCACTACTTATCGCGCTAAAAAAAATCGGATTTTCCAATTGCAAAGCGTTGCCGCCGCGCTACATACATTCATACATTTTGTATGAGCATGAGATTTTTTGACAGAAATAAAGCCCTTGCCGCGCTTATTTAGGTTGGTCTGTGAATCTAAATTTATCTTTTTAATTTTTTATTATATTTGCACTATTTTTTCATAATTATAGTTATTTGCGGGCAACAAAATTAAAATTAAACCAACAATGGAAAGTAATATCTTATTAGCTTTTGTTCACAATTCTGTAAGAAATATTTAATGCCTTCGCAGAATCATTTCGTACTTTTTCACAAAATGGAAGAGAGTACAAGTTAGCAGTATTATTTTGCAAATATTTCGCACGCATTTTTGATATTGATTTTTGATAGCAATTCCCACGAAAGGATGAACAGAGTACCATGCTTAAATCTAATAGTTCACGTAAAGTGTAATTAACATGGAACCTTAAATTATTATCAAAGATATGCAAAATATTAAACATTTAATATATTTGTGGAAGCTTAGGAGCAGCAAAAACCAGTAGATATATATCGGTAGCTTAATATAAAAAGGCCCTTAACATTATCTTCAGTTTTATCCATATTTTAACATTTTCACTGAAGTGAAAACAAAGTTTTCTGGTAGGTCATGACGTGCATGCTGTCTGCTGGTAAGAATTTTACGACTGAAGCCTAGCTAAACCTACTATTTCTTAGAAACACAACTTTTGATCATGTAATGAATGTTAATAGACCTCTTACAATGGAAATAAATTTATATCTTTATATAGTTCCCCCACAGAAAGAAACCCCTAGTTTGAGTACGAGTCGTACTCAAAATTTTGATTACAAATAATAATTAAATGTAAATTAAGCAACTTGAAAACGGGATCACTTTAGACAACCAATCCATCAGTTTTTTAAAATAAGGAAAAAATTCTTTATTCAAATGAAAAATCTTGAATCAACTAAAAATTCTTAAATTAAATTGAGCATTTAAATCCGTCCGTACGTAAATCAATCCTTCGGTACTTGATTTTAGTAAATCTGGAATTACGGCAACACCATTTGGGGTTGATTTAAGTACGGATGGATTGAATTTTCTTTCGATTGTATTTTCAATTTCTTGCAGTTTAGTGGTTTCGGATCTTTTCTATTTGGATAGATTATGTAGATACAGCAAGCCGTAATCCTTCTACAATAATGTTGACCACGAGAGGGTTAGTTTAATAGCGAATCATTGGGATATATGCAAAAACGTCGGATTAAAAGAAATAATTTTGGCCATTTAAGGTACATTTAAGAAGTTGAAATTTCTATTTATAATCTTCCAAATGCAAAATACAAAAATTTAATTTACTGCTAAGATATTATTAGAGGATTTGTATTGAATGTGTAGAAGTAACACGGAATATGTTCTACATTTATTTATAATTGTAGTTTTGCACGCACTTCAGTTCTCAATATTGGATATACGAACTGCGTGTGCTCGATGTTTAATCTTGTCGGCAAATTTCTATTATTAATTTTACTTTAATGTCGTTGCTTCATTAGAAAGAAGTTTTCACAATGATCTAAAGAGTTTTATCACATTTGTGATTAAAATGTTCAAAAAACCCACAATTGGAAAATTGTGGAATACCCCAAATGTTTTTTAAAATATGTTGTGAACACTTAAGGCATTGGCCCAATATTAATAGATGGAGTAGTAGATGCGGATATCGTACGCAATGGAAATAAGTAAAAATAGCTTAAATTACTGCTACTTCTGATTGATTAAATTGTGTGGCATTTATATTTTAAGAAGGATTTAACCGTTCTTAGCATTGGTTAGAAGATCCTTACCACACCAGTAATAGAGGTGTCGTCTCTAACATTTTGTTCTATCCTTGAAACGCCATTTGAAGAAATCTCTAACAAATTAACTAGCGTCAGTAAAGTCGAAAAACAAGAAATTGACTCATTCGTCCAAATTAAAAAAAGAATATCAAAATATTTCGAATTTGTGTTGATCTAAAAGCTGTTGAGAAAGGATAGCAAAATAGGTACACTATGGGTCCATGTTTTATTGTCTGTGAGACAATCATATACAGGAAAAGATATAAACACAACAATAATAAGAACAAAAAAAAAATTGATGAACGAGATTCTAAATATACTTGGTGTGTAATATGGACAACAAAATGCCATCAAAGATCTTATCTAATAAATTACATTTTCATTTCACACTTTCTATTTTAAAATAAATCGGTCTAAATCTGTCTTAGATCTGCATAAATTCCATTGAAACTTGGTCATCCCCAAACAGATTAAAGGAATATACTAAAAAATTTTTATTTATTTGTTACAGATAGAATGATTTCTCACTTTTTGACTACCACTCAAAACTTTCAATGATTTTTTTAAAATTTTGCTTTTTAGAGTTGAGCCAGTCTAAATGCATGCATTTAATTGGCGATTATGCTAAGTTATCAGTAGGTTGTAAATTTATTTGATAAATCGATTACCTGACATAAATTGTTTGATTTATTATTAGGAGATATTCAATATTTTTAATAATTCGATCAAATAGCTTATAAAAGTATTGTTAGATTATTCGAACTAAGAGCAGTATGCTCACGAACGCAAGATGAATTGAAGAGATTTAATGCATCCATCTAACTACAATACGAATACAAGAGTTATATATAATGTATTCGACTAACTACCATAGAATTACATACAGTATCGTAAATTATTTTACGATTAAGGACAAAACGGGATTATAACGACGTGTTACGTAACAATTATATGAAATAGTTCTTGCAACAAAAGGAGATTTCAATATAGATAGATTACAAAAACTGGTGGATTAAAACAGTTCGAAAGTACAGGTTTATTTCCAAATTCAATAACTGCGCGATAATGAAAGTCTAGCATTCAAAGGCACTAATTAGAAGCACGTAAATTCAATAACTGCGCAATTATAAAAGTTTAACGGTCAAAAGCCACTAATTGGCAGCATATTTTTTAGTTCAAAGTTTTTTTTAAAGTAAATAACTAATAATGCTGTTATATTGCTTCAGAAACTATAGCAACATTTTGCTCCTAAGGGTATCGCATTTTGTTTTTTCTTTCTTCTACATATAATACACAAACAAATTTAAAAAAGAAATCGTGATAATCGATTTTGAGCTCAACAAACAAATTTTATTGTAATTTATCAACAGAGCTCAACTTTAATATTATTGATTCAATAATATTTTTATTATTATAATTATTACGATTTTAATTTTATTACTTTTACCGAAGACAACAAAATTAATATTCTATAATTTAATAGTGACATCGGATCGCAGTTATTAATAATAATGAGTTTACTTTTTTTAAATGTCATTCCACTCTGAGTTCTCTCTACTTGCATAAATTATAAAACGCAAGTGATCGAAAAATCGAGTTATCTCCCGTATAACCTTATTAATTAATTAATGGCTAAAAATCCCGGCCCGTACATGTATTTTCTGCAACAAGAGGCGCCACTAAAACACGTATAAACTATAATGCTATAAAAATTACCCCTCTAATAATTTAAAAGGAAAAAATTAACAAATTAATAATTTTTCCAAACCACTGTTTATATACAAAACAGCAATATCAGCCGAAAGACTGGCAGAGCAATAATTTGAAAATTTTAAGAAATAATAAAACAAAACTGCTAAAACAAAATATTGTTGCTCTTGCAATTTTTTCAAATAATTTTCTTTAAAGTGTTATTTTTTATTGTTGCTTTCTTTTTTGCTGAGATTTTTCTTTTCTACTCTTTTATTAATAAGATAATTTAGTTCGCTTCAATCCTTTTACTTGCGCTTTGTTTGTAATTTTTTTATTATGCAGTAGTGGTTTTTGTCAAAAACTTTGTAGGGTCATTTCCATCTCGTGCTACTTATCAGAATAGGTGGTTTTTTCTTAATTATTTTTAAAATTCCTTAAATCATATTTAATGTAACTGATTACGAATTCAAAATTTTAGTTTTATTTATTTTTTTATTTATTTATCTGAAAATGGCTTAAAATTGTCGGTAGTTTTTCTAAAGGTAGAAAAATATCAGATCATATATCAGTTTTTTTCAATGAAATAAGGCATTAATATTTAACTATGACACCGTGGGCGTTTATTAATGATTAATGTGGATGGCACTTACATATATGATGGTATATGAAAATTTAAATTTTATTCTCTCCTCGGTAATAACGCCATAACCATAATTCAGTTTGATGTATTGGTTAAAATTTAACGTCGAATACATTCCATTTTATTTATTGCTACTAGAATGTTCAACAGGAATTCCCAGGATTGCATTTCAAAGCATTCCCGAAAGTTTTCAATACTGTTAATGGTTTGATTTTAGCAAAACCTTCTAAATGAAATTTTAAAAAGTTTTATATTCCTACAATTAAAATCAAATAACAGTATATGTCTTTTCGAAACCTGAAAACCACGCTGAATGTTGCTAAATATAACAATAAAATACTTAACAATTATTTTGAAATTTTTGATGAAAGTAAACAAATTTTTTCCAAATATCTAAAATAGCACCTTAATTTTTCATGAAGAACAAATTTACAACTTTCTCTTTTTATTATAGTGATATAACTTGAAATGTTTGATGATAGTGATATTGTACATTAAAAAACAACTGCAATTGTTGAAGCAACCGGTTAAAGATATTAAACAATAGTGTTTTTCCTCTCACAGCGAAATTTGCAAATATAAATAAAACTAAAACAAAAACATTAAAATGAGTCTTTAAGTGCCGTTTCGGATATAAAAAGTCATTATCAAAACTACGTTAAAAATATTATTTGTAAATGAATCTAATTTATCTCGAGCTATAGGTCAATTTTTTATAAAAAACGTTTATAAAAGTTTATTAGATAACCGATATTTCGCCGCATCCTTGTATGGCTTCTTCAGGGAAATATAAATATTTTTTAAATAAAAAATTTTTACATTAATCAAAAAACAAAAAATACAAAAAATTTTCAAAATTAAAATATCAAAAAATGAACAACTTAATAAATACGTATGTACACAAAAATAGAATATTATAATAACTACACCTTTATTCATAAAATTAAAAACCTTCAGGCTTATATTAGTTTTATTTACCAAAAAAAAGAAACACTCTTTAAATATCACATAAAAAATAAATAAAAATAAATTTTCAACCCAGCGCATTTAAGGTCCCCAAGATATAATTTCCAACGTAATATCAATCAGATCATTAATTTCAATATGATGTTTTCTTAATTCCGACCAGGATGATTGTAGATTGCGAGATGCCTGTGTGAACAGCAATAAAAGCAAAAATTAAAAAAAATACTCGTACGTAACATCAAATTGCACTTGAATTTACATAGATATGACTACAAACGCGATTTGCACAGCCAAGATACACACATTTTTAAACAATTTCCTTTATTTATCTTTCGCGTAGATTGTCATTCATATCCAAACACTCTAGACACATACAGTTATACAAACATACATACCTTGGCTTTATTCACCAATTGCTTAAATTCCTTTTGTTGCACAGCTTTATAGAGTCGTGCAAAATCACCGCCTTCTGCAACTTTACGCGCCATTAAACTGGAAAAACGTGCACGTGGCAACGCCTGCATAACTTCGCATATAAATGACACCAAATTCCTTTGCATCATCATCATGACGGGTACTTTGTTAGGAATGCGAAATGTACGCAATTGATTTGGTAATTTATCAATGACGCCGGTTACATCCTGTAACGCCGTCAACGATACATCATGTGTTCGTGTGTAATCGATTAAATTGATAAAATCTTGGGAATTACGTATTTTACGCCAGTTCTCTTTAAAATGTGAACTTTTTAAATATTTCAATGAGTTGCGAAACTGATCGTCCAAAACAAAGTATTTGGCCGCTATATAGCCCACACGTCGTTTAGGCACAATATTAAGAAAATCATGCAAATCTTGTCGTAAGTCAGCATTAGAATGCACTAAGATTAGAGTGAAAATAAAGCCAACAATAGAAATATATTTTAAACTTTTGTCCATTTTGGCATTAAACAAAAATTATCTTATAGGCTTTTAACATGAGTTTTAACCTATTTGTGCTCTGCCATCACACGTATTTATACCTAAATTTGGCTAAAAAGCACAAAGACTGAAAATATTTTGTAGCCAAAAACTAAATGCTAAGTATTGAGTAAATAAATTCAGGTTGGTAAACTTTTACATATTTATTTCTATACCATATTTTTTTATGAGAGATTTAAATTATAACACACTTTATCTTTGATTAACACTTTCACTTTTAAATGAGTTTAACAAAGACTAAAAATATATTAAGAAATGGGCACAAATTATAGTTAATATGCAATGATCTTTTTTAAATAGATATTTGTTTAAAAATTATACTCCGAAACGTTGTTCTACAGTGTAAAACGAAATTAATCACACAACAAGTGGTAATAAAATTTTAGAATTTAAGAGGGAATTTTTTCCCCACAGATAAAGCATTTAAAACAGTGTTATCAGCAGTGAAACCACTTTCACCCTTTCGAGGCTAGATTTAGCCATTTTTTCTTGTCGCTGCCAAAAACAAACATTTCTTGCTTTGGTTAATCCAGATGTTCCGGTTTGATATGTAAAAAAGAAATATTTTTGAGCGAAATCATCGGATGTTCATTCAATTTTAAAGAAGATGGTATCCGATTCATAATGGAAAACATTGTCACCGAAACGCCCGCCATGGCTACGCACGTAGGACCATATTATTTTCATGAAATTTTCCATCACCAATTTGTACATTTTCTGCTGAATGTCCTCGATAACTTCACGAATCCATCTTTGAGCTCTTGAGTCGATTGTGGCCCTTTGGCGTCGACTATACCTTTTACTTAGCCTCAAATAAAAAAAAGTTTGAAGGTTTAATTCATGAGATCTCGGTGGATAATTGTGATCGCCTCTTCGAGAGATAGTAAGAAAACTTTTCACGCGTCATTTGTGGAATGCCTAATTCCAAGGGAGGACGAAAAATTTAAAAATCTCTAATTTTACCAATACTATGGGCTTCAACAGTAATATTCTCAGTTCAGCGACGTACACGAGTTTAATTTCTCACATCACCACTGACTTAACTCAACTGCTAAAATTTTTACACCAGTTACAAAATTGCTGACCGAGAAGGTACTTCACAACGACGCAAAAATGTTTTAGTATTTCAAACTGTAACCTCGAAATTTTCACATTATTTTTTAGTGAATTTAAATAATTTCAATGTAGTGACAGGTTGAGTCATGATAACTGTTAAAGTGGCGGGCTATTGAAAATGAAACGCCTTATTGGACCACCCCGTAGTATTATCTAGCAATAACGCTGTTTTGTATATTAAAAGAGACATACTACTTGAATATATTTAAATAATGATGCAATATTTATTAAAATCGTGTCTAAATACAATTATTCTGCTATATTTTTGATCCAATACTGAATTGAAGTCAAAGTAAATACCTGATATTTATGTTATACATTGACTTATATGAATTTAAAAATATATAGACTTTTTTAATAACTTTTAACTTGTTTTATGCATTGAACGTTGAATTATGAATCAAAATTGCTTAGCCTTTTTTTTGCTTTTATTTTTGGGTGATTTAGATTTTTGTGTCTTTTTAAGAAGCTGATCTGCCTCTTTTTCCTTGAGCTCCTGGCAACAATGGTTATCAAACGTAAGGGAAAGGGATTATTTGTGGGATTTTTTTTGCCATCAAAATAGAATGATAGAAAAAATTTAACAGATTTTTAATAAAAATTTAGGTATTTATTCAACCCGTCGTCGGGTGGTGGATTTTAGATACAGAGATATGGGGGAATAAAGCATGAATTTATTAAAAATTAATATATTCAGGCATGTTCTACAAAATTAAACGTTTCATTTTTGATGTTCTGGAAAAGTAGAGTGTATTTGTAACTAATATTGAAATTCAAACTGAAGTGATTTTAATTGAATTTCACTTCAAAGTGAAATGTAGAAAATACCGGAATTATTTTTATTTTTGATCAAAAACCATTTCACATTAAAGAAGTTAACAAAAAGTTTCTCCTATCTGAAATATAATAAAGGCTTATTTTGAATAATTTTTTCAATTCAATTGACATTTTATGAATGTGACTAATTAGTCTTAAATATAATTAATTATAATTAATATTTATAAAAAATAGAGAAAAAATTAGTTGGGAGAAGAGGTATAATGTGTTCAGGACAAATATATGTACTTATTGCAACCTTGACACGTATGATTAAATTTTCCGTCATTTTTGGCATGACACACCTGACATCTTTTACGAATATTTGGCTCTTCTGACGACTGCTCAGTAAATATTCGACGTGTAACATTTTCGTGGGTTTTCAGATGATCACTGACAAGCGAAAAGCACAAATTTTTCAAGTACTGCTGACATTTTTGCACAAAATATATAAACATATCTTTATATTAAACAATAATGTATAATCGCCGTACGCCTGACTTGAAATTAATTTTGTTAGTTGCTTACTTATTTACATAAACTTATACCTATTGTATTTTTATATTTTTATTAAAACGTTACCAGATTAAATAAAAAACATCCCTGAGGAAGTTGGGAAATTCCAACGAAACGTAGGATGAAATTTAAAAATAAATAATCTTTTATTTTTATTTTTACATATCATGACCTTAAAAGCCCAATAAAGAGAAAATTACAAAATAAAAACAAAGAATGGTCAACAATATTAAAAAACAAGTATTAAAAACAGAGAGATTCAATTTTTCCAACTACTTAGAAGAGAATAGAGAGTAGAAGTGCAGTTTTAACACCGCAATCAATTCGAAAAGTACCGGGTAATTTTAATCCATCCCCTCAACGCCGGGTTGAATATCATTTTCTGAGATATAAATAGGAAAATTGTATTTAGGAAAAAGTTTTAGTTAAAAATTGCTTAATAATTTCCAGAATAACCTTAAAAAATTGGCAACAGAAATCTTTGTTTTATTTTGTTTTTAACAAAAAATTTTTTAAGAAAAGAAACGACCCATATTGTTAGTCATGTGATGACAACATGAAATTAATGTTCACTATTTTTCAGATAAAGACATAACAGCACAATTTTTTTAAATGCATTGCAATCTACCAAGTAAAAAACTCAACAATCAATTAATAAATCCTATTAGCTATTTTCGATTTTTGTTATTTTATAATCGGAAAAGTTTCTTTCTTAATTGCATAATCGTAGGCAAATCATGTAATTATCAATTCCATTGTTTTATATCAATCACATTAAATTGTACATTATATTATCATACCTTTTTACTATCACAGTCTCGGTATCAGAACTTATTGTATCGAAGGATCGGTCGTCTTGTTAATTTTAATTTTGATAACTGACTTATTTTCCTACTGATAGGCAAAAGATTCCAAGTCTTTTTAATTTTGGTGTAGAGCGGAAAGTACCTCTAAAACTAATTATAGATCCCACTAAGTAGAGTTATTGCAACCTCTTTTAAATTGTGCTGTTGTATGATTGTATTTAGAAAAAAAAAACACTCAGTCGTGGGAAAACCTAATAATTCATCTGGTTCCTCTAATAACTTTGGAGCATGTTGATCTTAAACAATCTGATTAACATGATACTTAAACTAACTAAAATATCAGTATTTAAAATAAGTTATTCCTGTCATTAGTTGTAGGAAAATCAAATGTGTGAAAGAACAAGAGTTCAGGGAGACTTGTTGGATCTGTAAAACGTTTATTATTATTATTATTATTATTGTGCTTTTGTCGTTAAGGGATTATATCTTTCAAATAACTTTTTACTTCTTTCTTATTTTTGAAAAGTATAAAAACTCACATATTAACATTGCCCCAAAAGAAATTCTAACGCGCGTTTTTTTTTTCAAAGACAAAACATAATTTTCGTTTTTTTATAAATCTACAAGACTTAAAAGTTATCTAAAATACTACATTTTCTAAAGTAATTCTTAAATCAAATTAACCATTTCGACCGACTTCTATGAGTTTTAGGATACGCTTTTGTGAACTTCTAAGGAAGGTTTTGCCAGAATGCAGGAAACGGAAAACCTGATAAACCAGTTGCAAGCCACATTTAAACCAAATATAATATTCGAGGTAATTGAATCCCATTTAATGAAAGCATTTTGTATTCATTATATTAACAAAATGCTTTTGGAACCACTACGTACATCAATTCGTAAAAGGTTTTTAATTTTAACAGTCTGTGGCAGCCATATTGTTGGCGAATGTCAAATTTATTATTAATTATTAAGTTACTGAAAACTTTCCCCAAGCAACGACACAGGGATAGCTCAGAAATTTGTTTTGAGAATCTTATTTGACACATTTTCCAAGTTTTTTTCTGTATTATAAGATCTTTTATACGGATATGATGATATCGTTATGACATCAGCATTGAAGGAAACGGAATTTGAATACCGTTATATATACATATGTGTGTGTGTTGAAATATACTAAATGTATATAAAAAGTAACATAAATATCTTGTTATTTTAAGCACCGTTCCTTTTTTTTGAATTACGAATGCAATATATTTAACATGACAACCCCTTTTTTAACGCAAAACAGGTTTTTTTAAATGTTTATGAATTGTTCTGAGAACTGATTTTGTTCAATATTAACAACTTCAAGTTTTAATAACAATAGTTTTGCTGAGCATATCACTTTTTGGCGATTGCAACGAATTTTTAATTAAAAAAACATGCAAAATAAATAACACTTTAGCTTTGCAGCATTTCCATAACAACTTATTGAAAACAATAGCAAAATGAAATTAAACCATACAACGGAAGGAGCCATAACTAAAGGTGAACTTCGACAGAGAAGCAAACAATCATCACCAACTAGCAATCGGATATTAAATGTTATAATAAAATGTTATTAAGCATTTAAAAATAAAATATAATGAATGTCTATTTTATTTAAAAATATATAAGTAAAAGAGGACTTATTTAATTTGATTCTTTATTGCAAAAGCACTTTAAATATTTTTAATTTTCTGTTCTGAACTTATGTGGCGGATTGCTATTTATAAAAATGATGGTGGCAGCTTTTGGGAACGGCTCCAAGCAGGACTTTAAGAAAAGCAATTTTAAGGAAAATGCGCACAACATTCAACTCAATGCACATCTGTCACTCTTCGTATGCAGCACAAAATTCTACTTTTGAATAATTTTTTTTTATTTTCCATAAAATATATGCCGAAAGCAGCAGTGAAATTACAAAGCAATGATAAGGACTATATTTTGAGAAAACTCCACGTAATTCTATCATATCATATTTTCCAATTACGACTATTTGGCATATGCACAATACTAATTGTCCAAACTCATTAGGACACTAACATTATAAAAATAATTATATTTGAAAGAAGTTTTCTTTTAAGTATACAAATTGTATTTTGGCAGCAATTAAATTGTAGTGCCAGATATGTAGAATTAAAACTTCTAATCGGTTAATTCTTTGTCGTTATAAAAAACACGAAAGACACGACCAGAAATCTCATTTAATTGACTTTACTTGCATTATAACCTCCGTGTGATCAAGAACTTAATCTCTAAAATTTACTTACACCAACTTGTTAAATATATATACTTACCGCTAAAACAAATTGTTAAATACATACTTACGGCTGAAGGAATTATATATATTTCAATTTATACGTACTATTAAATAGATATTATAAAATAAAAAAACTAACTGAATTGTATTGAAAAACTAACTAATTACCTTTTACTACGGAGCACAGTGGCTGAAAATCGTTTTTCATTGGCCAAAATTCTGTAACTTTTGAACCGATCAAAATATTTAAGTAATGTTTATTTTATTGGATAGATATTTAGTTCAGCTTGACTCAGTTTAAATTACATTAAAATTGATTGAGGACTTTTTAAGGAATTCTAGGTCAAAGTTGAACTTTTGAATTTTTTTTACTTTTAGAGTGAAATATGGGTTTATTATTTTTTTATTTATTAAAAAATTGAATATTTGGAAATTAATAATAATTATAAATATTTTTTGTAATAATGGAATTTTTTTAATGTTACACTTAAAAAAAATTTTACACTGAAAAAAATAGTAAAATCAACTGGAGATTTTGCTATTACAGAAAAATTGAAAATTTTTTGCTGACAAATTTGCAAATTTGTTTACACTCAAAGAATAGTTACATCTAAAAAAACACGTTAATAATATTATCTAAAAATATTACTATTACTACAGAAATATTTATTATTTTTTGCTGTCAAATTTGACAATTTTAAAAACATTTTAAAAATAAAAACTGCAATAAATTTTAATAGCATTTGTAACAATGGTAGGTTCTGTTTATTATTATTTTTTACTAATATTATGTTTTTCGTACTTAAATAACAATGATAGGCAATTATAATTATTATTCATTTGACTCAAATATTGATTGCAAATATTCCATATTTTGTTCTGTGCTATTTCTGTTCTTTAGTAGTTTTTTGGCTTCTTCATCTAAATCCCGATGTTCCACTTTCCATTGATTTCGAATACTGGAGATGAACGGATCTGACGTTGCCAATAATATATTAAATAGATCTTCATTTGTTGAATTTCTTGAAATTTTTCTAGTATTGTGCTCTCTATAAAATCTGTAATCCTTGTTCCTTTTTTCCTGAGCCTCCTCTGATAGATCTCCAAGTGGCACCAAATGATATTTAATGACATCTTCTCCATGATAAAGGATTTTGTGAACTGTTGCAGACATATTTCTCCATGGGTAGTTGGTTGTATATATTTTTGCAGTTTCCTTAGCATAATCTCCAAATTTGCTAGAGTCAATTTCTTCATTGCACGCAAGTACTTCTAGGATTATTTTAAATCTGAAAATAAGGTTAAAATCCACTCCTGTTATTTCAGATGCTGTTTCTGGATCTGAAAAGAATCTTCTTGCGGTATTGCCATCATTTGTATTGCCTGACCCTTGTTTTGGCTGATCTATAATCAATCCTAATTTGCGATATTCATCTTGAACATGTTTCTTTTTTGAACTTATTAACTCTTTGTTGGTTTCGTTGTTTCTTATTGATGCTGAAGACCCGAAATCCAAATCATAACTGATTTTTAGTATGTGTTCCATAAGTCGTATTCTTGCATGTAGTGCACTACATGCAAGAATCCATATTAGAAATAAACAATTATAAATAAAATTATCATTATCAATACCGATGGTGGTTTTTTCATCGTCAAGCTTGGATAAAAACATTTCTCTGCAAGCTACATCCTTAACATCTGATTTTAAAATTGGTATAATTTTCTTCAAAAATGGGTCAAGCTTCTTAAAAAATTGATTGCATTTTCCAGGGTGGATATGTTCGAAATCTATTTCAATCTAACAAGACAAGCAATTTATTTTATTAAAAAATAAGACAACAATTTCAATTAAGGATTAGCAATTACTTACAAGCTCGTAACCGTTTGAGTCGTTGTATCGTGGCCACTCCCTTAAAAAATCTGTTAACTTTCCTACACTTTTCATCCGAAGAGCTGACGTTTCTTTCCATAATTTTTTAACTGTATCCCAAGGAACGCAGTGATGTGCTAACCAGCATTTTTTTTCACAGTAATCATCTGTAATATCTTTTTTGTTATATTAAAAGAAATAAATATAGGTTATAAATTGGTTACCAAAATCTATAGAAACCTCTTCCGATTGAACATCTTCTATTCCTGTTGTAATTTTTATTTTAGGTGAATTAACCCAGCGCGAAAAGAGCTTACCAGTGGGATTTTTCATTCCTTTCTTCCGATCAAGGAAATATGTTTCCTAGAAACAAATAGTAATAAATTCAATTAAATTGTTTAAATAAAATATTTATGATATACTACCGGCCGCTCTTTCGGAAAAGTTTTATGAATCTCATAAGACCATTCCTTCATTTCGTTGTTGCTCATTTTACCATTTCCAGCATACAGTTCAACAATGCAGTGCGTTAGGTATTTTTGATGTTTGCTATCTAGATTTCCATTTTTTTCATGATACGATAATACCAGTTGGCCTTTCACTGTCGATTTCAAAATATTTTCCAAATCCTTTGAAGTAGTAGTTGCAAGGGAAACGCTTGATCTTTCGCTAGAAGTCAACTGATCGGAAATATTTTTCAACCATTCAAGTATACGAGTGTTTGTTGACAGCGTGTCCGCATCGCAAATAAATGGTTTATTCTGGAAAAAAAATATAAGTATTTTCAATTCGATGTGTGTTTTTCCTTTAAGTATTACTTATCACTATTATAATGAATATCTTACCATTTGCTTCCGCCATGCCCTTAATCCAGCCTTAAATTTTATTTTTTCACCAAAAAATTTTGTGTCCAACTTATCAAATAAATAATCAATATCTTCCATTTCCATATTTAATAAAACAATTTCGGAATTTATGCCGCGATCATTTAAATTAGATATTATTTCTTCAGTCATATCCCAAGACTTAAATAGCTGGAGTACTTCATTTTCTTGGCTCGGTTGCGAGGAAAATAAATTATTTGATTCAGTAATAAAATTGAACATTATTGAAAAAAATAGAAATCAAACAGAACTGAAAAGAAACATAAAATTTTATAAAATCTTTCACAAGTATGAACATAAAACGAGTAAACGCTCAACCCTGACACAAACTGATGCTCTCATAACGGCATTTAATAACTGCACTACTCACTGTGAAACCTATATTGTTTATTGTTGGGAACTGTTTAAAATATTAAATTTTTTGATTTGTTACTCAGTTCGCAACAACAAATATTAGAGGAATATCAGTTCGCAACAACAAATATTAAAAACGCACTTCACAATAAAGGATAAGAATGGAATTTTAAAAATATTTTTATTATAAATTTAATAAATATTCACCACTAATATTTATTTACTGTATGTATGTATGTACTTTTAATTTAATGTTTTACTCTGAAAACTCAAAACTATTTAATACACTTATGTATATTTTCGTTGCAGTCACCAAACACTTTTCAAGCCAAACTGAAAACGAATTGTCATTGTGCTCAGCAAGCTGCACTTTTTTGCGTTGTTAACCGAGTTGTCGAAAAGAACAACAATATTAACAGTAATAATAAGACAACAAACACATACTTTTTTCAACATCTAATTTCAATGTTTTAGCAAACTGCGTGTTAATGGACGTTTTGAGCAGACATTAACAAGCAAACAACAACAAATTAAGAAGAGTTTCTTATCAATAAATTCAATAAGAAATCTCATATAATTATGGAGACTTTCTCATTAATAAATTCAATAAGACATCGTTTATGATTAAGAAGATTTTCTTATTAATAAATTCAATAAGACATTCTACATAAAAATAAATGAATTTCTTCATTCAATTATAAATTTTTACACACAAATACACGAAATTGTATGAAAATGCATAAAAAAATGAGCAAACAATAAGATATCTTATTATTTTATTCAGATTTCCTTATTAACTTAATTAATAAGATTTTCTGCATAAAACTAAAAAGACAGTCTTATTGTTATTTCTTCGGTTCTGTCTGCTGTGACGCCCCTTTGCCTAAAAACTTTTTAATAAGACAATCTTATTGAAACTAGAAGACTTATTTGGGCCTGTGTGGTGATAATCCAAATTCATATGCATCGGTATTATCTAATGATTTTGTCGGGACTTGGTTTAATTGGGTTGATGTTGCTTGGCATATAATGCAGCTGGATGCAGCCTTCGTGCTAGTCAAAGCCTGACCTACTTTTCCATCTATCATTGTCAGCACTAATTGGTAGCTTACTTCAATTTGCTGCCCATCCAACTGTAATTGTAATGGCTGTAGTGTTGCAATTTGGGTCTTGATATCACTAACTTCTTTGTTAATGGCATCATGAGTTTCTTTTTTGAATTCAAATTTGATTGGCCTGCAGTATTTCGTAGAAGATGGTGTCTCATTTTTCCAAATATTCATTGTTTGCGTTGTACTAGTCGAAGGCTCTGAATCTTCCAAAATCTTTTTCAATCGCAATGGTACAAATGATACCATGAACATATCTGAGTCCGATATATTTTCACATACAGCTTGTTTGTATTGTTTTTGTCCTGAAGAACCATCACATCCCCATTTACAAAAAAGAATTAACTTTGTGTTTCCACATTTCTTTAACTCATTTCCTGTTATTGATTGTAGCAAGCGTTCGGCTGTGTGATCAAGTAGAGATTGTAGTTGTACCTCTGCCGAAATTGGTGTGATTGTAATAGTGTCCTTTGATGGCAAACAGTCCATTTTAGCAGCGGTTATGTGATGATATGCTGGATACATATTTGAGCCTTTTTCAATCGCACGCAGTCTGAGCTTAATATATTGCTGTTTTGTTAATTTCAAATCCAGAAATAATGCTAATGCCTCCTCATTTGTGTACTGTATTGCATCACTCGGAGTTGGTATACTGTTAAGAATCCGTTTTGTTCTCACTGGACTAGCTTTAACAACTTTTTCAATGATATCCACTTTTGTTAATTGGTTCTGTGATCGTAATTGATGTAGGAAAGATTCTTTTATATTTGTACAACCAATTGCATCGTTAATATCTTTAAGTTTCCGCCTCTTAGATCTATCGCTGCAGTTGCCCATTAATGATTTGCGTGGTCTTCCAGCCTTATCTTGCTTTGCTGTTTCTGCAGCGACAGTAAGTTGGCCCTCTAACCAGTTTGCACTTTTTATATAAAAGTTTTGTTTACTGTAGCGAACTTCTTTGTAGCCTTTTTTTTGGTGCTTTGACGAAATTAGATAATTCCTCTTCCATTTCGGTGCTACACGAATTAAAGTTTAATTTTATTTTAACGTAACTAAGAACATCTTCCTGGTTTTTGTTTCTAAAATACTCTTCCGCCAGTTCTTTATAACTGAAGCTCTTCATATTTTTCTGAATATTTTTATTTGCGTCTGTTATGTTTTATCCGTACACTTAGAGGATTAACTGAGTAATCCCTTATCGAATCCGTAGTTTTATACATTTTTAGATACATGTTATTCACACATTGATCTTTAATTTCATAGCAGGTAGTGCTTAAATTGCACAAAACTGCACATGTTGTCCAGACCTTAATATCAGGTAAAACTGATTAGTATCTCGCCAATATTTGTTGTTGTTGTTGGGTTGTTTTTTTATTTTTAGTGGTTTAATGTCCCGATTATTGTTATAAAATTGCTTATGACTTTGGTTGACCCTAACATTTGATAACAGGTAAATTTAGAAACAGATCATATGTTTACTGTAGAATTTTGTGATAATTTGTGATAATTTTATGACTTATTTTTTGCTGATCAAAACAAAGCCATTAAACCCTTTCGCAGGTATTATATTTAATTTTTTTAGTTTTACGTAGTCTAAAGTAAAAACATAAACTTTTAGGCAAAAAAGTGAAAATTATATACACCATTGTATACGAGTACTTTGGAGTAATTTCATTAAAATGAAAAAAGTGTTCTACAGGCGGCTCGTGGCGGGTGCAAAAGTATATATAGCGTTAAAGAGGACACTTTCACCTTTCTCCGGGTGGTATACATTTCTTGTTCCCTTTTGTTCCCTAGAAGTTCTATTCTACTAAAGTTTAAATTTGAGAAAAATATAGTAGTTTCATAAATATTCCGTAACGCCCTTAATATTAAACGCTAGAGCTCTGACCACTTACAAAAACTAAAGACTATAATCCTACCAACATTATAAAAAAGACCGCAGGCCATTATCGATGATAGCTTGCGAGTAGTAATCATTTATTTTTGATAAAAAACAACAGAAAAACACCTTTTTCTGAAATTACAAAAAACCGTTGAGTTTGACAGCATGCCACGCTCACAATTATCAACAGTTTAACCTAATTTTTTGGCTACCTTAATCTGGATATATTAGCTGCAAAAGGGCGTAAAAATTTTAAAAATCGGTGACAAAAAAAAATTTGACTTTTGGCCAATGAAAAACGATTTTCAGCCACAGTGCGGAGGAGAAATCTACCCAAAGGTGAGCTAAATTCTTTCCAAGCCGTGACCTAAACTAAACTAAATCCAATCTGATTCACTTCTTTCCCAATTCAACCCAATAATGATAATTATTCGTTGATAGTAATTATAATTAAATCCACCTTTGCGCCCGCCTCACTTGCGATCGCTAGCTCTCATCTACATGGTAGAACTTACATACAATTATCCCACTTTTATTCACTAATAATTAGCGATTACGTGAAAATTTCAAGTGTTTACATTTTATGGTTCACGAGATAGAAGCCTGAGATATATGAGGAGACATCGAGATGACGTAGTGAAAACACAAGAATTTCTTTTTTACACTTTGTGTGCGGAACACTAAAAAGAACACTCCAATACGAAGTGATATGCTTTTAAACATCAGCCATTTTAAAAGTTATTTCTATGTTAACTTTTCTCAAAAATATTTCATTTCAACGTTCCGTTTTATTATTAGCGGTGAAAAACTGCACCAAAATTTTCACATTTCTCTATTCGATGGAAAGCTTTTTTATACACGTGTTTTTCGTTTAAACTAATATTGAGGCAAAAATTTAACTTTATCTATCTGGATAGCTAAAATAAAAATGTGCTGCGATAGAATTAAAGAAGGCCAATCATAAATAAGAATTCTAAAGGACACTTAAGCGTAGATGAAAGTAAGTTCAAACGATATTAAGAGTAGTTCTGATGCATAGCAGAATATTAGCTTTAATGTTAATTTTTAATTTTATGAAATCTAATTATTGTTATATAATTTATTAAAGACCGCTTGTCAATGTTTAAACGCGTCAATGTTTAGCTAACATTTTTATCGAATCATTTGTAGTTCATAGAACTCAAAATCAAAACCACAAAAAAATCTAGAGCAATAAGATCAAAGCACAATGCAAGTTATTTAACACACATGCAAAAACTTTGCAAAAAGAAAATAATAAAGACAACTTCCAAGCAAGTGTTATACAGAAATATATAAGAGTGTCTATCGAAAACAAAAAGCTGCTACTCATATTAATAAGGACAGCGACAAGTGAAGAATGACCAAAAATAATGATTTCTCTATCTCAACTATTCCAAAGCAATTATTTTGCAACTGCATATTTTTTTAGAAAAAGCAATAGCAATTTTTTTGACAGTTTGTTTAATAAAGTTGATTTATTTTTTAACTACATTTATACAGCTGACTGGTAATAGTCCTTAACACAATCATTTGACAAATTACGGTTATGTCAAATTATAAGAAGAAAAACTCTAGTTACAAGAACAAAAAACAGAATCCCTTAACTACAATCTCATTATTATATATTAATTTGTAGCACATACGCACTTCATGGAAAAACACATTTTCAAAAAAAAAAAACTCCAGCACTAAAACTGTTATAAAAAAACTGACTAACAGTTTTTATGTTTAGTGCCCTATAAAACATGTGCGTTCTACCATATTCGCAAGTGAGTGATTGTGTGAGCTAGTATGTTTTCTCATATGCGTTTTTAATTTTTTGCTGTACTTATTATACTATTCTAATGTCCTTAAAATAAAAACTGAGATCAAAAAACGGAAAAGAGAAAAAATTATTTAACGTTCATTATACTTTATGTTGGGATAATGAAAAATGAACTGGCATCTATAGTAATTGCAGCAGTAAAAATACTTAGATGTTGAGAAACAATTACAAAAAAAATTAAATAAATTAAAAAATAATGAAAAAGACAAAAAACTTTACGGCTCCTAAAAGTCTGCTATTGTTTTGAGTAAGTAAGCTGTGTTCTAATGAGTGTGTCAACACATACAAGCTTACAATATAATTGTGTATGTACAATATAATTGTGTATGTACAATATAAATTATATATATCCTATTATAGGGTGCTGTTAAAGTAAATGTTAATGCGTACTAGAGTTCTTCAATTAATTAATTATACGATGTGTAGTTTGACTTGACAAATCGTCCTATTTCTATGGCAACCTCGTAACGAAATTTATATTGAAATTCAGTTTATTAATAAAGAACAATCTGTGGCACTTTTTTACGTAAAAAATATTTCAAATGCTCATAACGATGATTGAATATTTATTTGAACTTTATATTTTTTCAAATTGGGAGAACTCAACTCACTAAGGATGGATGTCAGTCAGTACTGTTGTTATTCTTAGACAATCACAATGAAATTATCGCTTGGGCCTTGGACAATGTACCTGGATGTTATTTGGAATATGTTTCATTATCGTATACCTGCAGAATAAAATGAGTTCTCTTTCCCTTTCACAACATTGCAAACTTGCTATCGATCATCGAGTTTGTCCGAAAAGTAATCTAGAAATCGTATTAGCCATCTTGGTGATCTAAATTGGCTGTCTGAATTTATAAAAATCTTAGAAAATCGAACTGACCGAATGAGCTACTGCGAAGCATAAATAACATCGTGCTCCATTAATAATGTAATTATTTGTTTTTTCTAATAAAGCCTTTAAATACAAAAATTATTTAAATTCATTTAATTTAGTTTAATTTTTAAAAAGATACTTTTATCTCCACCACCCTCTATAATTCCAAAGAAGCATTCATTGCTTCAAACCCAAGCAGTCATGAGTATTAAGAGTTCATTGCTAATAGTAGTAAAATTTCCGTGATGTTTCAGGTATGGCACCAAATTAATAGAACAATGTAATTAATATCCTTTTTATGCACTTCTGATTGGCGGCATTATGGCAAACCACCTAATCCTAACGGCAGTGCTGGATATTAAGAAAACTGTTTTCCAAAATTAAACCTAGCAACTGTATTTTCATCACATTTCTGAAGACCCTGTTAGCGATACTTCTGCTTTACACACAACACAAAAGCAGCAACAATAAAAAAGTGGTAAATTGATTTTACTTCTTTCTTTTGCTCAGTTGTAGTTTTTTATCATGTTTGGCGGCATGGTTGGCGTTTAAGTTTTACTCTGTATAATTTTTTATTTCACTTCAAGATTTTTTTGATGCTCGACATTTTTTTTTAATATCATTTGCCAACTTGTTTTTTAAGTGCAGCATTTTTTTTTATTGTTTGTTTCTCTTGTCTTTGTTTTGTTACATGTTTCTTTTGCATTTTTACTATTTTGGCAACATGTGTATCTCTTCATTTTCGCCAATTTTCCAGTAGTTTCAACCCACACAATACATTCCCCAAGTTTTCACTGTTTGGAATTTAATTTGATTGCTGTTAATATGACTGCAACTTTAATGCATCTTAGGGAGAAGTTAAATTGCCACAACGTCTACTGCCAGTACATTTTTCAGTCAGCACTTAAGCAATGCGTTTGAAGTAACAAATTTTTTATTTCATTTCAAAAATTAAAGATGTACAAAAAAGAAGAATATATCGTGATATCATCGTCCTGTCATTTTTGTCATCTAATAGTTATTCATTCTTGTATATAATGTGTGACCTTTAGACACAATATCGCAAAGAAAAATTTTTTGGGGGTACGTGAAAGTAATTTGTATTATTTATTTTATTAACAATGTGAGAAGGATTATATTAATTAAAGATTGCGCTCAAAGAGGGTTATTAATTCCATAATGGCGCTTACTATAAATCAAAATAAATAAAATTTATATACTCTAAAAAGGGGAAGTACTTGGTAGTCTTTTTTAAATTCATAAACAGAACTTAGAAGTGGGTAAACAGTACTGTACTCAAGTATAAAAAGGTGCGAAGTCTCTAATCTTCCTCCTGAAAATGGAGTTTTAATGTTAAATCAAGTTCTAAGAAGTGTCCAATACCAAAGTTGAGGGATGAGAACAATGACATAGTTATGCTTATATGATGATTATAATTAAATTTAACACTTTAAATAGTTTACACTCCTTTGAATCTCATCCTGCTGTTCATTCATTTTATCTCACATTAATTTAGCGGGTTTATTCTGCAACATGACGCCAAAAAATTTTAAACAGAAACTATTCTCGGCAAAAAGAAATGCAAGAAAAATTTCAAATAAAAACACACTCCCAACAAATGAATACCGTTCGCCAACAAGCACAAAGTAAATGTGGCTGAACTTAAGTTTGTTTTTCTTTTTGTGCTCCCTGGAATTTATTTTTATTGTCACATTAATTCCAAGTCGTTGTGTAGGTGTGCAAAAAGCATTTAAAATTGTCTTTTTTATTTAGTAAATTTACAAATCAACACATTCTACAAAATAAAAAATTACAATATTTATTAAAACTACTGTAGCAATGACATTGGAAGGAGCTTCAATAAAACAGTTTTTATACTGGCTTCCTGCTGAATAATGCTAAAAAAGTGCAGTTGCAGAAGAAATAATAGAATTAAATTAATTCCATATGCATGATTTTAAAATTTATGGCAACTTAAAAATATTTTATTCAAATTACATTCTAAATGTAAATGTTAAGGTGAAAGGAAAATCGTTTTAAAATGTACTTAAAATAATATACTCAGTAGGACATGAACGGTAATGTAAAGACAATATAATTTGGTAATTTTTTTGTTAAAAAATGCAGAAATTTTCATCGTATTGTTCTTTATTTTATTTAAAAAATATATGCAAATATTTATTTACTCACTTCTTGAGGAGTAAATATTTTTTTTACATTCAGTTATAATTAAATTAAAAACTTTGAACTAGTTTTCTATAGACCTATATTTTTTAATATGACTACGTTGCAATAAAAGTGCGATATTCTTAGTTGAAAAATGATTTTTTGCTTGCAGCAAAAACTTTTATAAATGGAAAATCAAAGTACACGTTCAACACTTGACCTTAAGTACAAAAACTTAATATTCACGAGTGTAATAAAACCAACTTTGACTTATGCAAATCCCATTTGGTATAATGGTGTAAAAACATAATTGAAGAAACTACAAATTATTCAAAATAAATGTCTTAGAATCATAAATAACGAAAATTGGAGATTCAAATTCTCCGTAACGAAACTGGATATGAACTAATTATAGACTTCATAAAAAAACTTAACAATAAATAGCTTGAATTAATTCAAAATTCTGCTTATCAAGTGCTAAGAGAATGTATATAGTTGGCTTAATTGAAGCTCCGAAACAAAAATTATTAAATTGAAAATGCGAAATTCCGAAAATTTCATTGTATACCTGTATATTTTCTAACTATTTAAACTTCTCCCTTTCCATATAAAAGTTTTTTCCTATTTTCCTTTGATCAATGTTATAATTAAACAATTAATATCAAGTTATTTTGTTATCAGAATGACTTGTTGTAGTATCAATAGATAAAATCCCGAAAATTGTTAATTTATATACAATTACAAGATTAAAATAAAGATGAATTTATAAATGAAAAAGAAGTGAATGATTAAAAATTAAATTATGGTTCAGATTTAAATAGCTTTTCGTTTCATTAAAACTATTTTGAATTATATTTAATATTAACTGCTTGCTATAGCAGATATATTGGAAATATTATTCGATGGAATTAAATCTTATTTGAGTGACATAAGTTTTGTGGGCAAATTCTACTTATGAAAATAAAGCGTCAAACAGACATATTTTTAAACCGACATTATTTCACTTATTAGAAATATAATTTTTTCTAGATTTAATTTCTTTAATGAAATTAAAAAAAATTAAATAATTATATGTCTGCATGTATATGAGAATTTTTCTGCCAGTTAAAAAAGTTGTAATATGATTGCAGGAATGCAAAAAAATGCAAATAGTTGGAGAAAGTGTAATTAAATCATTTACGTTTGTTTCTACAAAAACCAAAATAACACGTATTTTTTTTTTGCTATTTCTCTGTAGTAAATTCAAACACTAACCAACCAACGATTAAAATTTTTTTGCTTCTCTTTTCTTTTAATTTTGCATTTATTCAAAGCAATTTTTTTAAAGCACACACAAACTTAATTATCAATTGTGAACAAAATATGACAATCCAGAAAAAATAAATTGCTAATCAGCTGACCAATTGAGTGCACCTCATAATATATACCAAAGTTTATAAAGTTTATAAAGGGTATTGAAACTTACCCAGAATATGGTTTGCATGTACATAGACTACCTCAACCCAAAACAAATGAAAAACTTCTTAAATTTTAAGTTTATAATGATTACCCCTCCACTTGTTATGGTCTTTTTTAATTGCGGATGAGCTTTTATTTCTTTAGCACCTGATAGTATTGTTATGGAGCTTGCGGAGTTTTACAATCAAGCGTATAAATTTAAAAATAGATTTGATGCAACATTATTTCACAGCGCAACTCCTGGCGAAAGAGCCTAGAAGTAAAACACTGAAAGCTTTTGATATTTCTATATTACCGCTATAAAAAATAGGAAGATACTCGTTTTACCTTAACTTTCGATATCGAGTTTTGATTAAATATTTACATTGGAATTTTTTCTGACTTTTTATAAGATGATGTCCATAAGGATGTATGAATGAGTGTGTGTGGAGAGTAATGGGTGTGTATGCATGCGAAGCTCTCATAATGAAATGGATTAACCTATTGCGACGAAAATAGTAGCACTATAAAGATATTGTACAAATCTAATATACATATTTCAATTGAAATGAATTTTCATTTTATATGTCAAACTTCATACAAAATTATCATTAAAACGAGAAACAGCTGCCGAGCACACCCTTTAAAGAATTTGATTATCCATATTCTGCTTTAAGCATACGATACATTGAGAAAGTATTGTTTTTATTATTTTTTTTATCTTAAGAACGTAAAAGCGACTTCTCATTAATCGGTATAAAAGCGCATTTTGATCATGGATTGAATATTTATGAAGGTAGTTGAGAAATAATCTGGTAAAACGGGCGTAATAAGGCAGCAGGATGGGGTA
This sequence comes from Gymnocheta viridis, assembly GCA_956483585.1. Classification (NCBI taxonomy): domain Eukaryota; kingdom Metazoa; phylum Arthropoda; class Insecta; order Diptera; family Tachinidae; genus Gymnocheta; species Gymnocheta viridis. Next base: position 65,783,898 of record OY101443.1, read on the forward strand.
ACGTTCGTCATAGCAAAGTGTTGGCGAAATCGATAGCCTGCCGTTAATTCTCATCACTCCGTCAGCATCAATAAAGGGGTTAAATGTTAGCAGATTACTTTTGCGTGAAATCGATTGACCTTCAGAGAGATTATGATATTCCCTAGTAAAATATGATTTCTGACAAGCGAGTATTAGACGAGTTTTAGAAAGATTGAATCTAGCTGCAGAAAATTCATTATTTATACCGAAAATAGGTTTGAGCTTACAATTTATACGATAATAAAAACGGAATATGTGGCAAATAATGCGCAATGATTTGGGGAGATCTAGAAAACATTCAGAATGCCAACGTTTCCAATTATTGCCGAGTGTACAAGATCTGATTTGGCTTCTTCTTCCGTGGAAAATGTTGAGGTTTTGGAAGGCAATTCTGACCGAGGGCGTCCATGCCATCATAAGTCGTTCGAGATGAGTTGAAACACTCTGAGAACATGGAATGCTAAGTCAGCGGGGTTACTTTTGGACACGACGTGATCCCAAGAGTCGTTTCCTACTTTTTCAATAATTGAAGAAACTCTATTTTCGACGAAAGTTTTCCACCAGTAGGCCTTTTCCGAGGCGTCACAAAACCCGTAACGAAGAATCTTAATTTGTTCTATCATCATCTAAGAAAGCATTCTACTGGTGAAAAGTTGAGTGTTCAAGATCTTCGTCCCAATCAGTGCCATCTTTCCAGATTTGTTGCATAATGATTTTTGCAACGATGATTTTCGGCAACACCCAAACAGAGTAGTATTTTTCAGTACAATTTAAAAAATCATAGTTCCATCACTAAACACTGCGAGATTTGATAAAGTAGATTTTGTTTTGTATGGGAAATCTAGTAAAAAATTACAAGATTTCCCTCGAAATCTCGTAAGCAGTCGGTTTTGGTCTGGTCTAAATGCCATATCAATAATTTTTTAAAATGAGGGTATCAAAAACAATTTTTTTCGAACAAGATTTCAACCACAAAGCTTACAGAATTCAAAATCTAAGATAAGAAAACAACATCGACTGCGGCAAACTTCTTTAGAATCAATTGATCCGTCCAAGAAATATATTTAAAATGAAAAATATTTAAAAAAAATAGTTTTTTAATAATTTAAAAAGTCCACATTAAATGGATTTTCATGATGCAATTACTTTGTTTTACTTATAAATTTAGTCTTCCTCGGTTAATTGGCATGAGAGATATCGTTGTTGAAAATTTTGGGTCTAAAAAAACTGCAAAATAAAAATTAATAAAATTTTGATCACTTTAGTGGAAGAGCATAGCTGAGAGTTCCAAGGATGGCAGGTAAGGTCTGTGATTTTCCATATTGCTTTCCTCTCAAGTGTCGTAAAATTTTGTTTTACAAATTTTAAAATGTGGCAATACTTAACAAAAAAGAAAATAACAAATAGAATTACGAATGAGCATTGCAAAAAGGGTAATTCATCGCAGTAATTGGAAGACCGTAGTACAAGTTCGAGGTGTAGCAGGAATATTGTAGGAATTGAATCGGTAAGCTGCTAATCGGTTCATTAATACTCGATCGAAAATGAAATTTCGGATAACGATCAAATCTTATTTGGGTAGAATAGCTAATAACCGACATACAGTGCACTCGCGATAATATGAACACCCCAAAATATGAACACTTTTTTTATTCGTTGTCTGCTCTAAAATATGAACTTAGTGGAAAAGCTTTAAAAGATGAACTGCTTACTCATATTTTTGTTTTATCTATCTAAACAGTGTTGAAATCTTAATCAACAGGTCAGTGGCTAATTTCTAATTCAACTGCATAATAATTTGGGGATTCCCCAAAAATTTTTAAACATACACGTCTTAGTTAGTGCACACATTCAGTTGGAGTTCCATATTCAATTTTTAAATATATATTTAAAGTGAAAAGTTGTTAAAATGCATTCCAAAAAATTTTTTTTTTACTTTTAAAGAAAAATCAGGTAATAAATTTGAGACAAAAAAAATATGCATGATGTAGAATAAAAAATAAATAAATATTTTATTATTAAATGGGTTAATAATACGTTTGAGGCCAAAAGAAACAGCAAAAGAAAATTACTGATTTTTCGTATAATAATTAAATTTTTTTAAAATAAATTGTTATTTTTCAAATCCAATAAACAATAAATAAAATATTTAACATAAGGAACTTTTATTTTTATGAGACAAACGTTTGTAGATGGGAATTAGAAGCCATTAGCAAATATGAATAATTGCACAAAAGTGAACTGGCTTGATTTTAATTAGTTCCTATTATCGCGAGTGCACTTTAATATCGTTCTATTTCTCAATTAAATTATTGTAAACCCTTTTGTTTGAATATGCAAATATCTTTAAAGGATCATATGCGTTAAAAATATTTACTACTTAAATGAATTTCTATACTAAAAATATGCGAATGGCTAAAATATGACAGGAACTAAATTAATTGTGTTATATTTTCCTCAAAGACCGGTTTTAGAAAAAATTTGTATTTTTCGAATAGTGTGATTAAAAAAACATAATTTTGCTTTTTGGCCTTCGCGATTTTGTTATGATTGTTACAAAAGAAATCGTTATAAAAGAAAAAATTTTTCTAATATATGTATGAAAATATAACATGATTCAACATCTATAACACATGACTAAAGTGAGTGTTGAATGATATTACTAAATATTTTTTTTCAAAATAAAAGGAGAGATTGTGCGCAGAATTTATAAAATAACTGTTCCCATCTAAAAACACATCCCAGTATTTTCTTTTGAGTTTTAGTACCAACACCGTCAGCTAGACATAGAAAATATTTACAATTTCCCAAACATTGCAAATAGAATGAGTTGAAGTGACGGAAAATAATAATATAAAGCAAATCACTATAAAACTAACGTATAAAGTGCATTAAATCATTTTAATAAAAGAATAAAAATAAAAAGTTATTCATTAGAAAATGATGTATATACTCGTATGATACTCGCAATGTCTGATACAAAATGATTAACAACTCTATGGGGAGATTCAACAACCAGTAAGCAACCGCGTAATAGAGTATTTTATTTATTTAAATACATGATGCATTCATCCATTAAATTATGCAGACTTTTTTTGTATGACTTTTACACATACAATATTTAGTTGTCTACATGTATCATTAGAATCCACTTGAACGTGATTTATGGCCATTTTCTTTTCAATGTTTTATTTAATTTTGTATCTGTTAATAGCAAACATTCCTTTTACCCAGTCACATAATTGGCGGTAAATGAATTTCGCACAGATGTATTTTTTTCAATATGTAATAACAGTTTCAGTCTGTTTTCTGAAATGCAAATGAAGACAGATATTCAACATATTTAAAAAAACGGTCCTTCTAGATATAAATGGTGAAAAGGTATAGATAGACTTTGAAAAACACTTTTTTTGTATAAACTTTCGATTATTTCAGGGGACAATTAAGTCTTTCGATATACAAATTTCAATGATATTCCTTTCTATCTCATTGGACATTGTGTATCGAAAAGATTTGCTTTCGAATCGAAATATATAATAAGCCAGCAGCATTAAGTGTTTTTCGTTTGGAAAATTTCTCAACTTGAAGATAAACTTGTGTTAATATTAAACGATCGTACAGAGGAGTACTTGTGCCAAAAAACTGGTCAAAAAAGGGAAAACTATGTACGCAGATTGATACACAACAAAATCTTACATCATATTTTAAATTTTTAAGTCTATATATTGCAATTTGTTGCTCTGAGACGCTGCTGCAGTTAGGAAAGTGAAGAAAATTACACGCGTTTTTAACGTTTTTTTTCGGTTTCAAGTTGCTTATATGATTTTTTGTGGCTAAACGAATAAATGTATTACATTACATATTTCGCTGAAAGATTTGTTCAAAAGCTATTTTTTGGTATTTAAAAAATAAATTATTTTAAATATTTGTTGAAACAATTGGTTTAAAAATTAAGAAAAATTAAATTTATACAATTAAGTGAATGTAGCAAATGTAGAAATTATGTTTTATACCACAATAAAATTTAGAATCTAAATTTTTAGACCCAAAAACAAGTTTGCGCAAGTTTGCGCTATTAATTTTAACGATTTTTTTTAATTTTTAAATTTAATTTTTTTGCTCATCAGGCACTTTTCAAATAGTTTTTGGAAATCATAAACTTTTGTGTCTGTTAAGTTATTGATTTTAAATGTTATTTACGTCACTTTTAACACTTCACAATGTGATTACCTGCTTATAAATATGAATTCCCAAAATGTTTATTAGCGCTAATAGTTATAAGGGAGTGGCCCACAGCCCCATAAAACAATTTTTATTTATCTGCGATCTATACAACATTATTTGGTGGAAAAATATTTGTACATACCTAACTAAACTAAATTTTTAAAATTTTAGAGGGCCTTCTTTTACAAACATCCAAAAATCTGCCACTAGATTTTCTTGTAAATCAAATACTCCTCAGGGGATCGTGCGCCTTCCATTCCATTTTGAACCGCTACGCTCAGATTGGTCAGTCCAATCTGCTTATATTGTTAGAAAAATTTACATATCCTTTTATTATTTCTCATATTTGAAGCGGCCTTTCTCCAAAAAAAAAGAATTCAAATTAACGAGGTCAAGCCCGATTTCATAATATTTATTGAAGCAATGGTTGTGGTTTAAGCTAAATTACTGTCAAAATAATGTTTTCCGAGGATTTGGCAATCGTTAGTCTTAACAGATGTATATATATACATATATGACCAATAGTATATTATATGTCATCTTCAGGAATACAATTTAATCGACTCCTCCAAATAAGAACTTCCTCGTGACTGCACGATTAACCGTACAATATAAAATTGGGCAATTTTTCGGAATTATTCTTTAACAAAAACGAAATTATTGTTGATTGTTCGATAGTACAATTTTCAGCTTTTAAAACTTCCCCCTTCTTCATAATCTTAGCCTTCCTTTCGTCGTTTGTGTCAATTTGACGTTAAAAAAAATTTATAAGGAAAAACAAACAAAAGCCATAATGAAATAATTATTAGTTTTCGTATAGTGACAGGTAAATTTTTTACAAATATCATTTATATTTTAATAATTGCTCGAGTTTCCATGATGTGTACAAAAAAAATTCACTTACCTTTTAGATGGTCTGACAATTACGGATAAAGATTATCATTTCCAGAATATTTTGAATTACATCTCTTGCCAGCAATCTACGTGGTATTATTGTTCGATGAAAAATACATACTTATGTACATCTGTCAACTATTCTGCTTATTCTACCATTCAACCTTGAAGTTTTTTATTTCAATTCCAAGTAGTATTAATTTCGATCCACATAACACGGATAATTCAAACAGAAGCTTCAAATAAAGCAACTTCCCACCACCTTGTTAGATGCTTACAAATATAAATGGCAACTAGCTGGACGAGAGTTTTAATTACAGGCTCAGTGCTGTAATAATGATGAATAATTTTTCACCTTCACCTTTTCTAATGTCAGCAGAATGCCGAAGAGAGCTCATTAAAATAACGTACCTATATCTTTTTTGCACATATCATCCAATATTATGTCATTTGTTGATACAAACTCGGAACGAGTGATTGGTTTCTTTTTCAAGTGTAATATTTCGGGTGCTACAAAAGTTTCATACTTCGTGACGGTGACCTACTAGAATTATTTTAATGCAAAAAAGTTTTTGAGCAACGTTATATATCGTGAAGCAGTTGTCTTGTATACATGTACGTACTCTCGGAAGAGGTTCTGATAAATTAAGCACCACGTGTTCACCTAAATAATGAAATATGTATATAAAGAATTTAATACGAAAAATAAAAACAGTACTTGAACAGTACAGTATTGCTAATCTACTGTTACGTTTTTGTATTGATTATACAATTCCTTTAGTTGACCATTAAACTAGCCCCAAATGTATCTTATAGCAGCAAGCATATTGCCAAATATCCTTTCTTCTCTGGCCTTTTGAGACATCTCGAAATATACTAAAAAAGGTTTTTGGCTCATAGTTGCTCTAAAAATGGCTGTACTCTTTTTTGCTTCCTAAAAGCTTGTAAAACTTTCTCTTTTAAATTCCAGTATGCCACGTATTACCTGCCTGGCAAAATATGCATGAAGCTTAAAGCTTTGCCACTACTTCCATACAATTCTAACCCTTTTACTATTTCCATCACCAGTTTCTTTATATTGTAGGAACTAAATAAGTCGAATGATATTTTTATGTTCATGACCACCGATGTTGTATTTTTTTCACCTGTCTTATTTGACATTACTTGATTTTTAGCTATTTTTTGGAAGTGGTGACGTGGATTCTCTCTCCAGAGAATACTTTTGTCTTTGGTCAAATATGATATTGGAGATTAGTCATGTCAAAAGAGAAAAAACTTTATCAATTTATTTCTATCACCTGCCTATTTTTACGGAAACATTTGGCTGGGTTATTTACTTGAAGTACTTCAACGTGTATTGCATTTTACAAACAACACATAAAATGTGGCTCTCGACCGCTAAATGTCCATCTAGTATTTGTCATTCGTAAAAACAAACAAAAGAACGTGTTAAATTTTTTCAACAAATTCATAAATAAATAGAAAACAATAATAACAGAAACAACTTGATAACAGCAGCAAAAAATAAATAAAATAAATTAAATAATAAAAGTATTATGTTGAAATTATAAACAAACAAATAAATAAAGTAAAATTTATGAGCCACAAGGGTTGTCAACATTTGCAGACAAGTACTCATTTGTGGCCAAAATAAACAGAACGTGGTAGCAAAAACTGCCCATTCGTAGTTTTTTTTATATACAATTAATTGTTTTAGTAAATATATTCAGTCTTATTGAAAACTGATTATTATTTTGTAATATTCTATTCGCATTTTATATTAATATATTTGTTTAACAAGATTCGTAACTAATTTGTTTGGTTAACAGGAATTAAAAAAAAATATTTTTCTTATATCTATAATAATATTTAAAATTTTGTGTTTACTATTTTGGAAACATTAAACTTAGTTATGAAATTTCAGAATAGAAAAAATGTAACGTGCTTCACAAAGGATTCACGTCACACAGAATTCTTTGGCTGCAAATACGTTATTTTAGAATTCTTTTATATTTATATTTCTCTTAGGAACTAAATTTTATAAGCTTTATTATGCAAAATTCTCTAAAAATTACGAAAACACAATTTAACTTTCAAAGTTACTTCCGTTTTTTGTAGCGTACGTCACAAAACTTTGCGTTCAATTATTTTGCAACAAATACCTGCTAAAAAATCATTTTTTATGCCATTCGAAAGTACATTTGTATCCCACTGAACACCATGTTTAATGATCAAAAATTTGTATATATTAATGTGAAAACGCGTACGAATGTAGCGTTCGTCACCTAGGATTTGACCATATGTCCCATCATATTTTCAGCTCCCCGAGAAAAGTATAGAGCCGATTAAAAATGAGTTGGTCAATAAATTTACATAATTCATTCGTACATTTAATATTATAAGCTTATCCAACAATATCAATTACAACTCGTGATATTAGGAAACTGAAATTGCCAAAAAAAATCAAATTTCTCAATTTGAGAAGCCCTTAAGCCCATTTGAAGAAAATCTTACTGTTAACGCGAATACCAAAGAATTAATTTTTCTTTTATCGCACAACATCGATCAGACCATAATCTGTTAGAAAATTCAACTGTAATGACGAAAAAACCAAATGGGACATATGTCTCCCATTCGTCATCAAAGGGTTAAAACTACAACTGCACTGAAAATGTTTTGTCATTCAGTTTAACATGTGCTTTTAGAAAATTTAAATTTAGGTTTTAAAATTGTATCATTTTCGAAGAGTTTGCCGTCTTACTTGGACTGGCAAACATAAGCCATACTTAAGAACTTCGACGCCGGATGTTCTTATGCAGAACAGCGTACCCAGTCTTTCTACGAGTTTCTTCTAGTTTCACGTATATAAATATCGAATTCGCATTATGTAGTAGATTTAAAATATTCAAAAAGAGTAATTTATATGTTCTTAAAATTTATACTTATACGTATCAACGGACCTAAAATAACAAATATTTTTTTATTAATATTTAAGTTTTGTAAATTATATTTTCCGGCGAGAAGAGCTGTTCTTTATACACATATAATACTATAATAAACTAGCAGCTGCTTTGTAGACAGATATACACTGACACACACTACATTGATTTTGCAAATAAATTTTATTTGTCTCGAGCATCTGTATTTTTACAATGACAACTATGAAATATTTAATATTTTGGTTTGAGTTTGAAAAGCAATTAAACAACGGTTTAGACATTTAGACAGTCATGACTGACATTTCTGGTATTAAGCTAATGGATATATTTTTTGCCAAAAAAAGAAGACTATTTTTTTAAAGATATTAAGAGTATCAGGTTGCAATAATCGAATATCACTTAGTTACACAATATGTATTTCAGTATGAAGTATTAAAAAGATTTTTAAACATATTCACGATAAAAATGCATGACCTGCATTATGGTATTATGTATAAGTGAAAATTTGTCTTGACGCTTGATGCAAAATCAAAAATTTTAGATTTTTCGCGTGTTTGACATTTGTAATTTGGCCGTACATGTCGATGCTTGATCATGTACGTATGCATTTTTAATGAGAAGGTTTTGTTAATATGTAGTATAGCGTTGCAAATAAATTTCTAAAACAATATGGTAGAAAATTTTGTGGCTACAAACCAAAAAAAAAACTAAAATTAAATGATTAAAAAAATATTAAAAGATTTTATTGTTTGACACAAATGACCTCTTTCTTTTTTATTTGTTAATTATTATTTTTGGTAACATTTTTGCATTTCAATTCCTTTCAATTTGAAATGGTTAAATAGCCGACAAAGGCTGCAACTTAACACAATTCACTTTATCCAAAAAATTAAAAGGGGAAATGCACCCGATTGATCGAACAATTAATGTATGTTGGTAAAATTCAACCTTAATATCTAAGGAATGCATTACATTTTAGAGTACAGAGAGCAGATACGAACGCAATGCAAAAATTGTTATTTTACAAAGGGAATCTTAACAATTTGATGCCGATTGATGCAAAAAATTAAACAAACACAATTCTTTTTAGAAAAAAATTTTTATTTTATAAAAAATGATAATTTTTAAATTAGTGCAACTATTTGTTAAATTAAAATAAAATGTAATTCAACAAGTATTCTAAAATACTGTTAATAAATACTACTACTACACTTACATTTTTTACTAAAACAGTCAAACTTTTTAAATTGAAAACTAGATTGCTATCAATTTCACCTATCCATTTATCTGGCAATTTCATATTCAATTTGTGTACTTCCTTTCAAAAATATACAAAAAAGTTTCTGTTTTAAAAAACTATTATGCTTTTTGATGATTTTTTTTTTGTTTTTTGCAAATATTCTGCCGCAATTTGAAATTTCTAATTAAAATAAAATATACTTTTGCATATAAGTAACAAGCGGTTTTCTTGACGGTGACATCTTCAAAAATAAAACTGCGTGCAACCTACGTCACAGCTTTTAATTTGATAAGCAGTATGTGCGAAAAACTTGACAGAAAAACTTAAGCGTGTGGCTGCAGAGTTAAGCAAGCCAAAAATGTGTTGTCCTTACATAACTTAAAAAGGAAAACAATGAACTACTATGCATGCAGGTCAATATTGAATTTTTCAAGAACACATACGAAATTCTGTGCCATACATTTTCGCTGTAAGCTTCTCGCTTTAAGAACTATTTTTTTGTTTTTTTTATTTAAAAAAAAAAGAATTTAATACTTAACCTAAAGTTATCACACAATTTACAGAGTTTTAGTCATTATACTAACTTTTCATCTATAAAATAATCTTTAGTTTATAAGAGGATGTTTATTATAACGAAATATTTTACTTCAGAGGAAAGTATTTTTATAAAAAACCTCTGATTTGATATTTTAGACAAATTAATATAAAGGAAAAATATATGTAATAATCATTTGCACTTATTCATACGTACATACTTGTAAGTCATATATACACATTTGCGTATATACTCAATACACACATATGTATGGTGACACAATCAATAAATAAGTTGGTCTTCTTTAATAAAGGCCGGAAATTAGTGGGTTACTAGACATGCTACAAGAGACCTTGAAGCGTTCTGTTAAAATATTTATTTTTTCGATAATTAATTTTATATTATTTTCTTCGCGAAGATCTTTGGTGGAGAAATGCCATGGTAAATTAAGCATCATCTTCAATAGCTTATTTTGACAGATTTGAATTTTTTTAATGTGGGATTTTGCAAAGAATTATTTTAATGATTTGAAAAACTACAATGTGAGACTAGTTTAAAAAAATCAAGAAACTTGGGCTACGCTCTAGGTATTTGGCTCAGTTTAGCTATGATTTTTTATATATTAGAGAGTTCACAACAGCAATAAAATCTGCATTCATCTTTGTTTTGCATATCCTATTTAATATTAACAATTTTTTAACTAAAAGTATCAGTTTAGCCGAGTTTTAAAGAGCCAGGATTCATTATAGTCGCTCTTATAAAATTATTTAAAACCAAATAGGATTTCAAGGAAAGTATCGTAAAAAGCATCGAGCTCATATAATTTTGCTAATATTGCTACGAAAGTTTAGACCATGTTTAAATCGTTTATACATACTGGAGTATTTAATTTCGAACACTTAACCGGGCTGTAATTAAAACCCATAATACATTTCCATAAAGCTTTGCTCCTTCTCTATTTAAAACAATTTAAGTATTATAAATCGTTGCAAAATGAGTTAGTTAAACATTTTGACATTTCACAAAGTCTTAAAGCAGCGATGTTCATCGTATGCTTTAAATTTAAAGGGATGCAATTGAAATATTTTATAAAAGGTTTACAACTATGGATAAGATACTTTAACTTTGTGACTTTTGTATTTTTGATATACATACGTTTATATTTTTTATAATGTCAGTGTTTTTAAGCGAAATCGCGATTAGTATCTAGTTAAGAGTCCCCGGAAAATACATAAACTTGCAGACTAAAAGAAACTTGGTTATAGCTAATTTGATTACGCGATTAAAATAATATAAGATATATTTATCCTGTTTTTGGTCATCTCATACTTCCTCCACCTATTTGATATAAATTTTAATATTTTGGGCTGATATATTAGAAAAGTTTTCTTGACACAAGTTTCTACGTTTTTATTTCTTTTCGAATTATAACAATAAAGTAAAGGTTACCAACATGGTTCTCCATATTTTTTACATTAACTAACTAACTAACTATTAGTTAACAAACTCTATTTCAACTCATCAAAATAACTTTTTGTTATAAAATTTAATATTTTTTGATGGTTTAACAAAACTTCAATGCCTTAATTATAAACAGTAATTAAACGGAATTTATTTCCGCATGACTATCAGCAATTTTTTTAGCCATCATCTTTAAACTCACCAACAATATCATTAAATATAATAGTAGTCATAATTATTATTACCACGTTCTTTTTTTGGCCACTTTTTTGTTCCTTTTCAACATCTGCACATTTATTAAAATATATGTAATGTATCAAATTAAATGAATTACAGCATGGGTATTCTACTATTCAAGAATGTGTAAAAGTTGTGAGAAACCCATTATAATATTATAAAATAAAAGTGCTGAAAATATTTCGCCGAAAAGCACAGCAGTATGCATATATTGACACACATTTGTGCATGCAGATACAAGCCTTTTAAGGTGGTTGTTATATGTACATCCAGCCTTTAGAAGCACATGTACGGACACAACACGTAATTGTAATAAAGTCATAAATTGGTAAATTTTACGCACTATTCATCACTGGCTTGGCCATTTATTTATTCAGATGTAAAGATTTCTTTTTTCTTCAATTTCAACTGCAAGTCAACCGGCTGCTTCAAGTGATGCATGTAAATGCATTTTTCTTTCCTTTCATTATTAAAACAAAAAAGCAAAAAGGAAGAAAGTACTTTCATTACTTCATGTATTCATTTGTAATTTTTCTTGGTTATAAATTTGTTTCTTTTCGAAGAAAAAACTTATCTGTTATCAGTCAATGTCATGGTCAAATAATGAAAAATTATTACATCAAGTATTGAGGGTGATTGTTGTTAAATGTATTAGTGTGTTTGTATGTTCTTGTTAATAGCTTTTTAAGTATTTTTTTTAGCTCAATTTAACAATGACAGTTTTACATTAAAAATTAAGTCTCTCACATATTGGTCGAGGACAATTTAACAGTTTCGGGAAAGTCAATCTCAATTATCTTTTTATGTTTATATTTACATACATACATATTCATTCAATGATGTTTCAGATTTTGAAATAGTCCTCTCAGTAGCACATAATTAATGACTTTCAAACTTTAGAATATTTTTGGCTGTGGGAAAGATAAATTGTATTATCAAGAATCAAATGTAAATATAAAGGCGGAGTGAGTTTTTTCTGGCTATTAAATAGTATTGCATACTCGGACTTTGCATGAAATTCTGAGGAATGCGGGGAAAAATCATAACTCAAACTAACTAGAGTAAGTTCGGTTAATATGGTATAACTACTTTTTATTTGATTATAATGTTTTGAAGCTTAATTCGATTGTAACAGATTTCAGCTGGTTTTCTGCTGCACACCTTAAGTTTACATTCAGGAAAGTGAAAGAATCTGTGAAGCCCAAGTTTCAGAGATATTGGAGAGAAAGTACAGCCAACCATGGAAAAAATTGGCTACACTTTGTTCTGTTAATATGGTACATTAGCGTGCGTGGCCGATAGTAATTTTTATTAGAAATATGGCCGTAACAAGTGATATTTCTGGTAGTTAAAAAAATATTTCAAATTTGTTTCTGTAATTAAACTGGGATTGCAATTAAACTGAACTGCTTAGAGTGCTTCATAAGGATTTTCAATGGTCTATGCCACATTTTCCGAACTCGAGTTTGATTCAAATATTATAAATGAAAATTTGCTACTTAATAATCTAAATTTTTGTCAATGTGGTTCAGTAATAATCTTTTAAATTTAAAATTGTTTATTGGGGCTTAAATCAGTTCAAGGTGGCACACAATTTTCAGTGGACTCAAAAAAAGTCAATCACAAGACTAGCACATTTTCTTATTGCCAGCTCTTTGCATAGCTTCCAAAAAGTAAATCGAATTATAATTTATTAATAGTTTGAGATCTATACTTCATCAGCCTTGGTTTTGTTAGCTTCTAGTTTTTAGTTATTGAGAAAACCTACAATATAGCCCATTTTAATCTAGAGATAAAATGTTCAACAGGTTTCTTCTATAGCAACCAAACAAACGTACTAATCGTTTTCAATTCACAAATAGTACGAGTGGGAGGCCCAAGCGAATTTAACTTTGTTGGACTGCTTTTTCCATTTATATTAAACTCAAAAATTTTATTGCGAAAGCAAAATCACAAGTGACTGATTTTAACATTTCATTTTCAATGTTATGCCTTGATTCCACGGTACTGGCTTCGTTCTCTATTTATGCTTCAATCCCTAATCATGACCGAAGCAACTTGCAAGCACGAAAAATTCTTGCATTTTCATCGCAACTTTATCTGAACTAGCTGCCAAAACCAAATATTATCAAAACAAGCTTAATTTTTTAACATAAATAAGCTAAAAAAAGCAATCGATACAAAGAAGAATTTTGTAAATCGGGTGTATGCAGAATACCTTACAATTTTAAGAAATAATCCAGAAAATTGAAGCAAGTATGTGAGTAGTAGAAACACCAAAATAGGTGAATTTTACACATTAAAGCAAACATTTACTTTTAGTAGACCTAGAAACAATATTCAATAATTGGCTTTAAAATTTCTGACCAAAAATATATATTTTACTCTTTCCAAAAGATGAATCTATCTTGAAAATTCAATAATTTTTTAAGATTTAGAAGCCTGCAGCAGGCCTACCTAAGCTGTAATTAGCGATAATGAAACAGAATTACCAGCTCCCAACTCAAATTCTTTCTTTTTCCTATTTTTTATCCATCCCTCTTTCAAACAATTTGGAAAATCGCAAAACGACTTGCTTCATCTCAAATTATTAAAAAGCTTACTGTAGATGTCTGCTGTAGATTATCATCTAGTCCCATGTACTTGTTATTCTTTAAAGCCTTTGATTTAAAAACCCACTTTGGAGTAAAATTTTTGAAAAAAAAACTTATTATATTAAAAATATTCAAGACTAAATAATACCAAAACTGAATTTTCAAAGTGTGAATTGATCAACATTTACCGAAAGCATTAACCTCAAGCAACTTTCATTGAAGCTTTTGTTAAAAATAAATTAAAGGATATATAAGATATAGCCGAAGGTAGCACTGCTTTATTTTATGCACAAAAAATATAAAAACATTTGAACAAAATATTCAAGTAATTTTTTAAAAACTTTTATATCAAAGTAAAGTTAGCTAAATTTTAAGGAGGTGAATTCGAATTAGACAATATACATATTTCATAGTTCTTTTAGAAGGTGAAATCTTTTCCAAAATTTGTTTTTATTTTTGTTAGTTTTTGATTGAAATAAATTTTTTTTAAACTTATCTTTAAGCTATAAAATTAGGAACATTGAAGTTATTTTAAACAATTTATAAATCTTTCAATGCAAAACACATTATTAAATGCTCATAATATTCATTAACGTTTTCCCCCTTTTCCTCCTTTTTAATGACAAAAAGATGGTAGAAATTTATAATGAATATTGTCAATGATACAATCAGCACTAATGTTTACCCAAAAAACGAAATAAAGGACTCATAACAAAATCACTTTTATAGATTTTACAACATTTGCCCATGAGACTAGATTTATTTTTGAGAAAGGTATCACATGAATTAAGGTGGCGAATAATGGCTCTGGATAGTAGAAAAGGGGTTGACGTTTAAACGAATTCAAAACATGCCTTTGTCCTTTATTTGTTCGTATTGCACCTGAATTCTGAGGAGAGGCACAAAAAGCAATAAATCTACATTTTCATACAATTGACAATTTTCAAAATTTCTTTGTACAAAAACTTGCAAGTTTTCTAAGACACAAAGAATGTCAAGACACTAACGTAAAAGCTGTGATTGAGATTTGTTTGTTTTGTAGCACAGAACTGATAAGGTATACAATTTAAGGCAAATATTCCTAAGGATTTTAAATGTATAAGCAAATCAAAAGCTGGTACAAAATAAGGATTAGCATCCTATCTTTTGCTCTTTGTTAAAGTTATTTGAAATAAAATAAACTCATAACAAAATACCAATCTGTATTTATTCCAAAGCATATCTGCTAAACAGATCTTATCAAAATATCTGATAATATTTGGGACACCTTGAGTAAGGACCCAGTAATAAATTTGATGTGCAAGTAATGAGTTAAAATTCACATGAAGTTCATATATTTCATTAGTTGTACATTGGCGTTTTTGCTCATTACTTTAACATGGCTGTGGTATTGGAGACAAGTACTTACCATGGAAGATTGGAAATAACGAACAATTCATTGAATTCGCAAAACGTAATAATAAAAATAATTAAATATCTGATGTAAAGTATTTTACTCTACCAACTTGTTTTCGAGAACACACACAATAAAAAATTACATATGCCTGCACAGAAATTGAACAACGCACCGCTTGTACATAAGCACATAAGAAATTTTTTTTTTTGCCATTTTTCTGAAAAATAGCATTGTTTATATTTTTATTTTGAAAGTGAAAATTTGTTTCAAAGTTTATGAAAATGGAAATATATTTCTCTTTTGAAAAGAAATAAGTATAATATAATAGAAGCGCCGAGCTGTTGCTGTTAGTATGACGAGTTTTGATTACAAAGTAGTAGAAAAAAGAAGAATTAGGAAATTATGCAAGTTTATTAGAGGAAATCGCAAATCAAAGGTCTTTTGGCAATTGGTTAGCGAGATATGAAAAATTTTATTTAAATCAATTATTACGTACGACAAGTACAAGTTTTGAAATCCTCTGTGGTTTGTTAGGGAAGTTAAATAGAGTCGACACAAAGTGACAAAAAGCAAGAACACTACAAAAGCGCGTAGCCATCGATTTATTTACACTCGGTTTATCTGGGGAGTGCAGAGTGGCTTTTGATCAGTTTATTTGATTGTCTCGTGGGCTGCAAGAATAATCCTGCTGGTTGAGCTCATCGGCCATCTCTTTGTATATGTAACCGTTTTTCAGTGTCCTGGAAGCCGATCCATTTTTCTTGGCCACATATCAAGAAGGTCTGCCTCACTCCAGCCAATTATCTTTTTCTTTATTTTAACACATTTATTTAAAAAGGAAATGGATATTTTTTATACTTATAGTTTATTTTTTTATATAAATTATATATTAAATATTAATAAATTTACCTCCAACTTGACCCGCGATTTTCTAATATTTTCTTCACATTTGGCATTTTAGATAATTTTGCTCAACAAACAGTGTTGCATTTAAAGTTTACCTCAATATTTATAAAACTTCCATACTTATTGAACAATAAGTAAATTAAAATTTTATATAGAATATTCAGCATAATAATGGTATTTATTGCGAGAGTTATTGAGATGCATGTCTGAACACCGTTTAATTGTGCAATCTCTTGTAAGAGTTTCAGGGAAAATTTAATTCTCCATCGGAGGCAGTGGTCACTTCAGCCTGTACTGTGTTGTCTTCTATTTGAAGTCTCATTGTATTAAATAATGCAACAACGTATTTATTTATTTAATTTTTTAGCCATATTAAACACCCACGAACTAACGATAATAAATTTAAGCAAATTACTAAAATTATCATTTAGACATTAACATTTTTTGTGTTTGAAAAAAAAAAAACAATGCCGACATTAATTTTGCTGCAATTTCCTTAATAAAACTATTCAGCCTTGATTCTTGCATTGTCATTTATTATTGTTCTTGTGGTTGCACTTTGTTCTGTTCATGAATCTAAAGTGTATTGCATTCCTTGTCATATCTGATGCAAACTACAAACAGCAATTCAATGGAAATTTCATAGACTCCGACTAACACATAATGTCATAGAGACATTCGAAAAAAAACCCACATACATACGCAATTTCATATACTACTTGCAAACATTCACCGGAGACATTGAGAGAATGTCGAGCAGGCAGTTGATATTGTTGTGGCTGTAATTGCAACATAAAAACGGATATATAAACAAATACACACATACGAAAACGCAATACAAAACATGCAACATTGTTACACTGGGTCCATTCTAGTCTTCCGTTTCTTTTTTTTTGTTTTTGTTTTTGTTTTGTATTAAAATTGTTTTTAGAATGGACTATAATGCAAATATGCCAAAAGTAGCCAGTCTTCTACCAGTACTCCTTCATTCAGTCATTCATTCAGTCTGCCCAGCATGTGTTGTCAGTTGTACAACATTAGTTTACCAATAACTTTAACAGTATTTGATTGTTGACCGGTTGTTGTTGGTTTTGTTCAGTTGCTGCACACAAACAGGAAGACTGGTGACCCGTTATTGCTGTGATGTTACTTATTTTGTTGTAATGTTTGGTTGTTATCAACAGCATAGAACATCACATCATCACAGGTAGCGGTTAAAAAACCAAAAATCACCAAATAACATCATGTTTTGTTCTATTTATAATCTATGAAAGTTTTTTAAATACAAAAATTGTCGGTATGCTCAGTTGATTGTGGTGTTTGTAATATTAACAAATATTCCATTTGGCGACATCGACGTCACGTCAACACAATACCAAAAAATGGGAGCATGTCTACTCGATCTCGAGAACAATTTTGTGCTAATGAAAATGTACTTCTGTTCTCTAATGTCTAGAAAATAACATGAGCCTGTCAATAGTAGTGAGTTGTTTTCGACAACGGGTAGACAATTTTCCCAAAAAATTTTTGATATTGTGTTGACGTGACATCGATGCCGTCAACTGGAATAAGGGTGATTATATAAAGAAATGTACTTGAATAAAATAAGGTGTTATATCTTCGAGAAGAAGTGTTCGACTTAGAGGCTTGCTTGTGTACACAGCATGTAAAGATCATATGTTAATTCTAGTTGCCGATAAAAAAGAGAGCTTCGGAACAAAAGACAACTTGCGGAATCAAGTACATATCGGCAGCATTCTTTGTGTTATCTATTACGGTTTTTGGTGATTGCTTTATAGGCTTTGTATAAGGTTTGCGTGAGCTTAGAGTAAATAGCTTCAGAAACCCTGAGGTTGTAGGTATTGCTTTAGCTTTATGGCGTGAAGGATACCAGCGCCATCATTTCTGCTCGTTCTGCTTTTCGAAACCTAAGTAAAAACTTAACCTTAAGAAAGATATGTTTTTCGAGAAACGATTATGCTGGATTTTGTTCGCAAACTTACAGCTACTATTGATGACAAAATACTGGACATTCAGAAGTACAAATGGATATTTGCAATCTATAAATCTATAAGGATAAATAGTATATTCTAAAAAAATTTTATAGAAATTACAAATTAAATAACAATTCTACTTAATTAGGGAAAAAAATAAGAAAAATTTTGACTTTTTTTGCATACATTTCCCTAATACTTAATAAAAATGTTTAAAACTAAATTATAAATCAAGCTTCAGAGTTTAAAACTTACAATGAAATAATTAATAATAATAACGGACGTTAGAAAACTTTCTGAGGTCTTATCGTGGCTTTCGATAACGAGCTACTCGATCACGTATTTTACGATTCGATCACGTGTTTACAATGAAAACACATTGTTCGATAGAAAAAGACATAATCTGAAGGTAAAAATACGTGATCGAGTCAGATCATTATCGAAAGCGACAATTAGACCCCTGTTATTATAAAATAAATAGAATTATAAGAAAGTTAAAAGAGACAGAGAGTGAGGTAGTGAAATTTTAGCTGAAACTTGGAATAAGAGAGCTTGTGATATTTTTCAGGACTTTAATGTGTTAAATAATGGTTTCAGTTGGCTTACAGATGACGCTAGATGCATTGAATATTTTTTAGTGGGTTTTAGTTTTGGTATAATGATATTTTGATGTTTAAAACACAATATCATTAATTAAATCAAAAGCCAATAGTCCCAATTGATTATGTATTCAATTATTACACCATTGAGTAAGTATGTTCGGATAATGTGGTATAACAATTTTTAATTTGAAGCTTAATTCGATTAGAACAGATCTCAGCTTCGCAGACCTTATGCTTACATTCAAGAGAGTCTTTGGAGTCCAAGCTTCAGAGATATTTGAGAGAAAGTGAAAAAACAGATGAACTAGCCATTGAAAAAATTGGCGGCTAATGTGGAATACTTTGTTCTTTTAATGTGGTACATTAGCGTGGTTGGCGGATAGTTATTTTTAATGCATATATGACCATAGCAAGTGATCTTCGGGATTGCAATCAAGCTTAATTTCTTAGAGTACTCAGAAAGAAAACTGCCGTACTAAATTTAAATATTTTCTACTTACTTTGAGTACCAGTCGTACTCATAATTTTAAATACTAATAACAATAAGATGTACTTTAATCAAGCCGAAAACGGGATTACTTTATATGTATAACCTCCTGGAGTTTCTTAAAATGAGTTCAAAATTTTTTAACCACGTGAAAAATGTTAATTTAACTAAAAAATTCTTAAATTAAATTGTGCATTTGAATTCGTCCATACTTAAATCAGTCTTTCTCTACTTCATTTAAGTAAATCTGGGGATACCATACATTTAACACCGCTTGGTATTGATTTAAGTACGGATGGATTGATTTTTCTTTTGAGTGTACTTCATAAGGATTTTCAAAGTTTTTCAGGCCAATGAAATACATGTATTATCTAAAATTATAGTTTTTTCTACTTTTTTAACTTCTTATTTTTTCATTTCCCTTTTCTTTGGCATGTCTGAGCATAATTGGTATGTAACATACTATACTACTTTAGACTCCTTGGCTTATACCACATTAGTTGAACTCGAGTTTAATTTAAATAATTTTTAATCAAAATCTGGTTCTTAATAAAATAGAGTTTCCTCAATGTGGTTCAGTAACGAAGGACTCACTTAAAAATTTAAAATTACTTATTGGAACTTAAATCAGTCGATTTTAAGGTGGCAAACATTTTTCAGTGGACAAAAAAAGGCCAATCACAAACTAGTAAATTTTTTTTAGTACTGCTTTCTTGCAAAGCTTCCGAAAAGCAAATTGAACTATGACTTATTGATATTCTGACATCTAGAAACCATCAAGCTTAGTTTTCTCGGCTTCTAGTTTTTACTTTTCGAGATAAGCTGCTTCACCATATTACCCGCACATACTCTACTAAAGGTAATAATGAATAAACGTTTTGTGAGGTATAGAAATCAGAATATTTTAACATCTATACGTCAAGCTGGATCTCGAAACATGTTATAACAATAACAACAACAACAACAAATGAAATTAGGAAAATTAACACTGATTATTGTGCTGCTGAAGTTTTTCCAAAAAACATATGAACAATCAATGAGTAAAAATAAAGAACAAGATATCTAAATCTGAATGTCTTTGAAAGAGTTCACTGATTTTTTTGGACAATTACTTTATTTTATAAAATTTTATAAATTGCTTTGCCACCATAATACTTGCAGTATATTGTTGCTTTTTCCTACATGCCTTAAAATTTTGCGATAATATGTCCACTTGTTCCTCTAAAGAGAGTCAACTCAAAATTGTGCAATTTTAAATTTTTGCAAGAAATCACTGTACATTTCACGAATTTCGTATAAATAAGATTGTACCTGTGCTTATTTAATATAGTTTTGCAGTTTCTTTACGAATTTTTCAAAAGTTATATTTTTAGCAAACACCAACACAGAGGTTTTTCGATTTTATTTTTAATTTAAAAGATTACGTTTGCTGAAAATTTACTCATTTTTGTTCAGACAAAACGTCTCTGTATGAGCAAAGGCACTTTCCCAACTGTAAGATCCATAGCATATTTAATAAGTTTAATTATAGTATATCAGCTTTTACTTTTCTATACCAGAAAGTAATATCTGGGATACAAAATAACTTAATGAATGGGTCGACCTTTATGTACAAAAAGTTCCTTACCCACATATCTGCGAATATCAACATTCCCACGGACTACAATGCGTTGCCCACTGAAGTGTTAGTGGGATGTTTTTTGGGAATTAAAATTTTGTTTCAAATGCAGACAAACTAACAGAGACAGAAGCAGGAACTACAGCAGGCGTAAAGAAAAGCAAAAACCAACAAATCTTGTTAATATTTACAAAAACACGTTCAGTTCTTCGTATGTACAAATGTGGATTTGTTTGTGTGTGTGGGCGAGCTTTTTTTTTTCTTGCCCAACCAGCAGCAGTAACAACCAAATAAGTGCGTATTACTACATAAAAGAGCGAACAAAATAAAATGTCATTGTTGTTTATGATTTTCGGATGTTACCAGTACCCCTGGTGGAAAATTATATTCACTGAAAAAAGAAAAGCATGGGAGATGTTTGAGTTTGTTAGTTGGTTTGTTCAGTGTTTTTTTTAAATACTTATACAAAGTAAGTGCATTGTTGTTGTTAGTCTTGTTATCGGCAAAAACAGGATTTATGATTTCAGGAAATTAAACAACATCCGTATCCGGTTAAAATATCTGAAAACATACAACAGCTTTACACATGCAATAAGTATGGTTCTAATGATAGAGATAAAAATTAAATATTTTGGTTACTTTGGTTTTAAAAAACTTACAGGAAGATTAAAATACATGTTTTTTTTTCAAATAGATAAGTTTAATGAAATCTGTAATATATGTACATAATTACTTCATATTACATTGCAACTGTGTGAACAGCGCCAACAGCGGGTATAATCTCTTTATTACGTTTTATGGGCTCATAATATATTTTGCACTTATCTCATAATTTTTTTTTACTTGTTACTTTTTTTCTTTCGCACTTATTTGATCTTTCCGCAGGGATGTTATTTCATTTTAAATCAAGGTCATAAAGCCTAGTCTTATTTTAAGTTTAGTTTTAGGGTTAAGCAATTTTTTCAGATTTATTCCATTAACTGTTGTTAAGGGAGCTTCTGGCCCGTTATCTCATTGAGTTTTAATTAATTTATACCTACAATGGATTTCGAAATTAAATTGGTTCTTCAAATAGGCAACGATTTTTCGAAATGGAACTAGAACGAGTGAGAGAGAGAGAGAGAGGAATTCGAGAGATATTGAACGATAAAAATAGCTTCTATTAACCTGTTGATTCATTATGTTTTATATGGCATTTACACCAGACCAAAATCTAGTACTTATGAGATTTCGAGCAAAATCTTGTTAATTTGACTAGATTTCTTATTGAAAACAAAATCTACTTCGTCACTAGATTTTGTCAAAATCCACTCAAAATCTCGTAGAATTTAGTGATGCAACTGTAGTTTTTCGTAAATTGTACTGAAAAATACTACGCTGTTTAACAACGTAACCTTGAAGGGTGTGCTCGCCAGCTGCTTCGCATTTGAATGATAATTTTTCGTATGGAGTTTGACATTTGAAAATGAAAATTCCAATCAACTGTTTTTGTCATGGATACGAAATATTAAAAAACCCGGTGTAAACGGTAAAAATTTTGATAGAGATTTCAATTGAAATCAACTAGATTTCGGTTTGGTGTAAATGCCATATTAAATCAATAATTGAAATGCAGAAATTTGTTATCGCAAGTTATGCATGTTCAATGATCTTTAGGTTTAATGGGCAAACTTCCGTTTTTTTATTTCTATGCAGTAAAGTAAACATAGTCGCTATACTTTCCGTATCTTTACGCTTTCTGGAATATACTCCAAATCTTTTTGAAAGGAAATTAAAAATTAAATATAAAGGGTGGTTAAATTGTAAGGGCCGATGTTGAATGTGAACCACACCTAAACGCCAAGTTTTTTTCCGAATTTTATTTGACATTTCTCTATTTCAGACTTACTCAATTTGAACCATGGAGAGATACACAATCCAAGAACGTGTTAAAGTTATCCAGACTTATTATGAAAATGGGCGTTCAAATCAAAATGCATATCGTGCACTTCGTAATTTTTTTGGTCAATTTAATCGTCCAAATGTGCGTACAATCGCAAAAATCGTGGAAAAATTCGAGCAAACCGGGTCTGTAGAAGATGTGAGAACACCAGTGCATGCTCGTACAGCTCGTACTGCAGAAAATATTGCTGCTGTTCGCGATAGTGTGGCTGAAAAGCCGTCCACCTCAACTCGTCGTCGTTCCCAACAATTGCACCTCTCACGCTCGTCGTTGATGAACATTATGCATAAAGACTTGCATTTACACGCTTACAAGGTGCAATTGGCTCAAGAACTAAAGCCTCTTGACCATTCCAAACGTCGTGAATGGGCAGAATGGTGGCAAGAAAGGGCAACAGTGGATGATCAATTTTCGAAGAAAATCATCTTTAGTGATGAGGCACATTTTCACCTCAGTGGATTCGTCAATAAACAGAATTGCCGCATTTGGGCGAATGAGAATCCAAGAGTGATTGTCGAAAAACCAATGCACCCACAAAGAGTGACTGTTTGGTGCGGTTTATGGGCTGGCGGCATCATCGGGCCGTATTTTTTCCAAAATGAGGCCGGTCAGGCAGTTACTGTGAATGGTGTTCGCTATCGTGAGATGATAACGAACTTTTTATGGCCCGAATTGGAAGATATGGATGTGGACGATATGTGGTTTCATCAAGACGGTGCCACTTGCCACACAGCTAACGAAATATGGCTCTTTTGCGCAACAAATTCAATGGCCGTGTTATCTCACGTAATGGCGATGTCAATTGGTCGCCAAGATCATGTGATTTGACACCGTTGGACTTTTTTCTTTGGGGTTATTTGAAAGAAAAGGTGTACGTCGATAAGCCAGCAACAATTCAAGACCTAAAGGATCAGATAATTCGGCACATTAACGGCATAGAACCTCAATTATGCCTCAGCGTCATCGAAAATTTGGACCATCGGATGGAGGTGTGCCGCCGAGGTCGCGGCGCCCATTTGGCCGATATTTTGTTCCATACATAATTGAGTAATACCATACATCATAATAAAATAAAATTACAATAATTTCCTAAATAGTTTATGTTTTATTCAAAATTAACATCGGCCCTTGAAATTTAACCACCCTTTAGTAAGTTTATTTTTTTAATTCTTTATTTGTTAATTTTTTTTCATATAATATTGATAATTCAGTAAGAGTTCATACAAATTGTATTTATACTATTATTTATTCCCCACTTTATAATATTATGAAACCCATACCTTACAAATTTCTTTCTCAAACAGAAAAAAATCCAAATGTTTTTCTTTTCTTACAAATCTCAAACCTCCTCTTAATGTGTCATTAATAAATTGTCTTGTCTGTTTAGCACAAATAACAATAAAACTGTACAAAATAAGAAAACTTAATAGAATTTTTCAAGTAGCCAAATGAAATCACCCTCACATTTATTAAGAGTCTACAATAAAGTAACCACTGTAACAACAAACAAAAAATAACATTTAATTTAAAATTTATTTACATAAGCACAATTAAACCACCACAATATGAAACGAATGACTGAGAGAAATAATAAATGAACGAATGAATGTTCTTAAACGATAAAAAATAAAAGAAAATAAAAATCCAAGTTAATGAAAAAAAGCCCAATAAAAACGCAAATTGTATTAAATTAACAAGTGATTCTATTTCTTGTTTGCTTCATGTAATTTTATTTATTTACTTTTTATTTAACAGTTTCGTTTATTTTTTATTTATTTATTTTTATTTTTTTGATTTTGCGGAAATTCATAAAATAAACAGAAATAAAATGATTGTAAATTGAAAAATAAAATTGATAAATTGTAACAAATGGGTGTATTTAACCGTTCCAAGTTTTTTTTCTTTAATAAGATAATAATACAGCATAGTAAATAAATATTTAGATGAGAGCATTACAAATAGTGAGATTACGAAACAATTTAGTTTTAAGGAAAATTTCAAATTTTAAATCTGTAGAATATAGCAGAAATAACCGAGGAAGGGTTCGGAAATAAATGCTGCCAAAACAAAACCAAAAATTCACAGTAAGCAACAATCAAATAAAAGATGTTAGCCAATTTTGTTGTCTTAGAAAGGCATTAGCTAAAAATGTTTATTCGGGCAAGAAATCTGATATCTCTACAATTTTATATGTATTTTGAACTCCTTTTCCCGATATACAAAGATAATCACTTAAAAGTCGAATTTAAGGACGGTCCACTCTCCACTCTCTGTTTGAGATATAGAACAACAAATAATGGGACACGCTGAGCAATCAAGGAACTATGGAAATTATTAAACCAAAAGTTATGTCTAATAAAATGTTGAAAAAGAATGGAAAAATCAGAAGCCAATGACAATAAAGATACACAAATGGGAATGGCTTTGCTACACACTTGGTAGGCCATTATTATAAGAGTATAATAAATACATCAACGTGAATGATTACATTATGGTTATATATAAGTTAAAAAATTAAGTGATAAAAATGCTTAAATTTTTTTTTTTGTCTAATTACAGATATTGTAAAACAAAAAGATTAATTTCTGATTAATGACACAAATGAACTTTTTTTGTACAACAAAATAAAATTTATATTGGTGTCGCTGCACAAGAGACTATTTCATTTTGTTCCGAACCAAAGCAACATAAAATGTATATCGAATTCAGAAATTTTTAAATTGAAGTTATTACCCTAAATAAAAAAAGGTTAAATTTTCATGATGACCTTTAAAGATATAGTAGATCTAAAATTTGCACAAACCCTTGAAATAAAATCATTATCAAATTTTAAAATCAGATTTCCTTCCGTTGAAATAGATTACCAAAAATTAGACAATGTGTTGCGCGAATATGCACTTTTGGACCACAAGGAGCTAAATCTTTCTTATGACTTAGATGTCGAAATTTATAGGACAAAAGTTAAAAAAAAATAATTCTGCTGATAAAACGCTCTTCCCAAATTTAGAAACTGTTAAAAAATGTCTTCTAATATTACCATTTTCTAATTCTTCCGTAGAAAGGGTTTTTAGTAAGCTAAACAATATTAAAGCGGACTCGAGAAATTATTGTCAACTGACACAATTGCATATTTCATAGTGAAAAAAATGGGGCTGCAAATTTTGAACCTACTAGTGAAATGCTACGTAGTTTGTAATTTATGATATATCGCACTTGATCAACAAGAGGATATTAACTCGAAATCTTAGTTTTTTCACTTGTCTGAAAATATTCCAATCTAATACTCATATTTACCTGCTAAAAAAATTTCGAATTATTTTGTATACGTTATGTAACGTTTTGTTTTTCATATACCTTTAATGTAATATCAAAAAGTATTTCGCTTCTGTTGAAAATGTTAAAATTTCGAGTTAATGCCCTCTTGTTGATCTAATGTGATATGTTGCTTTAAAATAAATAAATGCGATAGTTCTGAGTGTAAATATATCCTCAGAAAGTGAATTAAAAACAAGACTTCAATACAGTCCACTTAAAGTTATAATTATATCTGCTTATATGTATTTTTATTGTTGAATAATTAAGCAGTTCATTATTTTTCATTTTATTATATAAACGCATATTCTTTTTATTATATGTGCGTATGTATGCTTCTTTTTGTTTGGTTCACTAATTAAATTGCTGCATGGCTTGAGGCGTTTTCGTTTACCCCCTTAAGGTGCTCTTTTACTTGTAGTTAAATTATTTCTTACTGATTTATGGCATTTGATTATCATGCTTAATTAATGAGCTGACCCACTAGACGATATAACGCATAGCACGTCAACTCCCATGATCTCTCATCAACTCGCTCGCACTTTTGCTTTTGCCTTTCACATACAACAACATCAATGACGACAACTTTCAATAGCAAAACAAAAAAACAATAATGTCAAAATAAAAACTATAAAAAATACAAAAAAAACAATTTATATGGGAAATATACAACATACCGTTATACGTTGAAAGGATATATATATAATGGTTTTTATTGCCTACTTTTAGGTAGATTAAAAAAAGTAAAACCTAATAAAATTTCTTTATTTTATATATTTTGCTTAATTTTTTATGTTTTTGTAGTTTTTGCTTGCGTGCCATAAAAAGTTTCAATGAGAATGTGTGCCTTTTTTTGCAGATGAATTTTCTTATACTCGTACAGTGGTGGTGCGTATGATGGAAACTTTTTGAAATATAATTTTATTGAGAATTTTCTTACTTAAAATTACTTATGAATGAAATCGTAGCTGCAGAAAGAAAAAAATGAATTATAACATTTTTAAAGTTTTTTTTATACAGGAAAATTGTGTTTTATGATATTTTTATAAGTTTTATTTTCATATTCGCTGCTATTTTTGTAGCAATTGGTCACTTTTTGCCTAGTATTCTGAACATGTTATATAATAATCTTATTTAAGTTTTTAATAGCTCGGCAAAGTTTTAGGCTGTTCTGTTTTAGATGTAGTAGTATAGTTGGGAAAATATATATGTACATATATATATGTGTACCGTGTATATTCATATTCGCACGCACTGCTAAAGGTGCGCAGAGTGTGTTGGAGTAAGCATATGCTTGGGGAGGATTTTACACTTTAATTACTTTCGTTTAACGAACCAGAAATTGTTTTGACTGCTTTTAGTTTCATACTAAGAGCAACAGCAACACAAGCAGCGCCAACGCCACCAATAACCAACGTAATTGTCATCATACGTGTATGAAAAGGTGATTTCTTTTTTGTTTTAGCTTAATAAAAAAGCTTATTAAATGTTCGTAGTAGTACAAGTATCCTCACCTCAACTGTTCCCGACACCAACTAAAGCTTCACTGCTCCACAAATCTGATTTTGTTGAAGCATCTTTCCACAACTTCCATTTTGTTGAGTTTATTTAAAAGTTTCCTTCTGCCATGGATGTTTTAGGTTTACTCTTAAATACATTATGCTGAAGGCACAGCATAATTCTGGGAATTTAAGTCTTTAGTGGGATTTATATAAGTGTAAGTATATGTGCTGTATCTCATAAGTTCTAAGGTAACTGTAGCTTTGGCATCATGTTGGCTACAAATGAGAGGATGTAAGTCTAACATTTAGCTGTAGTTAGAATTAGTTAACGAATATACGTGATATCGTTTAAATGGTATAAAATTGCACAACATTCGCATAATAATTTAGATGTGATTCCTCTATTTTAAAAACAGACAAATATATGAATACGTTTTAGTTAGATGGTAACAAAGAGAAGTAGATAACTAAGTAAGTTTACTACTTTTATAACTAAGATTGTAATTAAAATTTAGTTGACATTAAGGCTCAGGACAATTTAACTAAATATATAATCGCATCTGTTAAGCAAACACATACATACGTACATATATATATATATATGCTAAACAATTATATGTAAGCTAATTAGACTTTTTGACCATAAGCACACAATTATTTATATAATTTCTATATGCCTGTTATATTTTGCATAAAATAATTTAGTATATTTTTTATAAAATTCACATAATCTTTTCGAATACATTTTGTGCAGTATAAACTTTTCAAGTTTATAAATAGTGTAATGACGAGCTTTTTATTGCAGAATATCTATTATATGATGTTAATTCCAATTCCATACTCATCTACTGATCTATTTAGAAGAAATAATAGCGAAGAACACTTCCATGCGCTCGCAATAATATCTAAAAAAGTGATTCAATCACCAAAGTCTAGTTGCTAGCAGAATTAAATTAACTCGTTTATTTATTTCGGAAAATATGCAATTTAATATATATTATGGCCATAAAAGAAAATATTATGTTTATATGTATATATTAAAATAGAAGAATATTAACACATCCAACAGTATATTGTTAAGTTAAAAAAATATCCTGTACACATGAAATATATAAAATACGTCTCACAAAATGAACCCAATAGAATTAAGCAACGCTTACAGATTTTTATCTTGTTTTTTGTGATCTTTTTAAAAGAAATCTTT
This sequence comes from Gymnocheta viridis, assembly GCA_956483585.1. Classification (NCBI taxonomy): domain Eukaryota; kingdom Metazoa; phylum Arthropoda; class Insecta; order Diptera; family Tachinidae; genus Gymnocheta; species Gymnocheta viridis. The sequence goes on from OY101443.1 coordinate 65,813,006, forward strand.
TTATAGGAAACTAAAATGGAAACAAAATTATTATATCCCAAATTATAATTATGGATGGGTGCGAGTGTATAGTTTGGGCTATTTAATACACCTATTGTTATATTCCGCTAAGAAGAAATAAATAATAAAATAGGAGAAATACAAAGTATATTTATTCAAGTACGCTTGATTCTAAAACAACAAAATCAACATTTTGTGGCATTTTGTTTTTCTTATTTGCACGCTTAACTTTCTCAGTTTTGAGGTCTTGCCCCCAAATAGAAGATTTTTTTGTAATTGCGGATAAAAATTTCGGTGAAATCCCCGGGGGTTTTTTGGGGAAAAAAATATTTTTCGCAGCGAATTTTCGGGGATAATAGGTTATTATTAATATTAATATTTAGTTTTCTTTTTTTGTATTAAAATTTATGTACATATTGACAAATCATATTTTTTGTCTGATGATGGTAACATTAAAAAAATCCGCAATAGATTGCAGTATGACTTATTTAAAAATAATTCAGTGTGCTGTGCGGAATTTATTAAATCTTCTCAAATGGAAAAACTTTTTAATACAAGTAACTTGTATAATTGCAGTGGCTGATGAATGAGAAGATTTTGATAGTGAAGTTTTTGAAATGATAAACGTTACGGTATTTATATACATTTTAATGTAAATATTAAGAGGTAAAAGTATAAATTAATTCTAATAATATTGCACAAATTGATTTAATTGAGTAATGTTAATTGCATGTGTTTCCTTTAACATAATATTATTTCATTTTTGAGAATATATGGGATTAAATTAATATAATTATTTCGACCTTTTGATTATCTTCCAATATATTAATTAAGAAATAACTAAGAGATTTTGTTAAGAAAAAAGATTATATATTGTTTGAAGAATTTTTACAAATAAATGTTAAATATTCCAGAAGAATCTATCTGTTGTGAATCAGAAATATTGAATTTTATACACCTTTTTGTTTGTTATTTGTAAATTTATAAGATTAAAAATTCCTATTACAGATCTGTGGGGGTTCTTGGGGATAAGAAATCAGCAGTTCTGGGGAATTTGGGGAATAAAAAATGCAAATTGGAGATAAGGTATAAAATAAAACTGGGAACCCTGTTGACGCTTATTGTCGAAAACAGATGACAGCAAGCAGTATAAAGAAGTAATAGGTCTGTTCATTTACCTAAAGTAATTAAGAATTTATAACATTCGTTCATAGAAAGTGTTTATCAAGTCCAAAAGTTTTCAATATTAGAGCATAAAAAAAGGTAAAAAATTTAGATTTAAAAATTCTTTCGGAGTGTTAATAATAAAATTTTTACTTTTAATAATTTTTCAAATAGCTGTTTTGTGTTTGTTCTTACAAACCAAGTTTTATAAAAGATGTTGGAAATAAAAAAAATTTTGTAAAATTTAAGAAATTGTATGTAAATATAAATTTTATAAACGATCAAATGTATTTATATGATAGAAAACCAATTCCAGTTTAACTGAGGATCGACAGGACAAAGCACAACAGCTGATAGTTTTAGTGCGAGTTCCACGATGTCACACGTATTCATTCTTTCGTACAATTACATTTAAAAGAAAAACAAAATTTTAGAATTTCTTTTTCTTTTTAATGTAATTGTATGAAAGAACAAATACGTGTGACATCGTAGGACTGGTTATTATTGTATAAATTATGAGTGAACTTACGCTATGAATGGTATTTTTACAAAATTTAGTTTTATTCTCTCATTGTTTGTTTCTGATGGAAATATAAATCACTAAAGCATATAAAAATAAACATAATTATTTAAATTTCTTATTTTTCCTTATCGTTATTTTTTCAATTATTGAAAATTTTGATTTGAAAACAAATTAATGTAAATAAATTTTAAAATGTAAATAAAACGACAATTCAAATAAAATAAATTATTAGCTGCCGAAGTGGGTTACACTTTGCATGCATTTGAATCTCTATTGGTAAAATTTTGATGTAGTGAATGATTAAAAGCGGTAATCGTAATTAATGATCAATAATTGCGATATTCATTAATCAGAATGAAGAAATTAAAAACTTGCCTTTTTGAAAATCTTTCTGGATTTCACTTGTATATTTTTGTTTTTATTAAGTTTAAGCGTTTGCTTAAGATTCTAGAACTTTTTTATAAATATTTGCAATTGTCGTGTCTTGTAATTTGCCATATATGTGTCTTTTCCGGGATATTGGTACTCCTCACAACTTTAGTGATCTTATATCAAACTTAGAACTTATTACCGATCAAAAAAATAAATATATATTCGTAAGTTTTGTGTTTTCTCGGAATTTTTGAACTAAGCAACTTTTCGTACATTTTTGGATGTTTTTATGTTCTTTTATTCTCTACAATTTTGGTAATTTGTATAAACTTTGCGCTCCCCGCAGATATAAATATTAAAGAACTCTGAGTTTTTACTTAAAATTTAGTTTTTACTTGTAAATTTATAAGCTTGAACAAATTAATAATTATGGGTTATTTTTATTAATCATGATTACGATTAATATTTTGCGTTCCTCAAAATATGAATATTAATATTATTTTTAAATATTTTCCAATAAATTGAATAACAAAACATGTGTCAGATTGTATTTTTTCTTAGAATATTCACCAAATGTTGTAGAGAATCTAAAAATTACAAATTTCCAAATTATGACAAATAACATTTGTAATTAAACATTTTATACGTATTAAAAATAAACATTAATTTTTTTTTGTGACAGCATCCTCTACATTCAAATTAAATATCCAAATATCTTAACTTTAGTTTTATTAGAAAAAAGATATTACATCTTTAATCTTTATTTTATTTCAATGCTTCGTTACATATGAAAAACATGAATAAATGTTTATTATTTCCTTCATAAATTTCATAAATAATATGCATTTTGTTGGCATTGAAAACAACATTTGCCATATGAATGTTATTTTCTTTTTTTTTAATATTTGCCAATAAGAATGCCAAGTTCAAGATATTGTATCTTCAAGGAAGACACTTAAAAATCCCATAAATTTATCCAAGAAAACAATAAGATGCAATAATAATGAGAACAATGTAAAATGAAATAAATATATAAACAATAGAAAATTACGAATAAAAAAAAAAACACAAAATAAAATTAAAATTGATGAATATTATTTAATGCATTGAAAGCATCAACAGGACTACTCCAGCGTATGAGCAATATTTTTTGTTTGAAATAAAATAAATTATTGCACCCCGGAGCGTATGAAACTAAAATTAATGCTCAACTGATAGAGAAAATTTATTATAGTACAGAATTAATGGACATACATTTAAAGCGTTAGTGAATTTATATTTGCAAATATTTTATCATTTAATTTGAAGTTACTCTCAATTTTCCTTCACATTCTCTTTAAAAATCCAGGATTAGTTTTAAAACTTGAATGCCAAATTTGCTAAAGTAAAACCAGAAACTTCAAAAACAAAATACTACTCGTTTCATATATTTGATTGTATGAACAATACTCTCAGTTATGGGTGAAATAGCATTTGCCAATTAGTAAACGTAGTAGTTGTAGTAAAAGGCATTGGTAATGGCAGTAGCCCAAGTTACAAAAAGCTTTGTTTTCAACTTCAAATGGCAAAGTTTCTTTTTGCATAAATATACTTAAGTAAGTATCTTTTACGTATTTTACGTAGCCGCAAGTAAAAAACTTTTCTTACTGACGTTTGCAATTAGTTTCGTTTTTTTTTTTCAGAACATAAATTACAGTTAACAGCATAAAATTTATGACTGGTTAGAAACTGATTGCCTCAACCTTAAAGCAAAACTAAACGAAGAAAATAAAATGAAAACTTAAGATAAAGCAAAAAGGATTTGTCATTAAAATTATAAATGAGAAAGTTGTATTGCAGCATATGTAAATTATGTTTAAAAATACACAGAGAAAATAGTTTCTTTATCGGAAAATCGTTATATGTTTTCTTGCATAAATTAGGTTTCAAAAGGAGAACTAAAAGGTATGAAGCAATGTAATAAAAATGTTAGTTTCGCAATAAAAATTAAAATTTTTAAAAAATCCAAATTTTGTTTCTTCTCCCACCTGGGAATTTATATTTAATCTTATTTCAATACAATACTTAAAGATGAAGTATTAACACCTGTAAAAATGCACAGCAGAAGTGATAACGGATGCCTTCTCAGGTGTAGCATAATTTAAATCCTTAGCATTGATTGAAAGGCAACTGCGAATTGAATTGGTGGTGTCGAACAGTCCAGGGCGTAAGAGAACACACCTTGGCACCAAGTGAATCATTTTCGGAATATGGTGGCCAACAGCTTATACTTAATAAATAACTGCAACGTAGATGTTGACAGAGATGAATGGATATTGATATATACAAGCCTGCCAGCGGCATATACCAAGAACCCCTAAAATGGAAACCAGTGTGCTGTAGCAGACCAGGTAAATCAATAGCCAGCTGGCGACGAAGCGTGAACATTAAGGCGGCATCTCTCATGGCAACAAGAGAAAACAAAGAATGGAAAAACTTTGTTATTGGAACTATGAGCCCACGACGAAACAGAATTAAATAATATGTCCTTTTTAAAACGTAATTGAATTGGAGCCAGATTATGAACTTTCACATAAAACGTTGCAGTTGGAAAAATTATGCAAAATAATTGTATTAAAAACATTGGTACGCTAATCTATCTGAATAATATATAAGAATAAACAAATAAAGCACAAAAAGCATAATAAACATAATCTTATTGGACGCAAAACTTCTTCCAATTTATTTAAAAATGTTTTTTTGCGGTCATCACGAGAGTTAGCTCAGAAAACGTGGTGACTTATAAAATTTCCATTTTTATTTTTGTACTTACATATTTATCTAAAACACCCAATAATATATTCTTATTGCTTCAACTAATTACGATTCATTTAATTTAATTGAAGAGAATGGTCGCCATTTGAATGACGAAAAGTTAATAATAACACTAATTCATTTTTAAAAAGTTAAGGCACCTGCATGAGAATTCTACCCCAATATGTAGGAAAAATATGAATTAATCCAAAAGTATTCACTAAATAAAGACAGAATTTTCCTTGTATTGAATCAAGGCATATTATGCTATTCTATTTTATTAAGTGATGTAATACAATTACAAATTGTATATGTTAAAGAGCATAAGGAAAACCCATGATGGTGCATGAAAACATTCTCATGCATGTCAACGATACGGTGATTTGGAGCCACCAAAGATTTTACGGAAATGTCGTTGAAAATGCAGCTTTTAAAAAAAAAAGAAATGATAAATATGTTTGAAATATATTTTAAATTTCAAAAAACTTATTTTCTTACTATTTTCAGTAAAATAAATTTTAAAATTAAAATTAAAAAAAATTTGTATGGGATTTCGTTCGATATCGAATAGCGTAGTTTGCCCCCAGGTTTTAATATTTGTGAGAAAAATGTGCTGATGATTGAGCATGATCTTTTCATAATTTTTTTTTAAATAGTGTCTTACCGAATTATACCATTTTTCATTGAAATTGAGAAAATTCATATGCTTATGTATATATATGATTGAAATAGAAATTATATAATTAAATTTAATCAATTTTAAATTAAAATTTCTCAATATCATTTGAAATTTTCTCAATTTAAAACTTAAATTTCTCAATTTCACACGGAGTTTTACCAATTTCAAACTAAAATTCTCAATTTTATTTGGAGTTTTCTCAATATAAAATTTAAATTTTCATTTTAATTTGGAATTTACCCAATTTCATTTTGAATTTTCTTAATAGAAAATGAATAGATTTTATTAAATAGCATTTGATTAATTAATGAGTTTTTGTTTCAGCTTGCACATTATTTTTATTTTTCATATCTTTCAAATAAAGTTTAACATAATAGCTGTTGTTGTTCTATAAAATATTTGGATAAAGGTTCCCCGATGACCTTCATTAAGAACAGTGAAGTGCGCATAGAAACTATCTATACCCCACTAAACTCAGTTTTATTGAGTAATTGATTAAACAATTGATATTTTACTGAATATAATGAATGTTAACTTTTGAAAAATTTTTATTAAAAATTTAAAACACCAAATTTTATTTTAATTAATTATTTAATTTATTTTATTTAAATTAGTTTTTTTATATATATTTATTTAATAAAAAAACTAACACACACAAAACGTTCCATTTTTAGAACCATATACTTATTGTTCTTTAATATTTATATTTAATTTGGTACTCGTTAAACATTGTATCGCATGTTGAACATCAACCGAACGTAGCTTTTAATAACAATCTAACTTTGTATAGCATGACATTGTAAATATATAGTAAAAAAAATCTAAAGCGATGTGTACACAACGATTCAATTTAAATTGAGCGATCTGCAGAAATACCTAAGGATCCAATTGATATTTCTATAAATTATAATTTCTTTGATATATTAAGCTCGAGAAAATAAAAAAATAACTTAAGAATTAGTGGCATTAATTTCTTTAAATTGAGCCGATTTATATACAGCCAAGAAGTGATGAATACATAACTTTAGTGTATCCTTTTTCAAAAAATCGATCGGAAAGTTGTCGAATTATAGAATATTGTGTGCTGTAGCATCCTTAATTTTCTATACAAAGGTAAATTTTGACAACCAGAGTCATTTAATAATTGATTTAGTAATTGATTTCATTTATTCAATACGGGAAAAAATTATATAGTTTCTTTGCTTTAAACACTTTATGCTTAAGAAGTTTGAAAAATTTTTACTTTCACTTAAATAATTCAAATTGTAACACATATTACTGGAAATTGTTTCAATTCAAGCTTATTTTTTCCATTAAATTCACTTGCACAGTTAACTTGAATTTTTCTTTTTTAATTTGTAAATATTTTTCTGCACAATAATAATACATAAAAAGAACTATTTAAAGAGAAAAATAAAAAATTTACATAATTTTACTTTTTAACAGATATTTAGTTTTTTTTTCATCAAAGCACAAATTCGTTTCATATTCTTGTAAAATCATACATATGAATGGGAGGAGGTGTTTCTGAACTTTGTATTTTGTTTTTTATATATTTTTGAAATAAAACGGAAGTATGTATATGAATGTTAATTTAATTTTTTTTATAAATAAAAAAAACAGGAGAAATTAGTAAAAGTTTTCAATGTTCATCTGCATAAACATGTATGCCACATATGAATATAAAACAGTTTTAAAGGGAGAGTATATATACAGCAACAGAGTGGCATAGAATAAACGGGACTTGCTTTGCATACTTTAATAGTTTCAAAATGAATTAATTGTAAATTTATGCTAACTCTGCAGTAGGTATTTCTAATAATATAAAATGTTGGGCGAAAATTAGGAATATGAGTAGGCAAAATGAGGGCTATTTTTATACACACTTGAGAGAGCGTGCTCTATATGGAATAATAAAATCTTTTTCAATGACCTTTATTCAGTAATTTGTCCTTAAGGAGTAATTTTTATTGATTCATTTTTTTGTGTATACGAAATGTTTCCATTAAAAGGAATTTTTATGTTTCATATGCATGAAAGTATCACCCAATACCATTTTAAATTTTTATAAGTAGAAGAAAATAATGTATATGTAAGGACCTGGTGTATTTCTATATAAGTATTCTATTTTAATACATTTGAAAAAAATAAATATAAAATGGTGTATTCTTATTAATTTATTTACGCTTGAACTACTCATAAGTGTCTCGCGGACCCTATTCTACATGTTGCTACTCGTTAAGTCTAAAGTATTTGTTTTTACGAAAATTCGCTATTCTAATTGACTTCTAAGATCTTGCGAATGCAAATAGGAAATTAAAGTTAATTGGCATTAAATTATTTTTTTTCATATCCTCTGATCTACCTGGTTTTTTCGCAATTTGTAATAAACTATCTAGTTATCATGTACCAAAAATATTGGGGTTATATATTTATTACTTTTTTGCCCAGACACATTAAAAATTGACCTGAGTGAATGCGTTTGAAATGACCGTATTATATATGGTATCTTCTATCGCTTCATGCTTTTCAAATACTCTTGTAATAACTTTATAATAATCTATTTTTACACAATTGGATGTTATAAATGACATACATATGCAAATAAAAAAAATGAGCAAAATTTACAAAAAAAAAAAATTTTACTACTATAAATTGTCGAAAAATAATTATTTTCTCTAATTTCAGTGGCTTGTATCTATTGAGCTCCAACGACTTCCAGCCCGTAACTTATATCAAATAAATGCTTGACGTCTTAGCTAACGATTTATTAAAAACTTAGCTGTCCAATTTTACCCCTAAGCAATTCCAGTATAAAAAACTAAAAAACTTTAGGAAAAAATTCCTTCATAAGCATGTTATTGCGTATGCAACAACCCCTTGCCTTTTTTTCTTGCTTGCTTGACACACAAAAAAAATATCAAAACCAAAAACAGTTCAAAAAGGATATATTGGAATTTTCCGATGAAGAAAAAAAACTGTTATGTTTCTTAAATTTATTTACAGATATTTTAATTGAATATAGGTGTGACTGTTGCTGCATTTTTTCATTTATATTTTATTCAAATAAAAAACAATCATATTTAAACCCGTGTAGCTTTTTTAAGCGATCTAGCTTTGTTAACAAGGAAAATATTGCATTTTATGTGGTTATTTTATATGAAAGATAGACGTGGTTGTTATTACATTTTGCAAATTTTTCATGATTGGTTAACATTATCTTGAAATTGCAATGAGGAAAAAATTGTGGCTATACAATGATTTTTAACTTTTGTGTTATATGGGAAGGAGGCGCTGTTGTGCTCGGATTTTTTGTATATTTGCAGTATTTTTTATTACTAGTCTATACCAAAATTCAAGGCTCTACAATTTTTCCTTTTATTTAATGCCAACAATCGCATTAAGCTGTACATATTTGAGTTAATATATTTCAGTAAAGTATAACAGTGATTTGCAACTTGGAGACAAAGGCTGTAACAATTGAATTGATTATAATTAACATGAGATATTAACTATATAAAAATTCCTGCTTTATTCCGATATAATGTTAACTACTACCTATGATATCTTTAGAAAAATCAATTTTAATACTAATTTAATTTAAAGGAATATAAAGTTTTGTATAAATAACAAATGCGGTTCTGGAATATAAAAAGTTTGGCGAACACTGATGTACCAATGATTATATTTATGGTTTATGGTTTAAAAGAACACAAAAAACTGAATGTAAGGATTTTTGCAAATATTTTGTTTTTATAATAAATTTAATAAATCAACTAGTTTTTAACAGATTTTAAAAACTAAAGTATAATTTTTTCCCCTACAAAATATACTTTCATATTATGTGTATAAAAAATAGGGATATCTTACAAAATACTGCAAAAAAAACGTGTCCCAATACAAAAAGTAGCGAAAATATTTAACGGAAAACGCCTTTGCGGTTAAATTACTAACATGTTTTTGAAAGTAACATGAACACTTTATACATTGTTTTAAAGGCCTCAGTCTCTTCTTTCTAAATCCGTTCCAAAATGTTAGAGCGGTTAATATTCAACTAAGTTTCAGCCCTATAAGTGCATAGAGGTACGAAAACCGTGTTTTTACCCGTAACTTTAGATTTTGGGGGTGTCCCGAAAATTTCAAATTACAGATTCTTGATTTACTCGACAGCACCTGCAAGAAAAATAATATCACATCCCAGGTATTTTGACTGCGTTTTTTTTTTTGTGACACAGTATAATACAAATTAAACATTTTTTTAATCTCTACGCTGTCTTTATTTTTCTCTAAATTCTTATAAGATAAATACGATACAAAAGCACACTGGGCTATTAAGGATTAATTACGAACTGAACTAGCAATAAGTATGCATGACTATCGTTATTATCACATTTTCAATTATTTAATTCCAACCAGCGCCAGATAAAAAACTTAGTTTGCTTGTGTGGTTGTCGTTCATGTCCCTCATACTCGTCTAAAAGCAAGATTGCTTTTCAGTCATCATCTACCGAGTAAAATCTGCTCAATTTGGGATGTTGCTGGATAATGAATTCGGATGGAGTTCTTGGAATTCAAGTTTTGAAAAACAGTTTTTGCTGTAGGCCAGCTTAAAAATTTTATCATATCAGGGAGTTGCTGTATTTAGAAGGGTGGCTTTATTTTGTCACCCTTGAATTGCTTCTATTTAACTCTAAGCCAGTGCCTCATTACTAAAATCCACGAGTCGCCACGCACACTGTCTTAACTCCATTTCGCTTGAGTACCCAAATGTTTTTACATATTTTTACTGCATTTTACTAAATTGCGTTCGTTTACACAAAATACAGTACATGAGAACGCGAATTGAGAGCGTAAAGTGAAGCTTCTTGGCTGATTATTTAATAATTTTTATTGTAGAAATTTGTGCTAGTAAAATTTAGTAAAACAAAAAAACATCTGATTCAAAAGTCAAACTAACAAAAAGTATACAGTAAAAAAATATAAAAAATAACAATTTATATAATAATAATAATACAAAATGAATAAATATTTTAAAGATATTCGCTTGTTAAACAAATATATGGCTGTTAAAAGGACCTTTGAACCTTTCTTTGTCTTATTTTAATTCCTTGTGATAGTGAAAGTGAAATATGGTTACTTAAGGTACGGTCACATCTGACAAACATTTGCCTAAAAAAATGTAACCACCGCTTTTGCTTAGGGTCAGTGTGATTTAACTTGGTTTTTATATCACAATATGAAGTCAATTATGCCGCAAAATGCTATTTTTATATTATTTTTAATAAATTCGAACCCAGACTTAAAAATATTGGAACTAAAGAAAATGCAAATTTAGTTAGTCTGTTGGTTACGTTTTTTTCGGCAAATCTTTGTCAGATGTGACCGTACCTTAAGTATGCATTTGTTTTTAAGGTAATCAATGGCAATCACATACTTTTAAATAAATTTATTCAAACACAAATTAGCAAAATCAAATAAAATAAAAATAAACATATGCAAAAGATTACAGAAAATAATTTGTTTATATTTTCTTAAAATGTTCGTGTTATAATAAATTTTGCACCGAGTATCAACAAAAATAGGGCTGAGTAGTCAAAAATGTATATATATTTCAACACTACAATTATTTGCCATCCGCTATTTTCTTAATTAATTCTACAAATTTTAAAAAAATTTCCGTTTGCGTAACAGCTTTTTTGGAGAGTTAATTTTTAAGTTTACTCAGTAATTACTCATTTACTGAATTTTATTGTAAAAGTAAACAAACGGACCTATTAAAAGCACTGAACGATAACAATTATATACATTTAAATTAGTTAATAATTATTTTACATGAGAAGTATCAAGCCCACAGTGTGGATTTTTTGAATACTTCGCAATCTAAGGAAGAGCTCACTAAATAGCTACCCATACAAAATTGTTTATTGCACAATTAATATTAAATATATTTGGGAAGTACTACATTTTGCATTTACAAAATCAAAACAAAGGAGACTTTTTTAAAACTACAAAGAATCTTTTTAAAAATTACTATGTAAGTTTGTTAGCTAAATAATATCTGAGCAAACCTAAAAAAACACAGACGTAGATGTAACGATACCTAACGGAGATTCCTTTTCGGAATTAACATATTCACTTCAGCATTGAAGTAACGACTTATTAATTTCAATATTTAGAAATCGTTATATTCAATATTTAGAAGTACACAATAAAAATTAAGAGACTACAGGAATGTTTGTGTTTTTCTGCCTGGTATATTGCGTAATTATTTCATTACGTGCTTAAAACCTGCTTTTGCGAACACATACACAATTATAACAAACTCAAATTGCTTCGCCTGGGGTGAAACTACTAGTAGAATTACCCTCCAAAAAATTTTGTATGGGATTTTGTTCGATATCGAATGCCGTAATTTGCCACCAGCTTATGATTGAAAAATATTTTGTTCTTATCAGGAAATTATGAACTGGTTTTACTGCTTGTCAATCAAACTATAAGCGTTATCCGTTAATGAAATTTTTAACAAAAAAAAAAAAAAAGATCCACAAAAGCAAACAAATTTATAATAAAATAGGCAAAAAATATGTTCCTGTGTCTTTTGGAAGAATATGAAGATATTATTACAGCAATCTTTGGTTCGCCCACTTTTTTGTACACCTTATTTCGTTTATGTGTCTGATAGAATTGAATATATTAATTTTAAAAATAGTACAAACTCATACATGTCATTCTGTAGACGAAACTGAAAAACCCCAACGACATGCACACATTCATATGTAAATTTACATTGAGTGTTTTTTTATAAATGCTTTTTTAATACTTTTCTTTTGTTCTTTTATTTTTGGTATTTTATTGAAAATTTATAGTAAAATATAAATTTTTTTTGTCTTCAGACTTCAGCTTACAGGCAACTAATCTGCATATTTTCACTATATATTTTAGGGTAGATAATATTCTATAAATGAATATGCTTCGATATCTCTCTTTCGCTCGGTTTGTGGGTTTCTGTGTGAATGCGGGTTTTTTTCATTTTTTCTCATAACATGTAAATAAGTGTATGAGGATGTGTATTTTAGTTCTTAAATATAACACTTAATTTAATGTGCAAGTATTTGTATGTTTGAACACATGGATTTAACGGTTAATAGTTAAAGCCCTGCAGTTCTCGGAATATTATATATGTGTGTTTGTTGTGTGCTAGTCGGGGTATTAGCTTATTTCAATAGTTGAATTAAATAGTTTCTAATAGAATAGTACATATAACACTTGCACCACATGACATAAAACTGAGACTAATTATTATATGGAGTAAAACAGCGTTTTCAATTCGGTATTCTGTTTTTCTTTTAAAAATACCTCAACATCTTCAAAGACTAAATAAAAACAATGTAAAATACATTTTATCATAAATTGTTAATATTGCTATTAAATGAAAGAGAACAGTAATTATTTTTAAACAATTTTTCAAGTCCATCTAAGTTTTCAATTTATCACTATTCAAAAATTTTACAGGATAATGAAGGATAAACTTCTTGAGGTGTTCTGTCGACATCTTTAGCCTAGAGAAAAGTACGAAAATAGCATGCAATAGTCTTTATTGTCCTCAGAAATTTTGAAGTCTTTTAAATGAATAAACGGAATCCCATATAAAAATATACATATTCAAACTCTACTTACTTCACTGCCTCAGACGATTGATATCTGAGTCAAGTGTAACGACCCTTTTTAGAATTTTTACATGATATCAACGCTATTTGATTATATCATAAATGTAATTAAACTATATAATTTCTGAAAGCTTTAAAATTGAGCTGCCCAAGGGTGAGCACTAGTTCTATAATATAGCAAAGAATACTGTAATTATAATTGAATAATTGAATTATGTAACAGAACTGCCTTTGATGCATCCATATTTGTATTATAAAGGTATAAGCAAAACAATAACCCATTTAATCATGACTTCCGATATATATTATATATTTTTTTTAGAAAAAATTAAATTATGTATAAATTTTCGGTTTGATGTTCAACAGGTTGAAAAATTTGATTACTAATGAATTTTTGTTACTCAACATAAGTTAAAGAGTCATGAATTTATTAACCTTTTTAATAAATACTCGTGTTATAGGATCCTAGATAAGCATTATTTGGTATAAACATTACATTTATTGCTAAAAAAAATACTTAACGCGTCTATGAGTTAAATAATTTTTTTCTCAGTTGAAGTGAAAAAAATGTATTTTGAGAAATTTAAATTTTCATCCAAGCTTAACCCTGGAACTATAATCTACGTAAATTTCAAATCATTCTCGATATGCTCTCACCAAGTTTGTGTTATGATTATCTGTCAAAATAGCATTAACAAAAAAGTCCCGGTCCATACTTGCAATTTTTGTTGCAGTAATTCTTGAATATGGGAATGTGGGAGAGTGTTAAAATGGAAATACTCTTATATACATTTTGTACTCCTCTCTACCTGTTTCTCTTTAAAAAATAAAAAGTGCTGCAATAAAAATTGCAAGTCTGAACCGGGACCAACTGATTAATATGTACGTATTTGAAAATTACTATTATTTTTATAAGAAATAATTTTAAATAAATGAAATAAATGCTTTAAAATAAACAATTAAAACGAAATCCTACCGCAGATTTGTTATTGCAATTTATTAAACGAAAGATATTAAATACGTAAAATTTACGTATCGTTAGTGTTAACGTATTATAAATTATCGTTATGGCTTTGGGGTTAATTTGTTTTTACTAATGAGCGATTTTCTGTTACTATCAATGGTTGCAAAATTCAAATGACGAGACTTAGAAAAGTTAACGTAACTTTTAAAAGAGAGAGAGACTGAAAGAGCAAACTATTACTATAATCGCCTAGATTTAGATAAATGTACTAAGAGGCAATGAATAGATTTAAATGAAAGCAGATGTTGGTCCCCATAAGAGAATTGATTTCATTCAAATCTGTCATTGATAGATAATATAAGCAGACATCAATATATATTTTTTTTATTACAGATATCTTCGGAGCTGATTCCCCGGATTTGGCCAGAGCCACAGAAGGTAAGAAACAATCACTTTGTTTCTCATGCTGACTGCATATGAGAAGGAATTATTAGTGAAACGTGAATTTCAACTACAAATAAAAATTTCAATTGAAAGCTTTAAAATAGCTGTACTAGGAAATCAAATTTCGAATCTAACTGCCTGTTTTTTAGAAAATGAAAAAAAATTGTGAGTGAGAAATAATATTGAAAAGAAAAATAAAACACGAAAATTTGTTTTTGTTTTCAATATAAAATCTTACTCACAATTTTGTTTTCATTTTCCAAAAACAGGCAGTAAGTCGTTTAACTAATGCGGATGTAAAAATTATATAAACATATATTTGTACATCTAATGCGCGTATGTTAAACTAGCAATGCTATTCCGATCATAGATCATAAATTAGCTCTTTTGTGAAAAAAATTGCTGATGTAATGTAATGTGATAAGACTTCTTTGAATTCTATTTTCCTAACAAACGAACTAACGGTATGTTGTTGCAGATTTCAAAAGTGTTGCAACACGATGGTTAGCAAAACATACATTTTCAAATGTTCAAGCATTTGCACTGTTAAACATACGACAAACAAGTGTATTCACTTTTTTAATGTAGGTTACAATATTTTCTCTTCCTTCTTTGCTTCTTTATCAATTTGTTTTTATTTTTTTACTCCTATACTCAACATTTTAGGTAAATTTGTTATGGCTTTTGTAATTGCTGCAATACTATATTTTGACCGCGTGAAGTAAATAACCATAATTCGAGAGGGAAACGGGTGGTTAACAATGTCTGCCGCTCCAGTTGTGTCTTAAAATCAATTTTACGAAGACCACTGATGATATTGTTGTCGAGTACTAAAAACCCGGAACCGAAAACCGGTGTACTTAAATTTGCTCTTAAAAAATTGACCGGTTTTAGAATTTATATTTTCTAATAATTCGACGGACCGTATTTTGCACTGAAAATGATTTTAATGAAAATGATTATTTCTTCAATAAATAATTATAATTAATCAATCAATCGATACTCGAGATACTTTTTAAATTTAAGTAAAAAACAAAAACAAGCACTGGTGTGTATTAAGTTATTTCTTTGTGATTCTAGATCTTTTCCAGATAGTCACCGAAGTCAAGGAAATTTTCACAAAGTCACTTGTGTGAAAGCGGTCCAGAAGGGCAAGTGATAGAACTTAATAGAGAGTATGTGGGTTTATTTCACTTCCTGTCTAAAGATGCACGAACTTTTTCTTTGTTTAAGTTCGGACAACAATAAGATTGCGATTATTTATATCTTGTTTGAAAATGTGAGTAGAACATGTTGGTTTTTGCCGCTGATGCAAGTTGCGTTTGCAAAAACAAAATATATTTCTAAGCTCTAATTAAAAATTAATAAATTAACGCAAATAAAATTATGGGTTTTCGCCTTACAGTAGTTTTAAATAATTATACTCTCATTTGTCCGAGCTTGCCCAAAATCTTCTGGAACAGACTTATCGTCAAAGAAGCGTCTATAAAATTAATCTACATATATGCCAAATATTTTTCTACAATTGAATTCAACATTGCTTTAATAGTTAAAGAGTATTTTAGAAAGCGCGAACAATAAATTTATTTGTTTTAAAATAAGTGTCAGTTTAAAAAAAAAATTAACAAGTTATTTATGATTAATTGAGACTTACATATCCTCAAGTTATGCCAATATCGAAAAGGTATTTCAAATGTTGTCCGCTAAAAAAAATAATTGCCCAAAAATCAACAACTTAAAATAGATGAAGCACATTTTCCAGGGTAAAAAAATTCGCGTCGCACAGTGGCTGAAAATCGTTTTTCATTGGCCAAAACTCTGTAACTTTTGAACCGATCAAAATATTGAAGTAATTTTTTTTTATTGGATAGATATTTAGTTCAGCTTGACTCAGTTTAAATTTTATTAAAATTGATTGAGGACTTTTTAAGGAATTCTAGGTCAAAGTTGAACTTTTGAATTTTTTTTAACTTTTAGAGTGAAATATGGAATTATTATTTTTTTATTTATTAAAAAATTTGAATATTTGGAAATTAATAATAATTATAAATAATTTTTGTAATAATGGAATTTTTTTTATGTTACACTTAAAAAAATTGTACACTGAAAAAAATAGTAAAATCAACTGGAGATTTTGCTATTACTGAAAAATTTAAAATTTTTTGCTGACAAATTTGCAAATTTGTTTACACTCAAAGAATAGTTACACTTAAAAAAAACGTTAATAATATTATCTAAAAATATTGCTATTACTACAGAAAAATTTATTATTTTTTGCTGTCAAATTTGATAATTTTAAAAACATTTTAAAATAAAAACTGCAATAAATTTTAATAGCATTTGTAACAATGGTAGGTTCGTTTATTATTATTTTTTACTAATACTATGTTTTTCGTACTTAAATAACAATGAAAGGCAATTATAATTATTATTCATTTGACTCAAATATTGATTGCAAATATTCCATATTTTGTTCTGTGCTATCTCTGTTCTTTAGTAGTTTTTTGGCTTCTTCATCTAAATCCCGATGTTCCACTTTCCATTGATTTCGAATACTGGAGATAAACGGATCTGACGTTGCCAATAATATATTAAATAGATCTTCATTTGTTGAATTTCTTGAAATTTTTCTAGTATTGTGCTCTCTATAAAATCTGTAATCCTTGTTCCTTTTTTCCTGAGCCTCCTCTGATAGATCTCCAAGTGGCACCAAATGATATTTAATGACATCTTCTCCATGATAAAGGATTTTGTGAACTGTTGCAGACATATTTCTCCATGGGTAGTTGGTTGTATATATTTTTGCAGTTTCCTTAGCATAATCTCCAAATTTTCTAGAGTCAATTTCTTCATTGCACGCAAGTACTTCTAGGATTATTTTAAATCTGAAAATGAGGTTTAAATCCACTCCTGTTATTTCAGATGCTGTTTCTGGATCTGAAAAGAATCTTCTTGCGGTATTGCCATCATTTGTATTGCCTGACCCTTGTTTTGGCTGATCTATAATCAATCCTAATTTGCGATATTCATCTTGAACATGTTTCTTTTTTGAACTTCTTAACTCTTTGTTGGTTTCGTTGTTTCTTATTGATCCTGAAGACCCGAAATCCAAATCATAATTGATTTTTAGTATGTGTTCCACGAATTTAAGTTTAATTTTATTTTAACGTAGCTAAGAACATCTTCCTGGTTTTTGTTTCTAAAATACTCTTCGGCCAGTTCTTTATAACTGAAGCTCTCCATATTTTTCTGAATATTTTTATTTGCGTCTGTTATGTTTTATCCGTACACTTAGAGGATTAACTGAGTAATCCCTTATCGAATCCGTAGTTTTATACATTTTTAGATACATGTTATTCACACATTGATCTTTAATTTCATAGCAGGTAGTGCTTAAATTGCACAAAACTGCACATGTTGTCCAGACCTTAATATCAGGTAAAACTGATTAGTATCTCGCCAATATTTGTTGTTGTTGTTGGGTTATTTTTTTTTTCTTTAGTGCTTTAATGTCGCGATTATTGTTATAAAATTGCTTATGACTTTGGTTGACCCTAACATTTGATAACAGGTAAATTTAGTAACAGATCATATGTTTACTGTAGCATTTTGTGATAATTTGTGATAATTTTATTACCAATTTTTGGCTGATCAAAACAAAGCCATTAAACCCTTTCGCAGGTATTATATTTAATTTTTTTAGTTTTACGTAGTCTAAAGTAAAAAACATAAACTTTTAGGCAAAAAAGTGAAAATTATATACACCATTGTATACGAGTACTTTGGAGTAATTTCATTAAAATGAAAAAAGTGTTCTACAGGCGGCTCGTGGCGGGTACAAAAGTATATATAGCGTTAAAGAGGACACTTTCACCTTTCTCCGGGTGGTATACATTTCTTGTTCCCTTTTGTTCCCTAGAAGTTCTATTCCACTAAAGTTTAAATTTGAGAAAAATATAGTAGTTTCATAAATATTCCGTAACGCCCTTAATATTAAACGCTAGAGCTCTGACCACTTACAAAAACTAAAGACTATAATCCTACCAACATTATAAAAAAGACCGCAGGCCATTATCGATGATAACTTGCGAGTAGTAACCATTTATTTTTTATAAAAAACAAAAGAAAAACACCTTTTTCTGAAATTAAAAAAACCGTTGAGTTTGACAGCATGCCACGCTCACAATTATCAATAGTTGAACCTAATTTTTTGGCTACCTTAATCTGGATATATTAGCTGCAAAAGGGCGTAAAAATTTTAAAAATCGGTGACAAAAAAAAATTTGAGTTTTGGCCAATGAAAAACGATTTTCAGCCACAGTGCGTCGGCTTGAAAATTCTAAAAAATTGAGGAATAGTTTCAATCGATACAAAATTTGCAATAACTATAAAATTTATTAAACCCTTTTTTGGTCTAAGACCTGTTTCCGTAAAAAAATAATATTTCTAATATTGCATAAAAAATAGATCAACAAATTTTTTCGCAAAAATATTGGAAACATGTTTGAGGACATACTTTTTCATATATGTATATTAAGATGTAGCATATATAAGATTCATCACAGCCGATTCAGTTTTTTATGATATAATAGTTTTTCATGTTTCAATTTTTCCAGAGACAAAGAAGTGATAAAATTTAAAGTTATGTATTATTGCTTTTAACTGGTAAAAACAAGAGAAAGTTTATTTTAAATTCAAAACTCAGTACAACACATTCATTTGTTGAATATTCTAATTAAGGAAGTTTTTCTTTTAAACAAAAAAATAAACTATAACAACTAGAGAGCGGTTATTGAGCGTTTCGACTCGAAAACATAATCACTCGATTGTATATAACTTATATATTTAGTTTTGAAAATGTATTTTTCTTGTCAAGTAATAACCTTCCCCGCCTCCCCCTTTCCCATTCTTTGTTTTTTCTTTTTGTTACAAAATATATGAAGTTGTATGATCACGACAATGAAAATATTTCCATTAGGAATGATTTGTTCATGTAGAACAGGAATTGTAGCAAAATGACTGCTTAGTGGAAATGAAAAATCAAGCCAAATAAACTTTCACAGAAGAAAATATTTGAATTTTATGCGATGATAAGTTTGTACATTTGATAAAATACTTAAAGGAAAAATTTTGGAAGATATTGTCATGTTGTCCAAATGATTTTCTAAAGCATTTTGTTATTGAAAAACTTAATGGGGAATATTTAAACATACGTATCGAGAAGTGAAATTTTACATTGAAAACAAAAACATACAGGCATGTTCTTCAAAAGTAGTGAAAGTGAAATATGATGTTCTGGAGAAGTAAAATATTTGTGTTGAATACTGAGATCCAAAAGTAAAAAAAGAATGCAGAGCACAAATTTTTAAACTGATTTGATTCCAATTGAATTCCACTTCAAACTGAAATGTAGAACATACCGGATAATTACAAAAATTTCTGCTTCAAAAAAAAAGAAAGAACACATATCGCACTTGATCAACAAGAGGGTATTAACTCAAAATTTTAAAATTTTCAACAGAAGCAAAATACTTTTTGATTTTACATCAAAGGTATATGAAAAATAGATTTTAAATCATCCGTTTCATTAGCGAAACATAGACAAAACAATGTGAAATTTTTATAGCAGCTAAATATGAATATTAGAATGCAAGTTTTGGAGAAAAGTGAAAAAATTTAAATTTCGAGTTAATACCCTCTTGTTGATCAAGTGCGATATGTACGTTGAGGAAGAAAAAAAACATCTAAAAAATTTATTTTTGTCTTCCATATAAAATTTGATTTGTTTTGATTTGAACAAGTTTTTCCCGAATACCCTTCAATATTTCTTTTTTTTTCAAAAAATACTGTTGCTAAAAATTTACTTGTTTCTGTGTTGCCAATCAACATTGTTCATATAATAACGTCGGCCGTGTCCTGATTGGAAATCATGATATACGTGTCCATTTAGAAACTTCTAATAAATAATATAATTAAATCATCTTAATGGCACAAATGTCTGCTAACGTCACAAGTTCGTAAGTGCACAGACGAAAGATCGAAATAGATTTTGTACACCTATTTCTTAGTACTGCGAAGCAATACAGATTCAAAAGAACGGAGAAGAATCTAAATTATTTATCAAAATCGCGTGTGTTCTTTATCTTCGCTTTTGTTTCAGTCAACAAGACTGATAGACTTTGTACAGGACAGCTAATAACAAATTTTTTAATGAAAAGAAATTTATAAAATAAAATAAAGTAATTAATCATATCAATGCGAAATTATTATGCGAATATAATAATTCTGTTGTTTTCGAAATCTCATTTGGATTTTGGCTCAGTTTGATTTTCTGTGATTTCCTTCTCACTTTCATCAGTCACTTCAATATTACCTTCTTCCTCTAACTGCTCATCTGGTCGATGGGGCCAGAATAATGGCTTACCCTGGCCTGGTATAAAATGTGCTATATCTTCTCGTAACACAACAAATTGTTCTAACGTCATATTTTCATATTTCAAATTTTTAATGCGTCTTATTTCTTCTTTGTAAATTTGTACGCGGTCTTTTGAGTCTTCAATAAACTTCTTGGCTTCATCTTGAACTTTGTCTGTTAGCTGTTCCCATTCAGTAAAATATTTAGAATGGTCTAAAGTTTCATGACGGTTGGCAAAACTATGATTAAGTTCTTCATACTTTACTTGAAAGTGATCAACTAATTTAGCGTAGTCGGCACGTACATTTTTTCGATAGTAATCCCAGTCGATAGGAGGTAATTTATCCGGATATTTGCTGGCTCTTCTATGGTCAAGTAGATGTGCATATGTGTATGCATTTAAAAAGGCTTTTGAGTTTCTTTTTGTTAATAATTTTTTAAACTAACCTCTGATATTTTAAAGATTTGTTACGAAATGTCTCAAATTGGTTTATTTGATTTGGTGGTACCCGTTTGGCTAATTCGGCAAGAGTAATTGTTGTCAATTTGGTGCTAGCCATTAAAGATTGTGCGTAAATAGGTTTCTCAAAAATATAAAATTTTATTATGTTATTTATTTATATTTATTTCATTAATTTTTTAATACACATACATATCTGTCATTATTACATATCGTTCCTTAAATGAAACATGGTCATATCTAAGAAAACATGATTTTTGGAATAAGAATGTAAAATTATCTTTTGGACCGTTTTTCAGCGTGTGAAAAAAATGCATGCGACTGTCTTGTTGTCTCGCCTCTGTGAGTAAACAATTTGTATGAAAACCATTCAGTTATTCGACCACTCAGTATATTTCCTACTCAAGTCTATTGCTCAAATTCTATGAACAGGACATAAAATCATCAAAATCTGCTACCGCGGGAAAATGATCTTTGCTATGTACTAGTTCTAATCGCTTAACGTTTATTTATTTTAGTCACAATAAACTCATTAAAATACAAGAACTTTTAGGGTTTCAAAAGTTTCATTTCGATATGTAAAAAATGAGTATTTTTAAGCAAAATCATGGATTTATTTAATTGTGAAGAGGAGGAGGTGAAAACAATATCAGCCAAATGGACGCCACGGCAACGCTTGCAACACCATATTCCATCACCAATTCGCACATTTGCGTCTGTACGTCCTCGATAGCCTCACGAATTCCGCCTATGAGATCTTAAAACGATTTTGGGCCGTTGGAATACACTTTATCTTTACCGCAGCCTCAACAAAAAAAAAAAATGTTAAAACACAAAACCTCAACGGCTGATTGTGATTGCCTCAGATGAAAATCACATATGCACGGCCAGGCACCTTTTCACGCAAAAGAGCGATAGCATCGAAACTTAAGTGGCATGTAGCGCCGTCTTGGTGAAAATAAACGTACAACAAAAGCCTTAATCATCGCTCGACAGTGCAATCCATACAGCGTAATAGTTTCTCCAGCCTCATTTTCGAAAGAACTCCAATGACCACACCAGCACAAAACCCGCACCAAACAGTCACACGTTTAAAGTGGAGAGGCTTTCAACAATAATTCTCTGGTCTTCCGAACTTCCGTATTCTTATAACTTATTTTATCCTGGGAATTTTTTCTTACTTACTATTTAAGCAATTTTATTGACATCTTTTTTAAGAAATTTTTTCGTATTATGGCTTTTTATCGCATTCCAATTTTGTCTTTGATATTTTAAAATTACCATGCCTCCAATTGTATCGTATTGAAATGCTTGAAATAGTTAAATTTTGTAATAACTAGAAGCAACGCTTCGTTGAGGTTTTGTTTGTTTGGACTTATTATAATTAATGCACCCGAACTACACAATACTAATTTTGCAGTTATTAATTTTTGGGAAGAAGTTTTTTAATTTGTAGATCAGTGGCCGAATCAAAAAATGATGAGTTATTCGCCAGTAAACAATTTGTATAACCTATTCAGTTATTCGAAAGGTTTCCTTTCATATTTTCTACTCAAGTCGATTGCATGGGCTCTATGAACAGCACATGAATGTAAAATTCACCGACTGGAACAGAGCGACAACGTAAGAGTTGATGTTAGTTCAGCATAAATGATGAGCTACATTGTCTAATCTACTATTGGTTTTGTTTTGTGATTGAAGTTTTAATAATAATTATAATGAATTCAAAAGTGCTCGGAATAGGGACTTATTTAATAAACATTATTATATTGCAGGGTGCATTTTAAATATATATAAAAATTTTTTTAAAGAGAAATAGTCTATTAATAAGAATAAAGATATAAAAAAATCGTAGACAGCTGCTTCGTAAAAGATTTTTTCAACTCTCACTATTAAAAAACTAAATAGAAAAAATTATAAATCTTGATTAAAAAACTATAATAATAGATCATTAAAAAATTATTTTTTGCCCGACACATAATTTTTCATAAAGGATATACGGGAATCATATCCTTGCTTTGATTTCCATAAATGTTTATATACAAATTAAAGGTTTATATTTTTAGAGGATTGACAAAATTTTTGTTGTTCTCTAGTGTTTTGTAGCTTTAATTCCAGTTTTTTTAAGGAATGCGTGGAAGGTATTTGTATAACAGCCCAAATTTTTTCAAAACTGGAAGTATTTGAGCTAACATAAATTTTTTTAATATACGCCTTCTATTTTTGTCCAAATTTGTTTGACAACAAGTCATTGTTTTTATGATATTAAATTTTTTTTATTCGGTTAAGCTACTGTAATAAAAAGACATCCATATATATATCATTCCCTGTCCTGAATCCTTACCTGTATGTATGGTACGGTCAAACTATCTTTTTATTACATTAGCTAGCATTTAAAATTTAAATCAATAGAAAATCGCTTATAAGGCACCATGACCAAGTTAAGCTAATTTTTCATATCTTAAAAGAAACTTCTTTTGTTAACATGCATCGCTACACAAAAACCTAAATGCTAGCAAGCCTCTGTAATGCCTAGCAAAGACATAGGTTTCATTTCACATTGAGAATGATTTAAAATAATAATCTTTCTCAAATGATAAGCTTTTGAAAATGGTTTGAATGTTATTTTGAAAACAGTGCATTCTACAATAAAAAAATGGATTTATTCTCAAACTAAAATCAAACTTTGTTCGCAAATTATTTTGAAATGTGGATTTAAAAAAACTGGGACATAAGTAAAGTTAATTTTTTCATTATTGTTTATATTTCTCATATGCATATATAAGTTAACAACAATTTTATAACTTTTTTATATATTTCTGGTTAAACCTAAAAAATGAAAACAAAACACCTTGAATTCCAACTAAATTAAAGCTTAAAGCGTCTTGTTGATTTGAAAATTCTCTTCCCATAATATTGTGACCCAATTGCGACTCACCTGCCACGTATTTGTATTTTCCCTTTAATAAAATGAAACAAAAGATAATTATTTTTAAGTAAGCAAAATAAACTTTATTAAAATAAAGAATGAGTGACTTAGATTTTCAGTCGTAGTCAAGCACTTGAAAAACGTACATTAAAACAATGGTTTAATCAACTTATATTTAACTTGTTCTACATTATTTTTGATAATACTTCACCGATTTAAGAAGTGTTTGAGATCTGTATTTAAAATCTTTACTTTCTATTAATCGTTCATTTTAAGAAATCTGCAGAATTCTTAATAAAAATTAAGATTTTTCTGAACACATAAGAAAATTTTGTGCAAACTTTACATTAAAAACGAAAATAAATAGATTTCAATCGTTTGCTTTCAATATAAATGTTGGAACGAAATTTCGCTTCCCATTTAGAAAAAGTAATTTACACGTTTTTAAGATTACGTTCCTTACACTAAAACTTTTTGTTTGATACTTCTTCATGGATTGTAGTATTCGACCGAACACCCCTTTTCAGAGAAAACCCGAACCAGAACTCAAAACACAACTTTAATTTAGATATGTTGAATACAAACAATTTAAATTTTTTAAATTTATTTATTCATGTATTTTGGCTGCGAACACGGCAGTAAGACTACGGGCCACTAGAGCATGGAGTGATTACATTATCGGTCATGCAACATCATGTGTTTTAACAAGGACGTTGATTATGCCACACCTGAGCCAATCTTTGAACCTGACTTCTCTGTAAGCTTTTCGGATAATGCGGTTCACTCTGACGACCTACAAACTTCCGCGAATGTGATTAAAATCTTCACTGACGGGTCTGAAACACTGAATGGTGTCGGATCTGACATATACTCCAAGCAGCTAAGCTGGTGCACTCCTCTAAGGCTGCCGGATAACTGCAGTGTCATTCAGGCTGAGATAACGGCCATCTACACAGCCTCAAAACACATTGGGTATAGTGAAATATCTAGCAGGTATATTTAGATCATTACCGATAGTAAGGCAGCCATAAGATCCCTGGAGAATGTGTTTATCACATCAAAAATCGCCCAAGAATGCCGGATATCTTTAGAAGATATAGCGAGATATTCAATGGTGATCCTCAAGAGGTTATCCGGACACAGGGACATACATGCAAATTGTATTGCGGGCTCCTTGGCGCATGCAGGCTCCACTTTAAATCGAAACGATACCGCATAGGTGTCTCTCTCTCACTGAGCAAGCAACTTATTGCACACAAGTTTCACTTTAATACCAATCAGAGATGGTTAGATCAAACTACCTGTAGGGAAACCAGGAAAAACTGGCCCATAATAGATGGAAAAAGGACTAGGCGGATACAACAGCTTTCCAGACATCATCCTAATGGCCACTGGCATATTAGGAGGCACGCCCAAAGGTTAGATTAGGTTTGGTTAGGTTAGGGCTGAATTACAATGACCTACGTAGAAGCTACGGCGAGGAAGAATAGGAAAAGTCGACGGCATATGTTCTCTGTCATTTTCCGGCATTCGGAAATCTAAGACTTAAATTATTCGATCAAAGAACCCTTAGGCATAAAGCTTGTCTCTCTAATATTGGTTTAAACAAGATCCACTCGTTTATTGAATCAACTGGAATCAGCAGCTAGATTACATGAAACCCTTGGGAGATGGGGAAAACATGGTAACACAACGGGAATTAATTGACGGACCCACGTGAGCTGTGATTGACCATGGCTGCCAATGGAACATAACCTAACCTCATTCATGCATTATTTAAAAAAGGTGTAAGTATCATCCGAAATATCAACACAACTGAAGACCAATGTATTCGACACATATGTGATACCTACTCCTATACGGCCAAATCTTGGGCACTACCTAAACACGACGAATGATGGCTGCAAGTTTTCACTAGCCGTTTCGTGCGAAGGATTATTTGAGCAACACTAAGGTGCTTCTAAGCACACAGCAACAGCCAATCCAGTACGACATCCTGAAAAGGAAATTTGAATGGATTGGTCATACAGTGAAATCAGATAACGAGGTAGCCAAAGAAGCGTTGCAGCACAACCGCCAAGGTTCTCGGCGCCGTCGATGTCGACAAATAGCTTGGCGCATCCCAACCGTACGTGAGCTGCCTACTGTTTCGTTTGTTCTTCAGCTGGAGAATAGCGGAGCACCACTTCATTGGAAACAAGAAGCCACATAAAAACTTCCAAATTTCATATATGAATATATTACAAGTTTTAGTTTTTGCGTATCCTTGATGATATACAAAATCTAAAAAAAAATAATGCAAAGTGCGACCAAACTCCGATATCGAATTACAAGAGAATTTCGTTCGGACACTAATAAAAAGAAAAGTGTTAAGTGTATTGCAGTAATACATTAAGGTTTGGCAGTATTTTGAGAAAATTTGTCAAGCACTTATTCTGCTATTTTGCATCTCAATCCTACTACTGTATAGCTTTGAAAAAGATTTGCGAATAACGCTTATTTATATCTTTATATTTTTTTTTATATTTATAATTGAAAAATCTTTGCATATTGAAACGTCTGAAACGTTTGCTGGGTGCATTTCTACATACATACATATGTATCGTAAATAAGTGTATTTTTGTATGGCTCTGTATGAGTTTGTGATATTTTTGGTTGTAATCAAACAAAATGCATTCATTAAAATGTGAGTAAATCTGTTATCTAAGGGTAAGTAGAATTTCGTCACAGTAAATTTAAATAAACAAACAAAATTGTTATAAGAAAATAGAAAAACAACCCCTTTGTAAACAAATCTATTAAAAATGACACAGGAACGGAATGATAGAGAAATGAAATCATATATATATATACAAAGCATGCGCAGTTAGTGCAAAAACAAATGTCAAAATTTGACGTTTCATTTCAGGGTGGAAAATTTAGCAAACTACAAACAAAACACCAATAAAAGAAATACACATCGAATTTGACATTTCTTGTTCTTCATGCTCCAACTTAAGTGAATTTCTCTCCACTCTTTATATTGTGTGTTAGTTTTGGAAATGAAACAAACAGCAATTATTTAACTGTCAAAAAAATTTCTCAACTTGTTTTAGTGTATGCGAGATAAATAAAAATTTGTATTTAAAACAGTAATAACTAATTGTGCTTGATTATCGATAAATAGAAACGAAAAATGTGTTTGCGTTTTGTTAAGGAGTGATTAAATAAAAAAATCTTTGGCCTACGCTTCAAGTTAAAGTGATAAATAATAAAATTTCTGAAACAATTGCTTTTGTTTGTATTGTTTTCATTTTGTTTGGCGAAATTGTATTCTTTTTGTCAAACCATTTTCCTGGAGAGAGCCAATCCCTTTTGTTAAAAAAAATATTTGTTTATTTAATAAGTGTTTAATGATTTTTTTTTTGCAAATTAGAAAAAATACTAGTGATAAATTAATTCAATAACTTAAAGTGAAACTTTTGTAAGTATGAATATTTTAAGTTTTTCTGCAATTATTTATTTCTGTTTTTTTCCATCGAAATTTTCTTGAAGGTATATTTAGCAATTTTTAGGTAGAATTCTTTAAAAGATATTTATTTCAATGAGACAAAATGTATTCTAGAAAAACATTTTAAAAATAATGTTTAATGTACATAAAATTACATAAGTGTTATCAAATAAAACTATGTTATTACATTTTTATTCTCAGTTTAAAATTTTTTGCAAAACGTAAAGAGAGCCAGCTGTCATAAAAATTTGCCATCTGTCAGATTTTTGTTGAGTAATTTTTACGTTGTTTATTTTGTGCATTTTAAGTCTGTGGTCACAAATATAAACCGCTTAACTCAAATTAAGAAAGAAACGAGTTTTATGTACTATCGGGAGTAATAAAAACGGCTTTTTATTTTCATCAAACTCCCATTTCTCTAACATAATTTTTATTCCACATATTAAAAAAAATATATTGAGTTACGTCGCTTTGAACTCTCTTAACATTATCAATAAGCACCAAAATATACTTAATTATTAATTCTCACAATATTTTATTTTATTTGAAAATCCTATTTAGAACTAAGTTGCTCATGCAAAATAGATTATCACAAATAAGAAAAAACAAATAAGCATAGTAACCCATTCCTCAGCTACTTTTAATTTGCAGTAATCGTTTAAGTCCTTATAAACTCAAGAACAGCAAATATTCAATATAAAATAAAAACATAAGTTGTTTTAAGCTTTCAGAATTAAGATTTTTATTTATCAATAAAGAATTAATTTTTATTTAATTAAATATCTCACTAAATACTTTAAATTCAATTACCAATTTTGGTCAAAATATTGCACTCTAATGTGTGCTTAGTTATACTATGTGTACCTATATATATTTTCCTAAACCATAATCGTATTTTTTTTTCTAAAACCTTTTCGAATGTTGAAATTGAGTTATCTCAAATGTAAGTTTTTCGACTTAGGCTTTTATTACTTGTGATAACAGAAGTTTGCCAAAGTTTTGTTGTCATTAGTAACATGAACCATATTATATTTTTAGTTTCCTGTAATTGTTGCAGCATATTTGTGATGAACTTATACAAATTTCAATTTGCAACAACTATGATTTTATGTATTATTTTCTATGTTTTGCAAGTACTGATACATATTTTTGTAGTTTCAAATTTTCGACAACCTTAGACAACTAGACTTCTGAACCAAGAAGTTCAATACAAGTATCTTTCAAATCATTTATCATTCTGACAGAGATAGATTTTTTGTTGTTTGAAATATTGACTACCATACCGCCGTGTAGCAAAATAATGTTGCAAAATTACAAATCAAAAAACAAAATTAAAAATTATTGAAAACGTTTTGCCAGCCATCTTGGCAAAGTCAAGCGATTTGACTCCTTTGTCCTTTTTATTGTGGAGTGCGATTAAAGACAAATGCTATCCGAATAATCCAGAAACAATCCAGACTCTTTTCAGACTAACATCGTCCGAGATAGATCCACAAATCATCAAAAAGTATTGGAAAAGTAGACTGAGAAGTTAAGTTACTGCGAAGCTAGCTAAGGGAGTCACTTCCCTCTATAGATCAACTAATAGCAACTTTATGAATACATTTCTAACAAGAGGCTGTATGATGCTTCAACAATAAGTAGAATAGCTAATTTTATAATTCATATAATAAGAAATCATATTTTAAAAACTTTTGTAGGTTTTTCATTATTATTGGAATATCCTCTTCTTTACAATTAAATAAACAACCGATGTTATCGCTTAAAAATACTAATTTTTTACTTATCAAAATGAAATCTCTTATTGCAAAATCCTGTATAAACGTTTCACTAGAAATCATTGTATACTCGTTTCTGTGAAAATCGTTTTCTTTTTCTGCTTAAATAAATTTCACCAATATAGAATTTTCTTTTTTATTTCGCTAAGCTGGCATGATGTTGATATGCAAAATTTTAATACATATTTTCTCGCAAAAATCTGTCGAAAATGTCAAAAGATATTGAAGGATATTTTTTTAATAGTCCCGATTTTTATTTTTCATACAATGTAAATTTCTTTGGAATAACTTAGTCCTTAGAAGGTTTGAAGCCCTTTAAAAAGTAATTTATTTCGTCCAAGTTTTAAAAATTGTTGTAAAATTTGGTATTAAAGTTTCGTACGTGATTGAAAATTATTTTATAAAAAAAAGTGTTTACCTTTTAAACCTTTTAATGATGTTTCCAATTCCAAATATCTTTACTCTTGTGTTATTTTCCAAATTTAATAATCCTTTATTCGCATAAGCATTTTCTGCTAACACAACTAATGAAATGTTTAACAACTGCTTAAGTGTTAAGCAAATCCCAATGACCCATAATATTTGCATACGAAACACTATTTTATTATAAGATTTGTGATTGTCTGTTGAAGTGTGTGTAAGTGTGTGTATAAGGACGACGGCAAGAGGGCAATAAGGACTGAAAAGTTTGCATAACTAACTAACTAAAACCATAAACGTTATAAGAACATGATCATACTACACAAATAAAAAAAGAATTACTTTTAAGAGGGAAAGTAGTGATAAAATACCTTTCTTAATATTTTCTACGATAAAAGATTTTATCTAATATAAGAAATTCTTATGTAGCATGAAGCGAAGAAATATATGTGCACGAACAAGTAGAAAGCTGTATTTTATTTTTCTAATACACTTATATTCACTTAATAATGAAAAGAAATATATATATCGGTATTCTGTATCCTGAAAACATGCTTCGGATATTCCCAGGAAAGGTTTTTCATTTAACCAAATTGTTTTTACAATATTAAGGTCTGCCTATACAGAAAGAAAAACGGAGTTTTAATTCAAGTATTTTCTACTTACTTTGAGTACGAGTCGTACCATTTCAGCAACAATGAACCACGTCGTCCAATATTATCTGCAGCGTTTATACATCTGCATGTGTATGTGCCTGGAATAATTTCATCTGATTTATTTTATGGTGTCAAGCGATCTCCGAATTCTGAAAGCTTTCCCTTTTTTCAGAATAGAGCTTTTCCAAAATAAAATAGAAAGATTAAAAAAAACCTTCGACGTATTGTAGGGTACTTCCACTTAAGTGTACCTACATTTATATTGAGCAAACATAGTTCGTTGCTTGCATTTCCTAACTTTTGACTATTTTTTAAATTCAATGATTTTATTTTGTTTTATTGCCTGTAGCATATTTAAGTAAGTTTTTCTTCTTGGGGATCGCTATTTTTTATGTTGCTCTTCTCGATACGTTTTGTATTGGCAAAAACACAAGTGAAGAAATTTTTATTCAAAAAAAAAATTCTCTAAAATAAATTACATTAAAATTCCGAACCATTATTCGTTTCACTTAAATATTTTTTTGTATTTATTTAAAATTTGTATTTTTTGCTCCGCACAACATCTAAATAAAATCATTCGACTACAACTTGTACAAGTATTTGCCATGTTTTATTCAATATTGAATTTTTTATCGGTGGTGTAGGGTCTGGGAGGAATATGTTGGTGCAAGTAAGTGAGAAATTTTCGCCCAAGTGTTGGTGGTTGAGATATTTTGATGTTACCATGGTGGTGGTGGTGTGTGTGAGTGTTTATGTTTCGATTGTTATTTGGTCTTGGTTGTACGGTTGTTCTGCCGTTGTACATGTTTGTTAATTCTCTTAGCTCAATGTTGTAAAATATCCTCGGAGGCAATTAGTTTATTTGTACAATTTCATTTTGTTTAGGCCTTTAGAATTTTAATGTTTTGCTATTTATATTGATGTGTTTCTTTTTATTTATCTGCTCCTTTTTATTTTTATTTATTTTTATTTATTTTATTTGAGAAAGTTTAAATTTACTGTTTATTGGTCAGATAATGTTTGTATAAAAGTTTTCTTGAAAAATTTTTTTTGGTTAAATATTTTTGGAAAATAACACTCTTATATGGGGACTTAAACATATTTTCATGTTCATTATGAGGAAAAAAACTTTAAAGTTTGAGACAAATATAGGGTGGCCCAATTAACTATTAGGGTTTTTCTTAAATTAAATGAAATGTTTAAGATTATTTACAAAAAAGAAGCTTGAGAGAAATATTGAAGGGCATTTCCATTTGTGCATTGTATCGCCTCGATGTGCAAGAGTTAAGATGCAATGGCGAAATATCCCACGTGCGTTGTAAAATTGGCGTATTGAAAGAAACTAATTTTGACCCCATTGATTAGCCTTCAAGATTGTTCAATTATAGAAAATTTACAATCTTGTGTGATATTTTCTAAAGTCTTCAAAACATAGTGCAGTTTTTACAACACCTGGAAATATACTCAGTTAATATAAAGAAATTTCGAGTGTGGCCAAAGTCTTTCGAGTGGTGAAAATTCCGTCTTAAGGCCTTTATAAGTTAGAGTTGGGACTTCCAACACTTTCTTATTTTCCAAAAAACGGAAACTGAAAAATCTAATTCCCTGCAATCACTTAAAAAATAAAGTTTCTAAGCTAAGTTAATTTTTTAATTAATAACTAGCGAAAATTTCCTTCAAACAAACTATTTTATTAAACAAAAATTATATAATAAAAATAATATGTGCAAATCTAAGTTTTTTTTAAGTGAATTCAGGCAAACGATCTATAGAAAGATTTTAGTCTTATCCAACGCATTCATTGAGTGGCTTGTCTTTCTGTTTCTTTTTTGGTAAATTTGCATCGATAGAGAAAAGAGATGGGCTGCCACTCGAACATGTCTTACCCCCAAGAATGCATTGTGAGAAGGTTGGCCAAATTCTCTTGACTTTGCTCTTTCATTTTTTATGACGGTATTACCCACCACCATTGTCGATCAACAAACTTAAGACCTGACGAGAGAAATTCCCTAGAGCAGCTTTAGTAGGATTTAAAACTTCCACTAAGCTTTCCAAAGATATTTTTAAAGTGTGTTTTACTCTAAAAAATGCTTAAACCACTTCAATCATAGTATAGTATGGCACCTGGTTCTGATATCGTGAATGAAACGAACTTTATCAAAATTTCTCTTTCATGTATTTTGCGAAATAGGTTTTTCAAAAACTTTTTTTTTGCATTTAAGAAAAAATTTAAAAGAAATATATAAGATAGAGCCAAAATAAATATGTAGTAATGTAGAGTTCTAATTTCAACTATCATATGTGTCTTTCCCGAATTTCACTGAAGCAGATATCTGTATTGGTGAATTAGAAACGGAAGTTTGCATTGATAAGCGACTTCTTTTAAAATATTATTGAGGACGTTCTAAAAACAAAAACGTTTACCTTTGATTTAGAAAAAAATTTTTGTCCATTTCAAGAAAAATTAATGTCTGGGTAGGTTTTTTATATAAGATTTTGCAAATCATAACATTTATATGGTGTTTTTTCTTTTTACCTGTGTACTCCCAGAATACAACTATTTTTTTGATTCCCAACACCAAAGTCTCTGTTGAAGTACAAAAATAACGAACTCAGCAAAACAATTAATTGGTTTTAACAAGCAGTAAAAAATTTGTTTACTTTTCAAGTCGATGTTTTAAGCTCTTTCGAAGAAGAGCATAAAGAAAACAGCTAATTTCATTGTCAAAAATAAATACTTGCATCCCTAACTTTTTGCATGGAATTATATTAGATTTAAAGTAATGAATATAATTAGCAACATGGATGATGTAATTGGATGGCGCATAAGACAAAAAGCTATAACTTTAGCATATTTTTGAAATTGCGAATTAAAAAAAGCTGTATGATAAAGAAGGAAGCTCCCAAGTTAGTCACGGCCTGAAAAAAATATGCCTTCCGCGAGCGCACAGCGAAAAAAATATACATAGAAATCATAGAAAAGGACATAAACTTTAAAAACATTGAACTTTGAAGCCCACGGTGGGCTACAGGTGATTACCTCGGGCATGGAAAACCTTGTTGGCTTCATTGCCTTTACAAATATTATTTAATTTCAATGACTTTATGCTTATTGTAAAGCTTCTTAGAAATACATTTTATTTCACAAAAATTTGCTTAAGATCTCAAAAGATAAATGGTGCTCAGTTTTAAAATTTTAGTTTTTGGCCTCGACTTTGCTCGCAATTTCGTGAATATCTCCGCTAATATCATAAGTGAAATTAAAAGAAAAATATAATATAATTCTTTACATAATCCTTAGTAAGATGCTGAAAATTTTTTATATATTTAAATTCGTGTAGTTGTGAAAAAACTCGAAATTAAGTCTTAGAAATAAGAGTAAAAAAGTCTAAATTTTGACAAAAATAGATCTTGATTGTTCGACGTCTTTCGTAAAATTTTTTCAAAACGAAAAATTTTCTTTTTTAATATTTCAAAAGAACAAATTTCAGAAAATACTGCAGTAGACGACATTTTAAGTCAGGCATCATTGGATGAATATCGTCAGCTGAAATCCAAAACCACGTAACTAACATTATTATTATTTTTCAGTAGAAAAAAAATATGTTATGTGTTGCAAAATAAATACAATTTTGCTAATCAGTGTTCATTTCTGTTTCCGTGTATCCGCCATTTTTTAGGTGGCTCGGTTGAATGTGATTTCAAATTTGTATTTATACAAAATATTACTGGAAAAAGTATAAGAGAGTTATTTGTATTGTGGAAGGCATTATTCGTTGTTTTTGAGCAAACACAACTTCACCACGATCAATTTTAAAATTTTACCATAACTAATTAAGGTTATATTAACCCATTTCTACACGTTGTACATATCTCATGTACCATCTTTCTTTTTATTTTTTGTTTTTACTTCAGACAAACTTTTTGGTTTGATGATGGGAGTGTAGCTAGCGGCACCCGAAAAACTACGTTGTTTCTGTTCTTCCGTGTAAGTTGAAATAATTTAATTTTAAATTATGTGATATCAATACTGTCAGCGGAGAATAGCTAAAACAATTTTAAAGATTTTTTTAGTTTAATCCTTTAAATTTTGAAGCTTTTGAGAAAGAAACCGAAAACACAGCTAGTCAACACTACTTGAAGAGGCATGCGCCATATAATACACCGAAAAATAAATTTTATAACACAACACACAATTTCTTTTTGTTATTTTGTATCAAAATTTGATTTTTTAAATTAAAAAAAAAAGAAATTTGACGTCACAAGCATGTGTGCTAAATGACAGTTCCTTGGTGAAATCAAAAATCCAGTATCCTCTTTACCTAATGTATGTTTAATATGGAACTATAACATATTGGCTGTTCCCATATTGCAATTGATTTTTTAACTTTTTTTCTTTATAAACAAAAAATGTAGATATAATGACTTAAAAATAACTTTTCAATTTGTAACAAGAGAAAAAATTCAAATATTTTCATGAGATTTTTTCAGGCACTTCGTTAAGTAAGTGGTGAGGTAGAAATTTTTCCATGTTTATGTCGTTTTTTTTTTCTTTTTTTTACGAATGAAAAATGATTTTTAATTTTGAACTCTGTTTCATTTTACTGTTTGTTAATAATTGGTAAAATGTCATGTCGGTTCAAGGTGGTTGTTTTGTATTTTTTTGGAAGGCAGCGAGCGCTAAAACACATGTCTCGTAAATTGTGGCTAGACTGATTGGCAAAAAATAACAGCAAATAAGGCAGTACATCTGTCAACTTGTGACATTTTAGTGATGAATGTCCCTTAACAAGGAAGCACAAGTTACATCAACTTTTGCTCTTGTATTTTGCAATAACTCTTGATGGCCTTTTTGCCGTTAAGAGTAATTGATTGGTTGTTGTACTCGCACACAACTACACTTGTTTTCTCTCTAAGATATTAATGATCCTTTAAATGAAATGACGGAATAAAAAGGCATGATTTTGTTTCAATATATATTTTAAAAAAGAATCTTTAAAATAAAATAAATGGCCGCAAAGTATTCTTAATTACATTTTTACGAAGGACGTGCTAGCAAATTTCTAAAGAATACAAATTGCTAATTTTTAAGCTTTTGCTTTTCATTCTGTACAGTCGTGATTTATATGTAATCCATTTCAAAGTCCAAATCACGTCTGTAATCTGCAAAAGATCTCCAAGACAGTGAAAAAAATCATTGAGTCTCCATGACTTCTTA
Organism: Gymnocheta viridis; assembly: GCA_956483585.1. NCBI lineage: Eukaryota > Metazoa > Arthropoda > Insecta > Diptera > Tachinidae > Gymnocheta > Gymnocheta viridis. The sequence goes on from OY101443.1 coordinate 65,848,978, forward strand.
AATTGTGGATCTCATGTGAGATTGTCAATTAGGAGATCTAAGCTGCTTTGACGCTATCAAAAAATTCTTAAATAAAACAGAACTCGGTAAAGTCAGTATTAAACTTTAGCAAAACAATAACTTTCAACATAAATCTAAAGAGTTCAACTAATTACGTAAAAATATTAATTATTACTTTGATTTTCAATAAAACTTTAGCAGAGATTACTGAACGTGACAGGGATGTAAGAGACAAAGAAATTCATTGTGATTCACATGAAGTTTAACCTCGATTAAAATTTCATAATTTATATAGAACATTACAGAAGTACATTTGTTTGTACAACGAAATATATTCAGAAAAGTCTTCTTAAAATTCCTTGTCTCGAAAAATACATGAAAAAAGAATATGATAAAAATTGTTTAATTCACGATATCTCAACAAGGTATGATTAAAGTGCTTTGAAAGCTCCTTATAGCAAACAATCAAAGCAATTTTAAATAATTAACAAACACAAACTGCTTAAGTCTTTTTGGGCCTGCCTGGAGAAACAGCAATGGTCTTGGCAGGATTAGAACAACTGCGATCTCCACACTAATTTTCTAGTACACTTTCTATTTTTATATGGGGTTTTTATACAGGTTTAAGCCTATTGAAAATGCCGTAGGGAGTTTGTGTCATTAGGATTCAAACCTATTAAAAGGCGAAACACATTATGTTAAAACACTGGACGAACAAGCTTAAACTAAAAAAGAGTTAAACCATTTGTTTTAAAACTGAGGAACAGAATGACAAGTAATTTTTAAATGATTTGGCAGTGTTAGAAATAATTTTGAACTAAATGGTTGATGAAATAGTGATCAAGAATTTTCTATGCGATCTCTTAGATTTTAATATTTCAATAATCTGTTTGCCTAAATTTACTTCTAGCAAAATACAATTTTTACTTTTAAATTTTTATTCTATTAATTCTTATTTGATGGCAATGGTTATTTCAACACAATAAAAAATGTTTCAATAACTGATAACTTTACTTAAATTAGAAAAAAGAAGTTGGCTTGGAAAAAATGTAAAGTAATGTCAATAAAGCTTAAAAAAACCAACAAGTTATAATTCTTAACTAAATGTTTTATTTTCAGTATTGCTCCTCTATTCTTTTGAATATTGAATGTCGCAGAAAAAAATTACATTTATAAATAGCTACTGTCTTGAGCTTTTCAATGTTTACAGAGCTTTGTCATATACTCGTTTGTAGTTAAAATTGCTTAAACATTTTTATAAAAAGTCAAAAACGTAATTAAATCATAAGCAGCTTAAAAAAAAGTTTGTCTCAACCAAAAACAAAGAGTAGTAGGAAAAATGCAACATAAAAATAAAACCAAGGTGTAACAATGGGTTAATTAAACGTTGATTTAGTGTTGGTAGAATTAAAATATTAATCGTGGTGAAGGTGGGTTTGCATAATTAATTGTTCCTGCAATGCAAACAAGTCGATTACATGTTTTTTTCTTATAGGACCAGTACTCAGGGGATGACCATATGCAACGCATTGTACTGGAACTAGGAAAATAGGTTATGGGAACGATAGAGGATAGAGGGAGTAGTGTTTGTGAATATTCGATTTGAATCTTCCCACGTGAAAGTAACAGGAAAAACATCTGCGGGGAGTTTATTGCACATACGAACTGTGCGACCAAAAAACGACTATTGTTTGTAATGCATGGTACGTTTCACTAACCAATCGACGACAAGTGGATGGGCTCGTAGTGAAAAACACGTGTGGTACGCAAAAAAGTTTGGGTATCCTCGATTTCACTAGAGCATATTCCATTGTAGCACCGATATAACAGCGAAATACATCCCACATTGCGATGATGTTCCAGTGAATTAATAGAGTTGTCCACCATACTGTCATCACCGATGATCTTCTTCGCCCTCTCCTGTACGCGGTCAAGTAACTTCAAAACAGTGTTAGAAGCACTAACCCATATAAGAGAGTTGTATTTCATTTTCGATCGGATGTATGTAGGTGGTATAGATAATAAGGAGATCAGATGGTGTGAAGTATCTCTTACACCGTCTTAGAAAATCGAGGCACTTGAATGCTTCTTTTGAGACCTGGAACATCACACTGGATCTTTATGCCAAGAACATCAAGAGCATCTGATTCTTTAATATCCACACCACCCATAATTACAGGTGGAGCAGCATGTTCGGTCATATGTCTGTCCGTAAGCATGAGTCTTACGAGATTTGAAGTTTGATATAGAAGGTCATTTAGAAACATAAGAGAAGGAACGGAACCTTGTGGTACCCCTGAATTAATGTTGAATTCTTTTGAGGTAATGTCATCTATAGCAACTCGTTTAGTGCGATCCCTGAAGAAGCACGATATAGATAGGTTTTCACAGAAGTGCATCATGCCACACGCCACCACTTTATTTTCGCCGAAATGGTGTACCGGATGACACCATATTTCCGATTGGAATGCAAGTAGATTCCCCGTAGAGTAACTTCTAGGGAAACCATACTGGCGGTCGCTAAGTGAACAGGTATGTCACAAGATGAAAATTTACCATACCTTACATAACTTTGGAAAGTGCAGAACAAATTGCGATTGGGTGGTAATTTTCAGGGTTGCTAGCCTCTCCCTTTTTGAGGATTGGCGTTACAATATAAACCTTCCAGCACACTGGGAATTCGCCTGCAAGATACAATGTACTGAAAAGGTTGACCAATGAACTGAAATAAGTTGCTTAACCATTATGTTAGATGGATTTTAAATGTTATTCATTAAAAGTTGTTGAGATAATTCTTTCTAATTTTCACGAATGGGGCATTACAATGTGCCTTCCGGTCTACATAGCTGAAAGATTGTTTTAAAATTTACTTCTAATAGTTTTCATACTGCACCGGAAATAAATTACAGTTGAATATCTTAACTCTTATTCATTGTATTCAAATACTAAAACCCTTTATATTTTTCCCGCATTAACTGACATAAACAGTCTTAAAGAGTTTATTATTCCAAGATACTTACATATGTTTATAAAAATATATTAAAAACTCTTTCTACTAAATACTTTTCTAAAAGGACAAAAACTTAAGAAATGTCAACAATAACAATATGCTTATATTTACTTTATTTTATATGTAATTGTTGTGTCTTTGTACATTTTATATACAATTTTAATATTTTTATCTGTAAAATTTATTTTTTTTCCTCTCAACTTGTTTTTGGGAATTTATCTTATTTTTGGCTGTAACTGTTGCAAAGTACAACTGTCAAATGTCAAGCTGTCATCAGTCCAGATAGTACGTGTTTATTTTATTTTATTTTATGCATTTTCTTTATATTTTAAGTCTTTTTTATATGAGATCTCTTTTTATATTTCTTTATTTTAGTAAAATAAACAGTATTTAAAGCAGTAGTGACATGTACGAAGAAACGAATAACAAAATAAATTTAATATTATGGTTTTAATACAATCTTGAAAGCCATATTTAAAATAATAGCTAATATTTCAATTGAATTCTATTCAAATCGGGAAATAGAATATGATTAGTTTTTCAAAAAATATATTTTAATTGAAGGTTAGTAGTTCCCAATTTTAAGTGGCCTCCTTAAGAATCATATCTTAATGCGAATATTACTATTTGTTGTTTTATGCCAAACGCAGATTTAAACTTATTATTTCAATTGACCGCATCCAGTCGTCAGCTCAAATACTAAAACATTCAACTCTTATAAAAATATCTGTTCAGTGCATTTTATGTTTTTGGTCGTTTCATTTAACAGACTGTGTTTAGTAGCTTCCAATAAAATATAAACGGAGCTGCTGATTCGCTACTCAAATCGATGATATCCGCGCATTTTAAAGTACAAAGGCATGAAAAAAGCATCGTTATTAACTTAGAGTTGTTGTGTGTCTGGTATATTAGCTTGGTGCCTCCCGCCAACTTGATTTTATTGCATCCTGACTTGGAGGAGACACCAACAACTCAGATCTGCTGCAGGGCGTAGAACTGGAGAGTTTTTCACTTACGGCTGCCTAGGGGAACTATCTGGTATTATAGGAAGAACTAAGCTCTAAGTATTGACTGCCTAGTGCAGGATCCTTGCAGGATTGTGTGAAGCATAACTTTAATTTGCTGGCTTAATAGCTTATGCAATGCTATTTCTTGAAATAGATATAGGAAACTATGCCGTTCGGCTAATGGTCGGCTTAAAATCGCCACCGACGAATAAATTACATAATGTGACTTTCATCGGCTACCCTTCCAGCTGACTGAGTACCGGAGAGGGGACTGAAAGGGGTTTAGCCCAAAAACATAATAAAAAATTGATAAGTTGAATTCTAAAATGTAGTTCAGTTTTATTGTTAAAGTTGAGATTAAGCCGCTGCCGACTTCTTATATCCGTAATCGCCAGAAACGTATTTGTTGACGGGGAATTCTTAACAGAAAGAACAATCCCAGCGGGATTGTCACAAGGATCAGTATTGTCACCTACACTCTACTCCTTATATACGTCTGATGTTGAGTTGCTCAGAAATCAGGAAGCAGCATTTTATGCTGATGACAGTGCTTTTATATGCAGGGGAAAACTTTCAAATGCAATAATCATGAGAATGCAAGAGAGCCTTAACACAAGCCAGAAATATTTTAACAAGTGGAAAATAAAAGTAAATGATAATAAAACGCAGGCCATAATATTTCCGTAGAACAATTCACCAAAAAAAAATCCTACTAAAATTCTGTACTGTCGGGGAAACGTGATCCCCATCAAAGATGATATTAAATATTTATGTATCACTTGAGATAAAAAACTTGAATTCAAGCAACATGTAAATTACATTTGTGATAAAGCTATAAAGAGCGGACAGCACGTCCCCCTTTACCCCATACTTAATAGAAGCTCAACCTTTAAAATAAATTATTGTTGTATAATATGTGTATTAGACCGATAATGACTTACGGCTGTCCAGCCTGGTTTGACAAAACTGCTAAGACACATAAAAAAAGACTTCAGGTTATTCAAAACAAAAATTTAAAAATAATTCATAATCTTCCCCCTAGATTCCCCACGGACTCGCTGAACAATAGATTTAAATCTAAATATAAACACTTCGCCAATCATTTGACGCTGCCATTTAATGAAAAATGCTGATTGTCTAATTTTGAAGCAATAAGATATTTACAATCTTACTAGCATTTGTTTTACTACATTTTATTATAACATTTGCAAAGTTTGTAAGAGGTTTTTGTGACAAATTTTCCTCAAGACGTTATTATTAATAGTTTCCTTATTAAATTATTAGATTTAATTGTTGTAGTACGCTTAAGTAAAATCTCATAACTTTGTACCTTATTTAGCTTATAGGATTCGTGAATAAAACATTTTAATTACAAAAAAAATACCTTTAACAAAAAATTCTAATAAATTTTGAGCTCAGATTAGCTGTTGCAAATAAACATGGTCAATGTCAGACGTAATCGTACATGAACGTTTGTAATCTAATATGATAAATCTTCTGTAAAATAAAAATGTTGACAAACATGCACATTTGCATATGGGTCACAAAGGTAACAAGTCAGACTTAAAACACATGTCGTCTACAGGTACCTTTAGACGTGAGATGATCTTGAGATTTGGCTGACATGATACTCAGTGAAATTGTTTCTGGGAGAAAAAGTCTGCCTTAAATGAAATTTTTCCCAACAACAAACTGACATTTAACATGGCGAAATTGAATGTATTTTTGATATTGCAAATTAAAATATTTCGGAGGTCCGACATGGTTTTAAAGGAACTGTATATTTTTTTTGTGCGCGCTAATTTAAGAAGGAACTCTCAATCATTTAGCCCACCTATTTGTGTCAGGATACGATGAGAGTGATAATAGTTTTCGGGCAGTTAAAGGCAACATTTTCGTATGAATTGATTTAGGAACACACACATTAAATGTTTTCAGATGTAAGAAGAGACGTGTCAGCATGTGCTTTCGTAACTTTCGTAGAGTGAAGTCATTAAAAAAATTTTTTAGAATGCTTGAGCAATAGCCTAAACCTATTCTTGTACTTACAAATATGACATGAAAGACGTTGTATTAAAATGGTGATAATTTCAAATTTTTATAAAAACCCTTTTAATGACATTTAAAATACAGAAAAGTTAACCATTGTCAATAGACTTTTCATTGCCTATTGACAAATCAGCAAAAGGATTGTGAATAATTCAAAATGTGTTCGGTAAACAACAATATTCAAAAGAATTCTCACATCACTGCAACAGCTTCCTTTTAACCCATACTGATTTAATTTAAAATAAAAGTTATCATAAATTTTTTTTTAATTTTATTTAACGTTTACAAAAAAAATATCTCTTTTTTAGGTGTTTCACATTGAAATAATAAATACGGAATACAGCACCAACGTTTCATTTATCTACGACTACAGGATGAACATTTTTACACTAAAGTAAATGTGCATATCAAAACTTTTGTAAATTTGGGAATGAAAAAGTACTGTTTGAAAATCAAAACATTTACAAAAAAAAGTTTAAAGAAAAGAAGACTTTTTAAATAAGATCACTAAGCTTAAAATGTCGTAAATTGTTGTTGTAAATTTAGAAGTAGTTTTTTTTTCTTCTGATAACAACGGCTAGAAGCGATAAGTGGGTGTTAGGAAAACAAAAAGATAAAACAGAAAAACTTGTAAATGAGAAAAATTGCATTTGATACTAAAATTAGAACGCTTTGATTTACATGAAAACATCAGCAACTGTAGTGAGCGAAGCAGCAACAAAAAACATAAAAACATAAAACAAACAGTTGTAACAAATAAAAAATACCCAAAAAATAGTAAAAAAAATAATGTCGAACTTAACAACATTTCTACAGCAACAAGAGCCGAAACAAGTAACTCGTATATTGCAGTTTATACGCCCCCAACAGCAGAAGCTTAAACAATGGCAGCAACAACATGAATGGCTGGTTGTGTCAGTTGTCATGTTGACACTTTTTACGGTTGCCATTGAAGGGATTACAGAAGAATTGTCACCAGGTAAGTGAGATATGAACTTTTTTGCCACTTATTCAGAAACAACTTTCCACATGTAAACCAATGAAATCTTGTTAAATAAAATTGAAAATAGATTTTTTGCTCTTATCTACGAGTTTGTTTGTCCTTTTTTGGAATATTAATTTAAATTGAAACAATTCTGTTATTTCAAAGAACCGAGATTTTTTTGTCATAAAAGGATTTAAAAGAATTGTTTGCTTTTAAAAGCATGTTATCTCTTCTGCGTGTAGCAAAAATGAATGTAGAAAAAGTTTTCCAGATTCGAGGTAAAATTAAAAGAGGAGTAGTTCAATTGTTGTGTGCAAAACAAGTTGACCTAGATGGTTTTATAGCGATAGCTGATACTTTAACAGATTTCTTTTAAAACACAGTTTTAATTGCGTATTTCGCATTTTTCAAACAACATTATAAATGTTTAATTATATCAGGAAAGTAACAATGGCTTATTAAGAAGACGGATAACTACTGTACTATATTCCTTTTTAAATACATAAATAAAACATTTTTGGGGTGAGTTAAAAAAATTCATAACTTGATTTTCAGCCATATTTAATAATTCTAGAATATTTTTAAAATAATAATTATAATTTCTATTTGAATTTAAACTTCTTGTTCGTTATAAAAAGTGAAAACTCTGTTTGTGTGCGTCACGTTCCTTGCAGGACGAAGTGATTTGGGTTTTTATTTAATATTAAATATAGCAAAGAAAAAACATGTTGTGAGCAACCATAAACCAAGAGCAATAACATATAATGATTGAATTAAATGTTTAAAATCAAAGCAAAATACAATTGGATTATTTAGCTGAAACTCAATCATTATTGTAACATAATTATTTTATTTTAAAACAATAATACATTGTTTTTCCCAACTATAAATTGTTTCAAGAAATAAAATATTGCTCACGCAACTATTTCCCAGCCAGTGTTTTCTCTGCGTGTAGTTCTAGCACAACTTCATGAAATTTGTATGGACTTTTAACTTTTTGAGACCATTTTATATATTTTAGTTGCGTTAAGACACATAAGGCGTTGCAGGTTATAATTATAAAAACCATTTATTTTGAAAGAATTTCCAGTATAATTTTTTAGAAAAAAAAAACGCTTTTCTATTGAATGTCAATAATAATTAACATTTAATTAAAATAAATGAACTTTTACTTTTAATCTCCTTAAAATATGCAAAGAAAATGCAAAAAAACTCACAGTTGAAAATTGGAGTATAAATTAAAATCTCTCACTTTTAGAGAAAAACTCCTCAAACAAAGAAAAACAAAGCTTTTCAAACTACGGCAAAAAAATGCGTAGAAAATAAATTATGAAAACCTTTTTCTTATGCTCCGCTCTACAAAAGAAACCCCAATATTTTCGACAACATTTAAGGTGACATTATTATTAATGACAAAAAATGGTTGTCTATATGAAGTGTTAGAAAGTATGTAAGTTCTTAGATTATTAGATTATATACGGGGATGAGAGTAAAGTATTTTGCAGCAACCAACAACCAAAGGGACAAATATGTCAAAGTTTTTTTTATCACATCTATCGTGAGTTTAGAGAGTAGAGGAAAAGTCATTATGAAAATTTTGAAAATATTTATGAACTTTATAAAGGCAAAGAAATGCACAGCTATTTGGATAGCTACCCAAATATTTGTCCATTTCTCTAAAATATAACATTAATATAAAAATCATTAAAAAGTTTTCCCTTTTTTCGATATGTAACATTTTATACACAAAATTTAATGAGCGGATGGATGGATTGGTGTTTAAAATAATAAATGGTAAAAGAAAAGTCAGTACGGCATCATAAAGGTTATTGTATTGAAGTGCAAAATGAAATTAAAATTTAAGAGGAGGGAAATTATTAATAACGACAATACAAATGAGCGGTATGAACACATCAACCTCAAAGCCGAGTCACGGTACTTAAGTAAAAGGCAAACATTAAACTGTGACATTTTTAATCTATGTTTATAGCAATTTTTAAAGGAATGTCATTGGAATGCCAGTTATTTTATAATTTTTTGTTTTAAAATTAAGAGCCAAACTAACTATACAAATTAACAAGGACGTAGAGCATACATATGACTGTTTTTTTTTTGTATGTTAAATAAGATTTTCTTAATCGATGTTACAAAAGAGATTATTAAAAATACTAAATGTCTCATCGGAACTTATTTTGTTCAATGATGAACTCATTAAAGGCGATGATACTTAACAACCGACTGTCGTCATAAAATTACATTTACAAATGGCAATATATGTTAGTGAGAGTTATTAAATGATAGAATCATTGGTTTATGTTACTGCTTTAATGCTAATTAGAGTGCAGAGTTATTCATCTTATCTTTCTTGTTTATTCACTTCTTAAGGGTATAATATATTTTTAAATTTCCATTCGGTTGTAAAAAGAAGATGAACTTCAAACTTGTTTGCGTTTGAGATAAGATTACGCTGTAACTACTGGGCGGTATGTCTCAAGAAATGTCGATGATCAGAACATAACATGTTGCGGTTGGCGGTATATGGACATGATAAGTTACTTTATTGTACCGCTAAGAGGCCATCTTACTCGTGCAATTAAACACCCTGTGTGTATACATATGTTATTGCAAATATAGGGTGTTTTTTTAAGCCCGATAGAACTTGAAATTGTAAAAAATAACACAAAAAATTAAATTGTAAACAAAATTTTTTTTTTATTCGAAAGATCATTAACATTTGAAAATGATTTCGGGCATATGGGCACCGCGGCTGTTCTTGACGAAGCGCATTCTGGACGTCCAACTTTCGGCCACTTTTTCGAGCACTGCTGGCCGTATGTCACGAATAACACGAACAATGCTGGCCTCCAAGGCGTCAATTGTTGCTGGTTTATCAGCATAAACCAGTGACTTCACGTAGCCCCACAGGAAATAATCGAGAGGTGTCAAATCGCACGACCTTGGAGGCCAATTGACAGGTCCATTTCTCGAAATCAACTTATCGCCAAATTTTGATTTCAATAAGTCGATGGTTGCGTTCGCCGTATGGCACGTAGCGCCATCCTGTTGAAACCACATCTCCGCCGGATCAATGTCATCCATATTTTCAAACAAAAAATCATTGATCATGATGCGGTAACGATCTCCATTGACCGTAACGCGAGCTCCGGCCTCATTTTTGAAGAAATAAGGTCCGATGATGCCACCAGCGTGAAAACCGCACCAAACGGTGCATTTTTCTGCATGTAATGGAGTCTGTAGGGTCTCTTGTGGATTGGTCTCACTCCATATGCGGCAATTTTGCTTATTAACAAACCCGTTAAGCCAAAAATGCGCCTCATCGCTGAACACAATTTTGCGATAAAACAACGGGTCAGTTGCCAAGTTGATTTTCAAAGTAAATTTGGATAATTTCGTAGCGTTGTTCAAGCGTGAGTCTATTTATGATGATTTGTCAGAGTATACTGAAACAAATAAAAAAAATGTTTCATCAAAATTTAATTTTTTGTGTTACTTTTTACAATTTAAAGTTCTATCTAGCTTAAAAAAACACCCTTTATATTTGGATTAACAAGGAACAGAAAGGTATCATTCGAAGCGTTACTGTTAGAATGTTTACTGCGTAGTATGAAAAAAATATTTTACGCTCATATTACGCCCTCTCTTTCTGTGTCATGGATGCTATAATGTTCCTACCATGTCAAATTATCGAGAGTGAATAATTTCAATTGTTAAGATTCGTTGTTATCCTTTATTGCAACGCCAAGTTGCGACACATTGTAGCAAATACCTAAGCTTAACACAATCGTTTTGGTTTTTCTTTAAAAATCGCCTTGTACGTTCGTTCTTTTGCACTGAATATTATAAATTATATATAAGATATAGTTAGACATATTGGACTCTTTCACAGTACAAAATTTTTCAGCTCATCTATTTGGGACTCAATTCTGATAATCGCACGTGAAAGTAGCCTCAAAAATGGAAACTTCTGCATCATTCGTTTTGTCAAGGTGGCTGCATTATTAATTAATAATTACATTTTAAAATCAGAAGAACCGAAATATAATCGTGTCAAAATATAGTAAAACTGATAAAAATCCAACTTGAACAACAAAAATTCGTATGGCCATTAAATTATTAATGCAGCCAACATGACGAAACGAATGATGGATAAGTTCTTCTTTTTGGGGCTACGTTCACTTGAGAATCTCAGAATTAAGTCCCAAAATTAAGTATTGTACTGTGTTTGGAAACTTTGCAGGACAATTAACTTAAAATTGTCTATTAATTAAATTTTCTATTGTGGATTCCGCTGCTATATTCTTTAAAGTCTCATTAATTCAAATCGTTCGCTTCCTTCCTTCACATTATTATCTAACAATTTCATTCCTCGCCTCTCATGCGAATGTGGTGACCAACTTAATGCATTCTTCGTCCGATTTAAGACTTTGAACAGTTGCATGACTTGTAGTAATATCGTTTGAATGGTAGATCCTTTACACCCAAGTAGTTTCTCACCAGAATGAATTAATGCGTCTTCCAAAATAAGTAGGAAAGCCCGATTTTGTTTCTTAAAGGGAAACAAATTGTTTAAAGTGATAATTCAATCCCGTTGTCAATCGTTTATTAGAGAAGAACAAAATATTAATGTTTGAAAATTGCGCAAAGTACCTCGAAGCATACAAATTGCACTCACAATTCATGGACGACTTGACTATTAAAGACTCTTCTATCTAAGTAACAATTTGAAGGAAATCATCATTGACGACAGCATTAGGAACAAAGTTTTATATGTTGTCTTTTTGAAAAACTTTTTACGAAAACAGAAGTTTGTCTTCTATGAAACATTGTAAGACATTTTATCCGTTATTGTCTTTGATGTTGTCTTGAATAAAAATTACTTTGAGACTTTATGATGAATTATGTCTAATATTTGTTTAGTGTTAATTAAGAATTTTTAATTTTGTTCTAGAATGACTAAAAACGATTTTATCCTCTACGTAGTCATTGAACACAACCTGAGCGATAATATCGCTTTTGAAGTCAATCACGATTTACGCTATATGTATGTTGAAAATTTTTTGTTTTGCTGTCAGCATCTGTATGACAATTTCGCTGTGATTTTTTCGCTCACTTCCTAAATTAAACCTCTTCAGATTGCGTTGAATTCTGAATCTGCAATAGAGCAGCAGAAAACCAAAGCATTCAATTATGGTGGAATCCGCAAATTTTCTCTACAAGTAGTGAGATCATTTGTAATAGTATTTCAATGCATATAGGAACGTTCCTGATAACAGCCATTCCGTTGGAAGTTATCGGCGGTAGGGTAGATTTTGGTTCTTAGAAGTTAAGTTTCGAAGTTCATAGTTGGCATTCGATTATCAGAGCAGATGCTTTTTGTGGTCGTTGATAGAGAGTTACTTTAAATCAATCCTCCAGGTCTTTAAAAGAAAGATATCTGCTTGACAAGCTCTGCAATGAGTCGGAAGCCGATTTCAAATATGAAGGTTTAATATCGCAATGCACTTTTGCAAGTTTTAGAGAAGTCATATCACAAAAAAAAAAATAATAATCTCTGGTATATAATTTATTTCGACTATTGGAATTATTAGATGATATTTGTACATAAATCTGCTCAGGTCGATACATTTTCTTTCTTTATCACGCTAAACAAATTTAAATAAAAAAACATTTTCATTCTCTAACAGTAAAATAAAATACTAACTTTAATCTGGATAAAACTATTTACTGAGTTACAATTAAAAGCATATGATAAATTAATAGTTAAGATACTTTTATACTTTTTCAAACAATAATTTTTTTGTTATACATAAATTAATAATTAAAAATACATCTGGCTAGACGTTTATGCTGGTGATATAAGACAGGTCTTCTTTAAAAGTTATCGCGTTCAATAAGAAAATGTCATTCTCTAACAGAGATAATGAATACTAACCTGAAACTATATAAGACTATTTAATTTAATTACAATTAAAAATATTTCAAAAAGTAACAATAAAACTGATAATTTTATATAAAAGATTTTTTACGGAGTCAATTTTATCTTTATTTTCTAATATATGTACGTAAATTAATAATATGAATATTGTTACTTCTTAAAGTATTGCAATAGTTCAATTACAGCCTGCTCACAGTAATGATTTACAAAATGATTTATAACCATTTTAACGTTGAGCTAAATACTCGTATTTATATTTACGGAATATCATTAAAATTAATTACACTTCCCTTAGAAATTGCCACCGAAATATAAAACCAAAAATAAAAAGAATAAATTTATATCAATAAACACTCGCATTAAAGTTATAAATAAATAAATCCAACCAAAAGTCATGACAAATGACTGTACAAAGTGTATATTTCAGCCGTTAAAAAGGTTCAAATCATCATTAATATCAATTTATAAGCAAATAAAATGCAAAATCTTTAATACAGAACAAGAAAATGGTCCTTACAACTAGCGATTGTTAAATAATGATTATAATCTTCATACTCAGCGTCATTCTTATCATTTGACCTACGAAGCCATTAGGAATCAAAAACCCTCCTTAAATAACTCAACAGTCAAACCACAGGGATAATGAAACAATACAAAAACAAGTTCTTAATGAATACAACAAAAAAGTATCCTCGAGATAATGGTCACAAAGGCCAGAACAAAAGAAACATTAACCTCTATGCTCTTCATTCACATTTTGGGAAATAAAAAGATGGCAAGAAAAACGAAAAAAAAGAATGAAAAGATTATTTATTTGTTTATATCAAGAGGTTATACCTTAATTTATATTACTTTATTACAGTTGGCATGTCTTATTTCATTTGATGCCACAGAAAACTGGTTGATTCCATTTATCCACTATTATTTTTTGGCACTTGTGCAGAGTAAGGATGTTGTTAGTCGTGGTCTAGTTTTTTAAGTTTGTTCACTTGTAAACACTGTTGATTGTAGGAGAGTTAAGAAAAAAGTTATTTCTAAAATTAAAATTCGTTTATTTTTTAATATTCCTAAAAGAAATGTTTTCAGTTGCAAAAGATACGGAAATTCTCACTTGAAATGAATATGACAATATTCATAGAAAAAAATCGTAAATTGAATGGGACTAGTTTACTTGGTTTGATAAGGCTTTTAATAATGTATTGATAAGGGGCTTTAATTAAAGCGGGCCATAGAAATATAAAAGAAAATAAGCTCTCTTTGGGATATTAATTTAATAATTTTCTAATAACTTTCAAAGCAATTTATGCAATTATGTATGAAATCCGACATCATTAAATGTAGCTTCGCACGTTGTTATGGATCTAAGAGTACTAACTTTGCTGGTTTGTGTTGACTTCAAGCGCGTTGGATGACTGCGGCATATTCGTGTGACTTTAGAAACCCCTCAAACAAAAACTCTGTTTGGAAAATATCACAAGATATGCATATAAATTCACTTGAGATCCGCAACAGAGAATCATACTCCCAATAGGTCGATACAGAAAATGCTTCAATAAAATGTTAAAAAAATTGTCCTTGATTGTTATACAAAGAAATGTTTTGATACCTTACGCAACTACTACAAGCTTTACGGCCAACCCTCGTCCGCAGCCAGCGCTTTTGAGTATTCGCATAGACTTGTAACAAAAAATTATGAACGCTTTTATTTATCATTTTATTTAAAAAGTTTTACTTTAAGTTGTTCACAATCGGGGTTGTCCCAGAATCCACTATAGTCGAGATTGGATTTGAAAAGACGACAAAAAATACTTTTATGTGATTAATTTCAATTTTATCGGTTTTATGTTCAAAACAGATAGTAAAGGCCGGGGCACATAGAATCCGTCGTACGTTATACTTTGCTTTTTCCAACTGACAACTAAGTTGAAATACAGGTTTTCTTATGAGCTTTGATTCGGTACGTCTCCGTCAACGCAAAGTACTAAGGTTGGGCAAATTTTAACGTACGTTCAGTACTTTGAAAAATATCATTTTTTTTTTTGCTTTTTTTATTAAGCTTTTTGTGTTGTGTGGTAACGAAAATAAATTAAATAAAAATTAAAATTAAAAAAATATGAATATCCTCTATTTCTATTGAAAATGTGAAATTTAATCAAATGAAACTTATTTAATGTCCGTCAACAAAGTACTCACTCAACCCATAACATTGAAATTCATTATACACAAGTATTTTTTGTCGCCTTTTCAAGTCTAATTTCGACAACGTTGATTTTGTAACAACCCTGAATGTTTCTTACACTTAAGAAATATAAATAGCACATATAATAGTTAGACATAACAATTATCAGGAGCGCTGTTAGACAGATTTTTTCCGAGGTTCTACACCTCTTATGGAAAAAATTTCGTAAGTGGAAATTTTGCATGAAGAACGCTATATTCGTACGTGTTCTTTCGAGTGGCATAAAAGATAATTTTTAGTAGGTATGTGTTGCGAAATAATTGATCACAAAGCCTTGTGATGCACGCTACAAAAAACGGAAGTAACTTAGAAAGTTAAAGTGTCTTTTCGTATTTTTTGAGAATTTTGCATAAAGAACACAAAATATAGTTCCTAAAAGAAAGATGAATATAAGAGAATTCTAAAATAACTTATTTACAGCCAAAAAAATTTGTCGTTTTTTGTCAGAAGACATGAACTCTTTGTGACGCACCCTACGTGACTCACGTTACATTTTTTCTATTATATTATATTCTAAAATGTTATACCTAATTCCAACGTTTTCAAAATAGTAATGACAAAATTGTTCTACTAAAATTGAATTGAATTCAATATATATAAATATGGCTATCGATCGGGTCATCTTCATTAACAATAAAGTAATGATATTAATACTTAAAAATTTTTCATTTCTAGTATGAAATTTAGAGACCTGAGGTAGAGTTATATTTGGTAATAATTTTGTGTGTTAATAATTATTAATTATAACTATCGCAATACATTTATTTTATTTATAAAATTATTGGGGTATTCACACTGTAGTCATAAGTCATATGTCATAAAATAATAGCACACCAAAATATGACAAGTGTGAACAACCCCGTCATAATTTAGTGTGCTATGTCATAATTGTGCCAGCTGATACAAAAAAAACATTTAAAAATACAATTTCATATCAAAATGCCGAAATCAAGTGAAAAAAGTAAAATAATAGCTGGTTTGTGCGAAAATTACATGTTAAACGTAATAATGGCTACCTCAAGTCAATATGAACAAAAAAATTCATGTATGTATGTATTCAAATTTAAATGCACCCTTTTCTAGGTGATGAAGAGGAGGAAGAACAAACTAATGAGCCGAAATATTTTTTCTTACGGCGCCAAGTAGAAAAACATCCATAAGCTGCCAGGCAGATAGCTTACACAAACGCATAATTTTCATTCAAGGCGAATTAATTATAAGGTGGTTGCAGTGGCGAATTCACGTGAATTTATACATTACCTGCACTTTCAAATTTGTTAAATATTTTCCGGCGCCATTTTAATGTAATTTTTTATGCATGGAGAATTTTGACAGCGTATATAATGAATTCACCGTTTACACAAACAAAATGCATGTTGTTTTTTATTGTTGTTTGATAAGAGCACCTTATATTATTACACCATGGAAAATATGTAACAAATTTGACAGGACAGTTAATGTATAAATTCACGTGAATTCGCCACTGCAACCACCTTATAATTAATTCGCCTCCTGGTAATGAATTTGCCTTGTTTTCATTTTGTGTTATTTGTAGCGGCGGCTTGTTAATATTATTGCCGGCTCGAATAAGGAGTTACAGCTGCTCGACTAAGATTTCTACTGTTATTTTATGACAAACCAAAAACATACCTTAAAAAGTCTTATTGTTTTATGACTTTTTTGCTTGAAGCACAACAACAACTTTTTAAAACCATTGTAAAATAATAAGACATTATGACAATATGACTGATATGACCACAGTGTGAACACCCCATATATATCTAGTCTAATATTCCTTAAAACAAGATAAAAAATAGGTCAAATAAATTTAAAAAATGTTTGTTGGTGGACTGTTTCTGGGATTTACCAATATATTGATTTTATATTTCTATAACAACTCTTTATGGCTGCACGAGCAATCACCTGTAAACCGCCCAAAGAAGAATTATTGAAAATGTTGAATCAATAAATTTTCGTCTCAAAAATATTATAAAATATTTAAGGGAAAAACACAAAATAGGCAGATGAAAATGTTTATTAACTATTAATAAATTCGTATGTTTAAATATATTGATTTATTTCAATATTAATTAAAAAAATATTAAAAACAGTAAAATACATAATACAGGGTTTTTCAACAATAACGTTGTTTTCTAAAACAAAATAAAACAAAAAATTTTAATGAATATGATCCAAATTTTTATTGTATTGCGAAGAGAAAATTTTGGCAATTATTAGTGAAAAATGATATCTGGTAAATGTCCACCACGAATACGCTGACATAACAAATCACGGATTTTGAGTTTTAAGGCTGCAAACGATTCAATTGGCTCCGTATAGACTCTGTTCCTAACATATGCCCACGAAGAATAATCCAGTGATGTTAAATTACATAATCTGGCTGGCCACTTAGCAGCTGATTTTTTGTGAAATTATGAGATCGGGAAATTTGGTTTACAATAAATTGATCGTTTCAGAGGCGGTGTGACATGTGGCACCGTCCTGTTGAAACCACATGTCAGTGATATCGATAATAGGCCAAAATTGAGTTCTTAACATCTCGCGATAGCGTGATCCACTGACCGTTACCGCAATTCCGGCCTCATCTTCGAAAAAACGGCCCAATCACGCCTCCAGACCACATAGCGCTCCATACAGTGACACGTTGAGATTGCAAATGATTCCGCATAATCGCTCAAGGATTTTCAGAAGCCCAAATGCGGCAATTCTGCTTGTGGAAGTCCCCTGACAAGTGAAAATGCGTGCGAAGACGCGTTGGTGTTGGTGTATTTTGCATCTAGCCTATCGACGCAAATTCAGCTACCAATTTCTTAATATCGGTCTCAGAAGTATGATTATGTTGTCCGAAAATATCACGAATTTTACAAAATGTAACTTTAACAGAACCACCATTTTCATACTGGATTTTTATTATTTTAATGCAGTTTTCGAGCGAAATTGAATTCATTGTAACAATTGTCAATGCATCTTCTACGCTTACATCAAAAAAGTAAATGTCAAACATTTCATATTGTTGGTGTTGCCATAGTTGAAAAACAAAGTTTTTGGTTAAAGAGCCCTTCACCATCCGGGGAAAAAAACGTTATTCCTGAACTATCTTTCCTCTGCTTAGTACGTCTGAAACAGTCAAGCGAGTAAAGTTCAGCTGCGTTTACAGTTTTTTTATACCGGTGTTTTATTTCAGAATCATTTAAATTATATGGATTTGAGAAAAGTTTTTCGTCAAAAATTAACGCTTGAACGATTTTAACATAGTTTTACTATAAGTAGACCTACTAAACGAGCTCGAACTAATTCTAAGGCAGACAAGAGTTTTTGGTGAAAATCAAGCTGAAATACTACAAATATATAGACTAACACTCAAAAAATTTAAGCTAAATCAATCATTTTGTTTATATCATTAAATATATAAGTCAGTTTGTATACGTTTTATTTACATTACTTTCAATTAAATTTAACTTTTCAAGTACTTTTATTTATAATATTTTTGTTTATTTATCTCAAACAAATTTTCTAATTCAATTGTAAAAACTTTTAGCAAGAATTTTTAAGTTAAACAAAAACATTTTTTTTATTTATTTTAAAAATATATAAGAATTTGTATTTAAAATAATTTCGTATTAAATGATTTTCTTTTGAATTCCAAATTCATTCTTTATAAGTTTTGATTAGTAAAATTCTACATAAGTGTATATAACTGAATACAAACATAATTACATATTTACGTACATTAATTCGCCTACTATACATACATTTTGCGTACCAATTCACAGTGTGATATAAAAAGTGATAAGTGATATAAAAAAAACAATTTCTAAGCTTGAAGTTATGATTTACATATCAACAGTTGTAAACTTAGGCTTAAAGCCAGTGTAGAAAACGTTGTTGTCTCCTTGTGATTTGTTAGATTATTAGACTTGTTTTGAAATCACTTTGATTTCTAAAAAATAAATTCTCTTAATATTTGAGTTTTTGCTGCTTTTTCGAAAGTTTTTTACGTTAACAATAGTATATTTTATTCGAACTCCATATGCCATAAATCTGGCATAAACTACAAAATTAAAATTCGATATGCAGCTACTTCTCCGAGATCTACTAAGAAGCGAGTTTTGGAAACTCAAATGTTTGAAGGTAAAAAAATTTATTTTTATAATATATTTGTAAACAGATATAATACCTGTAGTTATAATATCACGCTAGCTTAATATTTTTATCCAAATACCTAAGAAAAAAATAAAGTTGTTGTTTTAGCTCGAGTTAAAATCTTTAACTAACATATTACTTCCTTTTAAAATACTTTGATGAATTCGAATACAAAATTTTTAATAAACTAATTTTTAGAAGTTAAAACAATATCGGTTGGTACGCAATTTCCATCTAGGATGATGAGTAATTTCATGTACTATTACTCTCTAGGATTTTTAAATGCTATTTGCTGCTAAGATCATAGTTTTGGTTTACTTGTATTCATATTTATACTACCCAGCTTTACCGCATGCAAATTTCATTTTAAGTTACAGTGTTCAAACAAAAAATGTATAGATATTGGTTTTTATTTATATCTCACTTCAATAAATGAAATATGGTCACTAGGTTTTGGCTCTTATTGTCGAATTTTTATTCTTAGTGTTCAAGCAACTTTAAGAAAGTAAACATGAAATCAACTGGTACATTTATACATAGTTTCCGTATATGAAATATTTTACTAAATCCATTTGAATTAAACCATTTGTTTCACAAAACATTTTTTCTGTAACACGATTCACTCATATAAAAAATATGTTCGGGAATATAAAGGCTACCATATGAAATATATAAATGAAAAATAAAAATATGTTTCGAATGATAAAGAAAAATTATAAAGGACAAGTGCTTCTGTTAATAGGTAATGGGCTAAATGAAGCTAAATTGTTTGCAAGTAGAAAAACAAACAAAAAAAAGAATCGTTGTAAAATCGTCTTTGAAACACTGTTATGTGGAAAACTATTGTTGAACACGTAGAAACCAAATTAGTTTCAAAGTACTAAATGAACCGGAGGAGTAAAACGGTTGACCCGTACTAGAGTGCTATCAAAAATATTTTTTGCACCGAAGAAAAATTTAATTTTCCATCACTAACATATAAAATGCAATTTTCTTCAACTGTTTTTGATATTTTTTATATTGTGAACAGACCTTCATTATTAGATCATCGCTAAGACTTGTCTAAACAAATTGTATTCTCTCTCTCTCTCAAACTACATATGAAAGAAAATTTGTCCGGACAAAAATTTTATGGGTGAATCCAGCTTAACCGATAAAAATAAGCCGCAGTTTTTAAAACATTTATAAAAATTTACTTGTTTGTTAAGTTTTTCTGTTCGAATTTACAAAACTTACATAATATCCTTGCTGAGGACTGCTAAAAAGCTTAAAACTGCCAGGTGATCCACTACAGGGAAGAAACACCCAAAACGAAGTGCACAAAAAACTCAAAACAATGTAAAAAATATTACAAATTGTGAAATGAAGAGCCGGTCAAAACTTTTGGTAGGTATTTCGGATGATTTAACATTTTACAGAAATTTTGCGGCTTCGCTGAGTAGAGGGTGTATGGTATGTTCCTATTTAGAATAGCGGCTATGATCCAATGGTTTTCTAAAAGAAAAAAACCCTGTGAGCTGCCAAAGGAATAAGCTGTCCCTTGTCAGCGAAGTTAACTTAAAAACAGACTTTATATTGTTATTAAAATAAGATAAATGAACAATCAGCCAACAATTTTGTGTGTTTATTTTTTTATGTAATATCACCCGAAAACCGATTGAATAAATTTTTTTTGATTAATCAACTTTTTCAGGAGTTTTGGCAAATATTCTATATGAATATAAGCCCAAATATCTAAAATTTTTGAATCCTCAAAGTCGGTGAATAATCACAAAATCCTTTCTTCTCTACTGATCTCGTTTTCACAAAATTAAAATTATCAAATTAAAAATTGTATGCTTATTTCCAATTGTTTTGCAAAAGTCACCACTGTGCAATATTGAATGCACTCTACTCGAGCTGACCAATAAATTTTTACTTATTTGTTTAAAAATTTTATTTTATTATATGTTTCTTTTGTTTATATAGGAAAATAATCTATAAGTGGTCCTTCATACTCGAGTACAAAATAAATAAATAAAAACCAAATTGAAAGGCAACACTTTTTAAGTTTTTATTAAAAAAAAAAAAACAAATGCTATTCATAAGTTTGAGTGCTCGTGGTGCTCATGTCGATGTGAGAGAGTGAAGGAGTTGAAATACTTTAAAAAGTTCTCTATATTTAAGTAGTCATACATGTTGTACTTCAAGTAGAACAAATTTTTGTTTCAATAATTTTTTTTTGCAACTAATATGAAGCGAAATAAAACTGGAATATTTTTTGAGCTTTAATGAAAATAAATTCATTCGTTATGTTAAAGATTAAAGGCAAGTAATTTGAAATCATGCTGTTATACATAGAAATGACTTATTACCTTAAATATAGAAAATTAAATGTAAAAAAAGTTATTTTGTATTTCAGCAAAAACTTATTGACTTTCAGTTGCAATAACTAAAGCGTTTCTAAAAATGAATTATTTTTTATATAAAACTCTTCTTAAATACTACAAAAAACATAGTCTGCTCTTTAGTAAAAATGTTTCAATATCGAGTTACCATTCACACTACATATTAGTAAATAAGTGCGAGGCGTGAGGAAAAATCCACCAACCAAAAGCTAAGCTATATTCAAACTAAAAGTTCACAAAAACATACCAGCCAATTTACACGCAACAGAAAAAAAAACAATAATAATATTAAAAGTGTATAAAAATATTGTTATATATTTGTGCCTTTGAACATTTGCTCTTTTGATATGTTTATGTGAAATTGTAGAATATTATTTGCCTGACTATACGAAATAAACCACCAACAGTAAAACAGTTACACAGCGACAGGAAATAGGAAGCGGAAATCGTTTATTAGACCTGAAGAATGTTACTGTTAATGTCGGAACATGACTAGAAGACAAATAACTTGATTATAATTTTTACGTTTATAGCTTCAAACCAGTAGGCAAAATCATGCAAATGCTTTAACATTATTTTGAATGAAAAGGTCATAATATTTAGGTTTTCATTTGTAGTAATGAAAGAAAATTTTTTTTTTTAAATTGGGTACAATTTCAGTTTTCAAAAATATTTGAAAATAAAACATAATTCAAGGCAAATTCATTTAACAGGCGGTATTGAAAGCACAATCGATTATTTCGACTTGCTGGCTGTATATTTCGGAATATTTAGAACAAGACAATGTTTGTTGTAAAATCAACATCACGTGTAAAATGAATTCGCCTTGCCGTAATAAATTACCTGCTGGTTATGTGTCAAAAATTAATATCAAATTCTAAATGCTTTAAGGTTTCTTCTGTTTTATAATAAACAAATTCAATTGAAATATGCATGTATCAAGGCGAATTCACAACAGGTGGTCTCGAGAGATCTGGTGACTCAATTCGCTCGAATTTTGGTTGTGATAATTTGTTTACTCTATTTTGCTATTTTGTTTTGTTTGAAAAAATTAATAAAAACTAAAAAAAATCGTTACAGTTTTCATTTAAAATTTACATTTCCAATTATAATTGGATAAGGAAAATAAAAAGACTGGTCAAAGTCTTTATTTCAAATTTAAAGGTGATAATAGTGATAAGAGTGCTAATTTGTGAAATAATTATTTAAGTTGTGTGGTGCACGGTAAAAAGAATTTAAAATGAAAAGTGAAAATGCCTTCATGCTGGAACTGGATTTTTTATTGTTCATCTTCTTCGTCAAAAAAAAAGTATTTGTAGAAGCTTTTGAAAATACTTATGCACAAAACGTATTGAGTCCAAGATTAAAATTCATGTAATACTTCATAGAATTAAAGCACAAAACCTGTTCTAATTTTTAAGGCGAAGTCGGATGAGACTCTACCTGTTCTAAATCTGCCTTGTGTATGTATATTAAATTTATAAATTTATTTAAATCTATGTGTGTTTTTATATTCTTGTATGTAAATTATTTTAAAGCGAATTAAAATGAAATTTAAAATCCTGACGATTCAGCTTAGAAATCGAATTCTATGGTATTGAATAAATACATCCGTAAATGAGTACACACTTCATTTTAAAAATCATACGAAGATTCGAAGGCCGCTAGCTATTTTGTTGCTTTTACAGCTTTTTGTTGAAAAATAATTTAAAAAAACAACGTTATTATTACCACGGCCCCGGAAAATGTAATATATAATAGATCACTTTATGCGCATTATATAAAAAGTATGAAAACAAAAACATGTGCTAAAAAAAGAATTATATCGTCAGCTGAAATCCAAAACTACGTAACTAATATTTTTATTATTTTTCAGTAGAAACAAAACATGTTATATGTTGAAAAATAAATACAATTTTGTTAATCAAATGATGGAGATTTACTAAATATAGAACGATTTATTAATTTTGGAATAAAAATTATAATTTGTTGATGTTTCAAAGAGTTACGTTAGTTGCGTGCTTTTGAACTCAAATTTTCTTCAACAAAAACATGTAACTAAAATGAAAATAGTTAAGGATCCAAAGTTATTTAATTAGTTTGGCTTAAGTTAATTTTTAATTTAATCTTTGGAGATTTAAGATTGAAATAGAATTTGTTTTGCATTCGTAAAATGTAGAATAATTAAGAAAGTTCTTATATTACTTTTATGTAACTATTTATATTTTCTTTAAATTGTGAAAATAAAAAAGAGTATAGCAACTTCTCAAATGGAATTTCATTGTAAAAAGAATGACAATCCATTGGAAGAAATGTTTTAAGATCCTAAAGATGTTGCCATTTCTTGATTGAGATTTTTTTTAAATTAACAAAGTAAAAATTTCAAATAACAAGTATAGTAAGTAGTCCCTATAGAAAATTTTTAACACCAGCTTAAAAAGAGAGCTTTAGAATTGTTTATAAAGCTATGATAAGATATATAATGAATATATTCAATACTTACCATGAATTCTCAAAATTCAATTGAAATAATTATGTGTTAGTGACTATTTCCAAGAAACAAGTATGTAGTTACGTGCTTTTGGTTTATATATTAATTGAACTTGTAGTTACGTACTTTCGGTTTTCTCTTATAAAATACCTAATTTTTATTTTATGAGAAAAAAAATTGGTGGGGCATGGATGTTGATGATATGTATTATAATCAATCAAAAAACCAATTTCTCATTTTTTACGTTGTTTGGGATTTTAGCTAACGATATGCTCATAAAAACAAATATGCCGTTTTGGAAATTATAATATATTTTTTATTACACACAACACAATAACATTTGTACTTAAAATAATATAAAAAGTCAATAAATAGAACTTGAAACGAAACAAATTAATAAAAAACTCAAATTGTCCTTCCCTTTTTAACTGGATCTCGATATCAGATTTAGCTGCCAGGACCACGATATCATACCTGAAATTTCTAAATTCTAAAATTTTGTTTTTGTTTTATATGTAATTTTTGTCCACCTAGATTGTCGAAATAGCACACTGTGCGATGTAGCTTGAACAAACATTTGATGTACACGCTTATTTTGAACAGTTTTCGATATTTCTACAATATTATTAGTAATCGAAAAAGATCAATTACGAATACCACAAGTGCGTTAATTTTGCACATCGATTCTTTGGTTTTTTAATACTTGAGGTAAATACGAAATTTGTTCAAATATTATAAAATAAATTAATTCAAACATTTTCACAACTACAATACCAAAACTACATAGCTATAATATAACTTTTATGTCCTTTGGGAAACTTGACTGGAAAATGCTTTTGTTTTTTTTTACTAATAAAATTAACATCAAAGCTGAAAATGTTTAAACATACATGACAGGGCTTTTTAGTTTTTCCTTTTTGCTTTAATGCATTATGGTTTATGTTGGGGGCTATTGATGTTGTTTTCGTTGTTGTTGGTCGCTCTTTGTTTTATGATTTTGTTGGCCGTTGTTACTTTTGCTCCAAACGTATCCCTTTGCGTTCTGTTTCATGTTATTTTTCTAGGTTTTGCATTAGCAAAATATATAAATTGGTCTTAATAGTAAAGGCTACGTACGCGTCTTGTTTTGACATTTTTTATTTTTTTATTTTCTTATATTTTTTTATTTTGGCGGTTGTTTCACTTTATAACATTATGAAAAGCTTTTAGCATGTGACAAAATGTGTAATTGAATTATGTATATTTTGTGTACGAAAAAAAATTTATAATGTGAATAAACATGGATACACGTACATACTAGAAACTGTATTTTGGGCCACAAAAGGCTTTTTCATTTTTTATTTTTGTTGCATGTATGCATAATGAGGTGTCTTGTTTTTGAAATTCTAACACTAAAAGGTTAACTTTTTAAAGTAAAACTAGAAGCTATAAGTGAAATCGGTTAGTAGTAACACATCTGGTGTCACTTTGTTAATGGTTTTATGTGTATTTTTTTTTTTTTTTGAGAGGAAGACTCTTCCAATAAAAAACTATCTTATGGGCATATATATATTAGATCGTAGCAGAAAAAAAATGCGACATACACATACAAATATAAAGTACTTTCGCAAGGCAATTTCGAAAAAAAGTATCATTTTGATGAGGTTCTTGAAATTTTTCGTTACATCTTTGGCATTTAAGTCAGATCCCGAAGTATAATAAATCGATGCTTTTATCTTGAGGAAATTAATTTTTTACTCTAAAAGCCGCAGTTAACGAAAAATTAATGATATTTTGCGAGATTTATTTTTCTGTTATTACGAAGATACATTTGGGGTGGCAGAAGCTGCAAACTGGTGGGTAAAAGAATGAACAAGATACTTGAAACATAAATAAGGAAGACATAGTGAGAAAATTGAAAACGTGACAAGTTATATGTTCGGAAATTGCTTGCAAAAATTACTTTATATCGAAGGTGTATGGCCGACATTTTTTGCCTATAAGATGGTCAGGTCTTATATACATCTATTCTGAAGAACTTTCATACATTCGAGTAACTTGTAGTTAAAAATTAAATGTTTGTAACACACCAGGTATGATTTTATGGCGAATGAACTTTATTACACAAGTACATAGATTTCTTGATCTTGAAAATCGCTGGAAGATTGCTTGAGAATAACAGCAAAACAGGGTCGCTAGAAACTTTTTCTTAAAAGGAAAACCGAAAAATCCTTAGTTTAGTTTTCGCTGATATACGGAAGGGAAATGAGTGCGGAATTTTATTATTATACACTTCATCACAAAAAATGTGGAATGGGGATATATGGGGTTGTTATTCACTTTGTTATTTCTACAATATTTATTTCTGACCTCATAAAATCGATATATTCGGGAGCCTTGTAGATAAAAAAGCCGAGAGACCGATGTTTGTCTGTTCGATGCTGAAATGGGTATTTTAAGGCTTACAGCTGATGCTGGAACTTTTCTTAAATTATATTAATTAAATACCAAGTACTGAAATTTTAATATTTTCAGTTGTTATTGGGCCATATTTAGAAATTTATTTTACCTCTATTTCATAAATATTTACATATTTTTGGTGCAAGTCATTAAAACAGTTTTTTCTAGCAAATAATAATTAAAAATTCTACCTTTGACATATAGCTCACATTAAAGAAAACTTTTTCTTATGATAATATCAAAATCCACAACACATATAAGATTAAAAACTAATAAATCTAACGAAAGTATAACTTTTTGCGTTGCACCACAGCCCCCTCCTACGACAGTGTTTTAGCAAACTCAAACGCGCAACAGCAGAGTTTTAAAAGAATTTATTGAGTTATCCCACTTTCACCATCAGAAAGACTACAGTACCCCTTTCCGAATAAAATGGTCGGCAGGCATCAATTTCTTAAATTGTTACTGGTGCTGTTAGCTGAAGTAGTTAGTGCGTTGACTACACAGCAAATTATTCCTAAGAACGTGGGATCGAGCCCAGCTTCAGGCAAGTCATAACATCCATCATTTTTCACATGCCATTGTGTTTGTTGTTGTTGGACTGTTTGAGTGATGAAGGCATGGCACAGGTCACTGAAGAGTACCGACAGCAATTGATACTGGTGTGTGCTAGCGGACATCACAGCGCCCTCCTTCTTGAATTTTGTAGTAAAATCGCTGGCGAAGTAAAATAATTAATAAAAAAAACATGGCTACAACAGCTTAAAACACATTTAATGCGCCTACTTGACATCAGAGGCGCTGCAACACTGATCAAAAACTAACACAACGCGCAATATCACAGTTGTAAAAATTAAGCTTTCTCACTTTTACCATCTCTGCTCTCTCACTATCCCTTTCCCAAAAGAAGGTAACACACCTATGGGCTGTTAGCCATACTAATTGCCTGAGTGTTATTTTAAAAAAATAATTTAAGTATCTTAGGATATTTTTTTCTCCTTTTAATTTAAATATCCTATTTAGATATTTAAAAGTGCATAAGAATTAAGAGACTTATCTCTCAATAACCTTTGATTTCTACTTTTTCGTTAGCAATTATAAATTCTCTGGCCGCAAAACGTATTTTATATTCCGGAATTAATCATGCAAAATTTCGGCAAAAATTAACCAGTTTTGGCGGCATGCGTGTTTGGAAAGACAAACAGGCAAACAAGCATACAGACTAACAGACCAAAATTTTAATGCAAATATACATACAGTGCGTTACCAACAATTGTCTTTTCTATATTCATATTTACAATCAAAAAGCTAAATTTTAAACCAAATATCTACGTCCAGACATTTAACAAATAATAACAAATTTGCTTATGAAAAAAAGAACTATTTGAAGATCCGCAAATCAAAAGGCAAACACAAAAGGCACAAAACAATTACATCTTTCAGTTACAATGGTTGCATAAAACAAAAAGAATCGAGTTTCTCTTCAATATATTTTCCGCGGAGATTTGAAAAATTGAAGTAAATAGCAAAAATTGTAATCTTACACAACAATGACGTTCTGTTTTTTTTTATCCTCTCAGCATTGCAAACAATAATTTTTCAGAACAATTACTTAGTAATACTTATAAAATACATATTTTAATGTTAAACAACAAATACAGGGTGCTTCGAACGAATTTATAAATATGTGAAGAGATAAAAGATTTGTTGGTTATTTAAATATCTGAAGTGAAATTTGAAAAAATTAAAGCAAGTAAAGATTGCCGCTAATAATTTATTCCTCCATTTCTCTAACAGTTTGTTGGCACCACACAAATCAGTACCAAAAATAAGCACTTGCCTATGCGTTTATGCGTTTTGAAGTAATCACCCACTTTTGTTAAAGTCGACTTTGAGTTTTCTCTTTCAATCTTGATTATTTTTTTTTACATAAAAACGAGTTACAAGTATTTCTAATGACGGTCTTATTGCCAATGCCAAATGACTACAAAACAACTGTTCTTTTATAATTTATTTTTTTTAATATTACGTTTTTTTAAGAATATTTGTTCTACGCATTAAAAACAAAAAACAGACGACAGCACTGTAAATAGAAAACAACAAACACAAGGCTTGAATGCGAAACATCTAGAGTATTGGTTGGAATCGAACATGCGATGCCAGACTAATAGTCTAGTACACTACTAGTCTATGAGATCAGCTTAAAGATATTACAAACCACGTCAGAACATTTTAAACATTGACAAAAAATTAAGAATGCATCAAAAACTTATCAATACGAGAAAATTTAATTACATTTCAGTAGTTAAACACTTTTTTTGAACATGCTTTTGTTTAAGTAACAAAAGTTATGGCAAAAACTGTCTGATATTTCAAACACAATTTCTTATTTTATTACGAAAAAGGGTTAGAAGATTACAAATCAAAATTGATATCTTTAAAATTTTTAATTATGAAATTATGTATGTAATTCAAAATTTCAATAGAATATAATTGTTTAATTCGATCAATATCGAATGTCATAATTTACAATCTTGTGTGTTTTAATTTTTATGCAATCATTATCCATGAGTTCCACTGTGCATTGAAACTACAACGTTTGCTATGACCGAATCTAAATGTCTTGATTTGTGTTTTGTCTTATACATTTTAAATTTCAGGTTAATAACTAAAAGAATCGTTAACATCATGGAAGAAAGGGTAAAAAGAACAATAAAAAATTACGAAAAAATGAAAGAAAATACGACAAAGAAATCTGCTTAATGAATTTGTGTGTTTGAGTTTTTACTAAAGATGTATGTATATTAGGGGGCGTCGATTTAGCAATACATATTGTGCCATTGATTTTTCGATAGGTCACATCAATTATTTCAAAAAATCAATTATAAATTTTTTACCATTTCTTAACTTTTGTTTTTAAGGTTTTTTTATTTGGTAATAAATAAATCGGCTAATATACCTTTCCTTTACCTTTCCAAGGTGAAATTTATTTTTGAATTATTATTATTGAATTATTTTTGAAGAAATTGAATAATTTATTAATGAAAATTTGAACTACTTCTTAATGAAAATGACAGTTTGCTATTATTTGCCGATAGAAAAAAATTTGTGAAAAATATGGGAATTTATTTTAAAATTCAGATATGTCCTTGCAAATCTCGCTTGGATTTCATTCAACCCATTTTAATTCGGCTAGCTAACGCGGTCGCCACGATCATTTTGCTATTTTTACCAAATGCACGCTTAAATACGCAGGTTAGGAGTAAAACGTACCGCTCCGCACCTTGAATATGACGTGGAATCTTCGGATCGTCTAGCGGTTGATCTTAATTTTCATCATCAACAAAATAAGTTTTCAAGTGTTCCTATGGAATGCTTTTTGTGAATGGTGGTTCTGACAGCTTTTCATCGTCGTCCAAATCAATCCTATGAACGTAATCAGTGAAATCAAGATTAATTTTCGGTTTTACGTAGGTACGCATATTGGACGGTTTATATAGACCGTTACATGCAATACAATATAACATATGAGCGCGTTAAAATAGAAATACGACAGAGAGTACTCTTTTCTTGATGCGGTCCTATATGTACGATCCTCTCAGTCGTGTTTCTATTCTCACGCCCTCATATGTTTTATTGTATTGTATGTGGCAATGTATAATTGTATGTCACCTTGAATAGGTAATATATAGGCACCACGAAAAAGATTTTTTGATATGTCGTAGCAAATCTTTTTTTCCTCATGCCAATAGCTATCGAAAAATCGATTCCACAATATCGACAAATTTCTGTCCTTACAAATTGGCACGCCCTAATGTATGTATGTAAATGTTTTTTAAAGAAATATATACGAGATATTTTTCACTAATTAAAAACCATACAAATAATAAAGAAAGAAAATCACTAAAAAATAATTTACAAATAAAATAATTTTTAAGAAATAAAAATAATGCTAATTAACACCATTCCATTAATTTTTAAGGATAGATTTTTAATTTCAAATTCGGATTTTTCGAGATCAAATTCGTACTTTTCATATCAGGATTTCAAAAATCAGAGTCAGACTCTTTTCAAAACAAAAAAAGTAGAAGGAACTATTAATAAACAATTGAAAAAATATAAAACAAAATTATAATTAATAGTGATAGTTTATTATACATACTTATAGACAAATATGATGTTAATTGTCAAATTCAATCCGTTCTAAAGAAAAAAAATTGCTAATGTCACACTTACGAAGTTAAGTGGACACAACGTGGATTTATTATGTACAAACTAATTACTAACTCATCTGTAAAAAGCGATATTTTTTTGTGAATTTCGCCAAGAGTTAATTAATAAACTTCAAAAAGGAAATAAAACCGCTCGTAGGTTTATTTTCTAGGCACAAAAAAAGCTGAATAATATGGAATAGCCAAATCTTACTGGAGCACTTCTTTCGCCATATTTTCAAATGCTGAATCCAATTGAAAGAGTTTTTTCTAAAACTAAATTCAAAGATGGTGAATTATTGGCGAATCATCTACAAAACCAAAATTAATTGAATATAATTAAAGAAACTTATTGGAAAACCATGACTCCAGCTGAATGCAGCATTTATTTCCTGGACGTAACGACGAAATTGCCATCAGCTGTTTCTGTACAACCTTTAATCTGAATTAAATTTATGTCATTTTGCTTTAATGAAAATTATATATATATACACATAGATATTTTTTTTACAACGTAGTCATATATCAAAACAACTCGTTTGTTATAAAGCAAATTTATAGTTTATGTTTTACACACAACTCAATGGAAAAATTAAAAAAACATGATCACCCTCAATAGCGAGTGAAGAGGATATTTACATGAATTTTTACACAAGATGTGGCAGCCAAAATGGCTGCGGACTGGGTACGCAATTCCATTACTAGGAAACCACATATAAAGTTCTTTATAGATTGTCAGGCGGTAAGCAAGGCGATATCCGCTGAATATACTTACTTATCTAAACCTGCAAGGACTCACTAGATAGACCATATACCAACATATCTACTGGTTTCGTGGACATCGATTACTGTATAACAGGTTGATAGACATTCCAATTCATAATATTAAGAGAGATATAGGCTCTACTATACATAAGAAATCTGATGCGATTTGGGGAGACACCGAAACGTGCAAAGTATCCAAAGTTATGTGGAGATCATATGATCCCAAGTCGACTAAATTTCTACTATCGCTATCGAGAAAAAACAATTTTATAATATATATATATATATATATATATATATATATATATATATATATATATATATGTATGTATTTTTTTGGCTGGGTGACCGTAGCGAAACGTGGCTGTAACTCCTGTACTAACTACCCAATTTAACGCACCGGATAAAAATCCATCCCCTCTACAAATCTACGATTCCGGATGATAACCTCTAGGAGTAATCTATCTGTTACTCCGGGTAAAAACCTCTGGGAGTCCTCTAACGCTTAACTCTGAGCCAGTGTCCTATCCCCAGCGACTAGATGAAAATCTGTCACAACAAGTCGGATAAAAATCCTCCTTTTTCTTACTAATTTTTCTTCTACTTGGAATTGGTGTTATTCGAACCCCCGACTACACCCTAGCTTGCACTGCCGTTGATTATTCAGCCACTGGAACCACTTACACTTATTTTGTATTTTCATTCACTTTTCACTTCAATTGCACTAGGTCTTATCACCTCGATCGTCGCCCGGAAAAAGAGAAATATTCAGTTTGTCAACAGCACTTTTATATCTTCGTCCGGCTACAATTTCGGTTGTTTTGTAGCTCGACTCGTTACTGCAGTTTCTCACATGTATTTTCTCTGTTCGACTGCCGATCTGCTCGCGTTTCTCAGCTCACACCTCCACCGGTTATATCCAACTTAACCCTCTGGTTGGCTCTTTTACCGGAGTGATCCCTTAGCTGCTGACATGAAATGTAAACACTTTGGGCGATCAAATCGCCGTGTGGGCCAAAATTCCCTAAATATTTTGATTCTCACTAAAGGCAGTAAAAGGAAAAAAGGATGACATAATAAATATTAAACGATTTTGTTTTTTATAGATAAGTTTTAAAGAGATTGAAATTAAAAGAGAAAGAGAAATTCAAAGTTTTTCCAAATAGTTATTGGTATTCCCTATGAGAAAAAATTGGTAAATTTTAGTTATTGGTGGAACCAGTTTTTACCTAAAAAAATTTAATAAGTAAACAATTTTTCAGAAAATGTGTTTTTAATAAACACATTATATTGATAACTTATTAAACTTTTATTGTATTTTCAAATAACAAGACTGTTGTATATTTACTTTTTCCTGAAAATATGTATAATTAAATCTTAAACTTTAATTAAAACCGAACAATATCATTAAATTGGATATAAAATAAATTATTTATCTTCACACTACTACAGACACAAATACAAAATTAGTTTGCGTACAAGCGTATATATTTTGAAAATTTGTGTTTATTTAAATATCCTTTTTAGTATTTGGTAACCCCAGCAACGGAAATCATAAATCTCAATAAAGTCTTTTAAGTTTTAATATTAACAAATATTACAATTACATATTTCTCTATTTAGTGTGTATTTGGATGTGTTTATGTTTGTGTGTGTGTGTGTTACTGTGTTTGTTTTCCAAAAAGGAAACGGAAATATACGCACTAGTGCACAAATGTTACTTGAGTGATAATGAGCAAAAATAGTCTTATCACTCTGACTCTTTCCTCTTTGACAAGCTGGTCTCAAATTTTGAATTGATTTAAGATTTAAAGATACAGCAACATATTTTGAGGATTTAAAATATGAAAATAAATCACGTGATTTATGTCAAATATTTTGTTAAAAAATTTTTTGAAATAATTATTATTCTGATACCTTTGTAGCTTATATTTTAAGTTCAAAAATAAATCCTCTTGAGATAAGTAGTCCAAACTCGATTAAGACAAGCAGAAATTAACGGGATTTAAGCCTTCAGCTGTAGGTGAATATTATATCTCATCAAAACAATAAAGTAATAATAGTAATTTCCCATCATAGTCTTTCAGTTGAAAATTTAAATTAATCGTAAATACTTTAACAACTTTAATGCTGCTATACCTTTCCGGCTTATTCCTAATTATCATTCCTTTCCAGCTTTCCAACTAAATACATACCTTTGAAAATTTAACTCTGTAATATTTTTTTAATAAAAATATATATAAAACAAAATGTTGCCACCATAAGTCTGTTATTTCCCAGAAAAAAAATTTTACTTTTTGAAAACAAAGGAATTGAACTTTAATGATAATTATTTTCGACTTAAAAAACTTAAACTTTCTTTTGCTAAGACCAATAATAAACTTGACCAACTTTGTATTTGTTTTTTGTTTATTTTATGTTGTCTTGTTGTTTGTTTTTCTTTGTAAAATGGTCATGTGTCAACTTTTATTTTTTCAAAAGTATTTTCGGGTTTCTTCAACAACAGCAAGAAAATGTTTTCTACAAAGTTTACGTCTACCGCTTTTCAAAAGAACTTTTCGTAGTTAAAAACCTCAGTTACAACAACAGAACCTTTTAAAGTCAAGCAATATATATGTACATATAACTAAAGCAAAAACAGCAAGCATAACAATGAAGGAGCCCCACATACATACATGTAACATGTTGTTGGCGACAAAGACCGGAACAGTACTGAACAACAATGAGATTATTAAAGTGCTTAAAATATATTTAGATCGAATAAATACTTGTATAACGCTGGAATAAATAAAAATTGTGTGCACTCAAAAGAAAAATCAATCCATCCGTACTTAAATCAATCCCAAGCGGTATTAAAAGTACGGATTTAATTAAATCAAGTACAGGAAGATTGATTTAAGTACGGAGTCAAGTATGTTCTCTATTTAATTTAAGATTTTTTTAGTTGATTCAAGATTTTTCACCAGATTTTTTCACTTATTTTATGTAGTTCCAGGATTGGTTATTGAAAGTAATCCCGTTTTCGGCTTAATTAAAGTAAATTTTTTTTTGTTTTTTGTACTCAAAGTTTTGAGTACAACTCTTACTCAAAGTAAGTAGAATATACAGTGTAACCTCGATGAACGCAACCCTCGATGTGCGCAACCCCTCGCTTAACGCAACACCCAATTTCTTAACAATGGTGACTGTGTAAACGCAACTTTTCCAAAAACAAAGCCTCAATTAACGCAACTTTGCAGAACAAGTAAGCCTTTTTTGTTTTTTTAGTTTGGTTTTTGATAAATAAATTCAAAATTAAAACGTGTTTGTAAAATCTTATGCTTAAGTGCAATAGTCATTTTGATTTACCGTTATTCTAAGAATGACAAATATTTTGTGCGTATTACTTCTGTTTATGAATGACAAAGGAGAATAGATGTTCTTTGGAGGATATAATGGTATTGCAAAAGATTCGTGAGATTGCAGTTCAAAAAAATATGACAAGCACAAAAACTCAGTCGAAAATTTCAGACTTTTTCCCTTAAAAACATGAATCTTTAACTCGATAACAAACAGCAGTACAAATTAACATACATACATTTGAATGTGTACTTTATTAATGTTTTATTATTTTTTTTTATTTATATTTTGTTTTTCTGTTTTTATTCATTATTTCAATCAAATAAATACGATTATTAAAAGCTAACCTTAGCTATTTTTTTTTTAAATTCTTGATTGGTTTAAAATGAGCTTTTAAATAGAAAAATATGATTAGAAATTTGTGACTTGGTTTGCGCAACAACTCAGTTATCGCAACAGCCCAAAATTTCTATTGGTTGCGTTCACCGAGGTTACACTTTACTTGAATTTTATACGACGTTTTTCTTTCTATGTTGTTGAGTAATAACTAAAGCAGGTTAATAAAGAAGATTAGATAGACTATCGCTTACAAAAAAAAGCCAGCAATGGCACTACGCAACATATAGACAGCTCCTGATTTAAATCCAATAGTCATTTGAAGCTTTCTTTTTCGCATCACAGTCGTAGTCGAATGGTTTATCTATATTTTTAATAGGCAAACACGTGTTTTGAGATCCTTTTTACAGCCGTAATACTAAACAGATTTCGGAAAGATTTATAGGTATTTAAAGAGCATTTTACATAGATGTGCACAATTATAATTTTATTTAAATCGGTTTAGTATTTTGGGAGCTATAAGCGTTTGAAGTGACTTACAAACATGCACACATATTACACATGTATGCATCAGCTTCAAGTTATAAAAAAAATAAAGTGTGTATGTGTGTTTGCCCAATATGCTTTGTGTAGAAATGAGACAGAGTTTTTTGTACATATATGGTATTTTCTAATAAGAGAGAGGTAAGTAAGAGAATTTTAATTTGTTTATTTAGAAAGTTTTTTTTTTGTTTTGTACTTTATCTTATATATTTATGTAAATGATTAATATTTAATTACTAGAATGCGGGCGATTCGCCGTCGACCGCTGGATATTACTCGTTACCTATATTCTGCCCCACTGTGCATTAACAATAAAAAGAAACAAAATCCCAACAGCAGCAATATCATCTAATGCAGATGACAGCGCAGCAACAACATAAAAATACCAAAACAAAAAAATGAATGAATAACAATAAACCAAACAAACTTAATGAAAAAGAACAAAACAACGTTGTCAACGAAAAACTTTTTATCCTATCCCAAAACTTTCAAATTTCAACCTTCTCCTAGCGACAAACTAGCTCTTATTAAAAGGTACAAAATAATACAAAAAAACAACAACAAAAAACATTTACTTTTTAATGAACCCTTATAAAATTAAACAAATTTCTTTTTAAATTAAAAAAAAAATTTAAACTTGAAACTTCCATGCTTAAAAAGATTTTGGCTAAAACCATATCAAACAAGACAAAAGCAACAAAAGGACAAAATGGTAGAAATAGAAGCTTATAAAGTATTTATAAATATTTTTGTAAAAAAAAAGAGTTTGCTTGTGAGTAAACAACTAAGTTGCACATGCAACATTGTTGTTTAGAAGGATTTCAGTTAAATGTTTACTAATGCGAGACACTTATTGCATTAAAAATGCAATACAATTTTTCATAATCACTGGTTTTTGGATAAATGCTTGGCATGCTTCTTAAACGACCCCCAAGACCATAGATTAAAGTTTAGCGTCGTTGATTTTTTAAGAAGTTAATTTTAATCATAATAACAGAAAAATTATTTCAATTAGAAAAGGTATTGTATGAGTATAATTTTTGATCCCTTCTGATCAGCAAAACCTTGGCAATGACTTCTTTTAAAACTAACATTGGTTTTCACACAAGCTACATATCATTTACTTTATTTTGCAGTAAATATCTAACTATTTATTAGTAAATCCACTAGTAAATTGAAGAGCTCAGAGCTGAAGTGAACCAAGTCATAAAATATTAAATATTTCAAAACTAGTGTAAAATTCTTCGCTAAGTTTAACTCTATTTAGTTCTGTAATGGACCATATTTTATTTATGGGAGTTCATTTACTGAAACTCAAAATGTATTCGAATTGTGCTTTTGTGACTTTGTTCACATCAGCTCTGAACCCTCCAATTGTTCTTTAAATTGCACAGTACCAGAGTGTGTGCTCGCTCGTCATACAGATAATCGTCAGTATAACCCCTGACAAAGAAAAGTGATTTAAAGTGATTATTTTTTCGAAGAAATTGGTTGTTAGTTGTTTTTAATCCAAAGTGACTATTATTTTGGCTAAAGTTCGTAACATTGGACATGAGGCAATATTCCAAAGGACCATGGGAAAATTCAACATCAATTAATTTTAACTAACATATCAGCACAGAAACAACGTTGTTTTGCGGGAGGCGCTACACACCCATCGTCTGCGTTCATGTGTGTGTGTGTTTCCATGTATCCGCCACTATTTAGGTAGATCGGTTGAATAAGATTTCAAATTTGTTTTTATACAAATTATCACCCAAAAAAGGATACGAGAGTTATTTGTATTGTGGAAGATGGATATATGGAAACACGCATGAATACTGATGATGGGAGTGTAGCGGCTCCCGAAAAACAACGTTGTTTCTGTGCTGACGTGTTAGTTGAAATTAATTGACGCAAAAATTTTCCCTTGGTCCTTTGGAATGTTGTCTCATGTCCAATTCTTTCTGACTAAAAATATTACGAACTTTAGCCAAAATAATAATTATTGTAAATTTTCCTTTATTAAGCCAGTAATTTTGGTGCAAGACCTAACTGGACATGATGAATCCAGGTACAACGCATGCATAAACTCCGGTAATGGATTGAGAAGAAAGAAATTAAAAACAAAAGTATACATTGCCACTTTTACTGCGATACTTCCAGTGCAACGCGCTGCCGTTACCGATCAAGCTAAACCTCCAAGCCTAGATAATGGGTCCCTGCAAGCCGAAACCGTTTTCACTAAGCCGACCAATATGAATGATGCAGATTGGCCACCCGACATTGAAAATAATGCACTACAACCGATAACACAAATCGAAATGGATTACATTGTTGCTAAGATAGGACTATCGCTAAAATAATTTTTGAAGCGTAAAAAACTTACAGAGTAAACTGTCAACGCAACATCTTACCGACAACGCCAAGCTGATTTTCAGAAAGCTTATTCCGTTCACTTACTGCCATGATATCCCAGGCTTAGGGAAAAATATGGGAATGGATTATATCGTTGGCGACTTGCGTTTATTCATCGACAGTTCAGTTCAGTTTCAAGTTTGAAGGCTGTGCTGTTGCACAAAACAAACAAAAATCCCTCTATTCCATTGCGATTCAGCACAACTATGAAGGACGCGTATGAAACATTGGACGAAATTTTGGAGAAAATCAAATACAATATACACAAATGTGAGCTAAAGGTTGTCAACATAATGCAATGCATTATCGTTAAGAGCGGTTTTATAAAATACATCTGCTTTCTTTATAATTGGGACTCGCAATAAAGAGGGAATCAATATCGATATAATGATTGCAATACAAGAACTCTTGAGATCTAGAAAGAATTAAACTTACGTAATGAACCTTTTAAAAAGGATTTATATAATATTTTGTTGCTATCGCTCCACATGAAATAAGGAATACCTGGAAAACTCGTTGAAGTGGTAGTCATATTGTGGACGTCTATGACTGTTTGAAATCCATCTTAAAAGCAATTATACAAATATATACATAAACAGTCGGCCAAATCACCTTAATGTACAAACGCCTAAATTTTTATGGGTTGCTGCTCCGATTTCCACTCTTATCTTCTATTAATATAAGACTTGTTACTATTTTGTTTAATTTAATAAAAAATAAATAAAAATAAATAAAAAAATAAGTAGATATGCAGCTCTTAAAGGGCTACGTATGCTTCCTTAGCCTTCTTATGTCCTTAATACTTCATTCCTAGCATGTTATCAAAGTTGTTTTATTATTCTTTGTATTTATTTTTGTGCTATTTTAACTATTTATTACATTTAGTTTTTTATACTTCATATAAACAATAAACAAAATAATTATTGCATACCTTTAAGTTTAATAATTGCCGGAGTTTTATTCCTTTGAAGGTCCTCCAATAACATAAGAATAAATTTAATTTATTTTTTTTTTTGCCCCGCTTTGCGTCAGTTCCTTTATTTTTATAGGAAAATTTCATTATTTATTCATTAGTAGCTAAGAAATTATGGTCTAAAAGTATTTAAGTATCCTTTATAAAGCTAAAATGAAAAACTTTAGCGACACTTTGTTACGCAACTTTTAAGCGTGTTTTGCTTGTTGTGTTCCGGCTTTGGCGCTGTTGTTGGTATAGCCGCTGCTACTTAAACATTAATGACCGTAAAAGTTGTTCTTTTTAGTTTTAAATGGTTTTGTTTTGAGTTCTCTGCGTAAAACGGGAACCGTGCTGCAAGACACTTATGAAGGTAATATTATCTTTTTTGCCGTTTATAACTTGCAATCCTCATGCATGTTTGCCGTTTTTTAGTTTAAGCATTACTGAGGCAAGGTAGGTAATTTTACTTTGTGCAATGGTTTGCACAAAATTTTATAAAAATTTCAAATTAAAACAGTTGCGGTAATACCAGGGGAAGAAACATACATGCGATTGTTTTTAAATTTCAGTTTGCAATATTTTCGATAAAATCTGGCTCTTTTATCAGTAAATTTCAAGTAAAATAAAGTATATGTTGACATAATTTGTGAAACATACACAAAATGCGAAGACCTTTACATTATTTAGAGATGCGCCCAAAGTATGTCACAAGAATCAAACCAGCAAACCCTACCCTTATAGCCTACTACCATATGAAACTATTAGTTTAATAAGGGATTCGAAAAATTTCTTAATTTGCAGTAAGAAGAAATATTCTTTTCTGTCGATTTTTTTTTATATTTCTATGAAATATCGTGAATGTGCAAAACAACTATGCGTATAACCGCACAAGTTATAATCGCCCAAAATAGCAAAACGAAGAAACGTTCGAAAATCGTTGATGAATGAAAAATTTGGTGATTGTTCATAGACAATGACGATTCAATATTTTCAATTATAAAAAATTTACATATGTCTGCAAAATATCGAAATAACCATGGCGATTTTTTATACGGATTTTGTTAAATTTTGTTTAATAAATAAAACCCCAAAAATTTTCATTTATTCACGAAGGGTTTTTTAATAAGAACAAAAAGTTTTTTTTAATATAATTTCGCTGAGAAAGCATATTCTGCATAGACTGCCTCCGGCCAATCTCAAGGATTTCCACCTCTGCTGTATTTTGAACACCGGTTCCGCTGACAAAATATTTTCTGTATTGACATCATTCGGTCTGGCGAAGGGTTGACTCCCTTTGTTATGTCGATTACCGTCTACGCTGGATCGAATTTCCTTTGTATAGCCGGCCTTTTTACTCAGCGATGCCGCTGAATTTTCAGGAAAAGTTGGTTCAGACAAAACTATTTTTGGACTTTTGTTCATTCGGATTTTGTCCATTTTAGATAATGAGTAGACATTAATCATATTTGTGGTTTTATGGTTATTTTTCACTTTTTGGGCGGTTGGGCGCTGTGTTATTCATGTTTCTTTGCTGTCTTGGGCGAAAAACTATTAACAGTCGCATACAGGGTATACAAGATGCCGCTTTACTAAATATAGCCCTCCAACTGGGTTTTCCACTCATTTTACTTTAAGCCGGTAAGCAATTTATTGATGAAAAATTAAAAACTAAAGTAAACCTTTAATAGCGGTGTTAATAAAACTTTTACTTTGCTCGTGCACATCTAATTTCATTGTTATATTTTGTGTGTACCCTGTCTCCTTTTCTGTCTCTTTTCCGCTTCGTAAAAAATTAAAATCAACAAAAAGTTTTGCTGGTTTTTCATCATCGTTTTTTAAACAAAATAAAACTAGAAAAGTTCTTTTAATAAGCGAATTTTGAGGTATACAAATGTGTTTGTGTTCTATTTCAGTTGTTGTTACGTTAAATGTACTAAAAATATCCGTAGCAAAAGAACAAAATCAACGATTTTTTTAGTTGGTTTCATTCTTGGCATCCACTGTTGAGTTGATACCTTGTTTTAATGTTTCGCTGGATTTACCAACATTTATAAAATAATTTACAATAAATACACTAAAAAACAAATTTAATTAAGAAGATGACTTCAATCATATAACGGAGAAGTAGTCGAGTATACGTATTTAAGTTTCGACGTCAAGTTGAGTCTAGTTCGAAGGCAAGTTGAGTGGTCCTAAAGTGTGTTGTGGCACAGATGTGCATTTCCATTCTGCTGAAATAATATTATTAGGTACGCAAACGGGACTGGTATTCGCAAACCTTCAGATTAGGAATTTCAACATTTTAGATCTGTTTCAGGAGCCCGGTTCTTATCTGGATTTCAGGACTTTGCAAGCTCCTGATATATTTTTGGAAAATAGGCAATTCCTGCGGTAAAATATTTTAATTTTGTTTACTTAAAAGAAAAAAACTTAAAAATATTCCCAAACAAATTAATTTATTGAATTTAAATTATTGATCACCTACCTCCTCCTTTTTTTAGTTTTTTGAAAACAAAAAGTACTAAAAACAATCATTATCACATAAGATTTGTAATTTAAAGCTTGGAGCACCTAAACAATTATTAATAATACTATTAAAGGCCATTTTACACTATAATACAAGTACTACGTAAATTAACAAAAATGCAATTCTGATATAATAAATTGTTATTGTTTTTTATATCAACCAGTCGGTGTATTACCTTCTTTGGGAAAGAGTGTTAATGAGAGAGGAAAGATAGTGAAAATCGAAAGCTAACTGCTTTACAACACTGATATTGCGCGTTATGTTATTTTTTAAATCGGCGTTGAAGCGACTCTGCTGTCAAGTAGGCGCATTAAATTAATTTAAGCTGTGTAGCCATTATTATAAATTATTTTACTTCGCCGGCGAATTAGCTTCAAATTCCGACGAAGGAAATTTCCTCCCGTTTCTTAGTGAAACTTAATAGAAGGATTTTGTTAAAAAAACTGATTTTAAAGCTTTGCTAGTGCGCAAGATTGCTTTAAACAAACTCAGAAATTAAGGGCTTGTTGATGCCAACAAAATCCTGGACTTTATTGTCCACAAACTTTGCTTTGGTACCGTGAAACTACAACTACAGTTGCCGACTGCTATATATGTTTGGGAACCATTAAATATATTTTTTTGCTTTTTATTAAATATTTAAATTAAATATTTTTTTAATTTATTAATTGAGATTGTCTCGATATCTTTTTTCAAAGATTTTCAAAAACTTTTGTTTGTTGAGGGTTTTTTTGCTAGTCTATATATCGTCATATGATTTCAATAAAGCCCTAAGTTACAAAAAATTCAAAAACGACTTCTTGGTAGATTTCGATCTACCATATCAAAATGCATGCCCCTGCAAAATTTTATTTATTGAAATTGTACTAATTCGTCAATAAGAAATAAGCTTAAACTAATGCAATATAAGTTGTTTGTAGGGATTTTTGAATAAGTTTTAAATACTTTTGTAACTTTTAAAATTCTCATTGGTTTTTTAAAAGTTTTTGTGTAGAATGAGAGGTTTGCAATTTTTCAAAAATGTGGTTTAAGGTCTACTGATGATTTAGCATTAGCACCAATGAAATGCATGTATATAGACTAGCAAAAAACCCCTCAAAAAACAAATCTTTTTCAAAATATTTAAAGTAAATTAAAATTAATTGAAATTATTTTATTAAGAAAGGAAAACAGGAAAATATTAATTCTTACAACAAGTAAGATGTAAGTAATGAACCTCAGCATTGATGTAGTTCTGTTTTTGGAGAAATCAACTATTTAAATGAACTAGTGAATGCTTTTTTCGTGCTGCTCTCGTTTTATCATCATCAATTAGCTGTTCGTGTATTGATCTCTTAAAAATTTTCTATTTTTAATTAATAATTTTAGCTAATGAGCTCAAACCTGATATAATCAGTTTAAATTTTTTAATAACTTTATACTAACATATTTTTTTGGGCTTAAACATTCATGATGACATGATGCACTTACTACGTTAATTATTATTTTATGAGCATTTTATTTAGTTGTATTGTTGTATTATGTTTTATTAACCTGCTTCGTTCATACACACATGAAAACTTTTCGCCGCCATCGACCCATTCACATATATACATATGTATATATAAATGTTAAAGCTTTTAAGCCGTTTTGTAAAATATTTAAAACTTTGAACATAAAACGGATGTTAATAAAACTTTATTTTAAGGGCTTACTTCGAGGGATGTGAAAC
This sequence comes from Gymnocheta viridis, assembly GCA_956483585.1. Taxonomy (NCBI): domain Eukaryota; kingdom Metazoa; phylum Arthropoda; class Insecta; order Diptera; family Tachinidae; genus Gymnocheta; species Gymnocheta viridis. Next base: position 65,892,489 of record OY101443.1, read on the forward strand.
AAAATTCAATTATTTATTCAAAAAATTTTAATTTTAATAATATGAAATTTCACACAAAAGTTTTCAAAATGAAGTAAAACGCAGAAACCATTTACAAAACAGATCTTGAATTACATATGAATAGTCTATTTTGCAAATATCAATATGTGAAAATATTTTAAAATGTATTGTTTTGTTTTGTTTGCTTTCAGGTAAGACGGATATTTATTGTGCAAATAATAAGTGAGTTTTAAATAATAATTTAAAAAAACTAATGCATATGGGAGGATCTTTGCGGCACAGAAATTGCCCAACTAATTGTCATCTGATTGGTGGCAATAAACTTTTGTATATTAATAATGATATATTTATTTTGCCATTAATTACGATTTAAATTATCAAAAGAATAGAGGAAAAGCATGAACTAATCACACAACAAAAATGGTTACATACATATGAAGTAAAATATTAATTATGGGAAATAGTGCGATTAAATTTTAAAATACTAAAATCTTAGTAATTTCCATAAAAAGAACCAGTTAAAAATGGTTTAAATATATTTATAAAATATTAAATTCAGAAAAAAAATCAGTAGTTAAAGTACTTAATTTAAAAAATTTCATGCCAATACATTAGACCCAATTATAGGTGAAGAATGTTCCATACTCAGCGACAGGCAAAAGTTTCATATTTTTCCATAATTGTTAGTTTTTTTGATAAAACAATTATTTTTAATAACTCTCCCCCTTAAATGTAGACTTTGCAATGAAATAACTGATAATGCCTTATACTATGCTACATAATTTTTACTTGCATGCTAGTTAGCCCAAGCAACAGTAATATAGTACATGTTATAAAACGTAAGTAATTCTACTTGAAACCAAACAAAAAAATAACGCAAAATAACATGAAGTTAAAATTAGTCAACAAAACGCTTGTTTAACATTTAACTGGCAAACGACAGGGATTAACGTCGCCGTATGTGACATTCAATGCTTGAATATCAACTTGAGACAGTCTCGCATTCCAACTTGTAGCATACTTTTAAGTTCACTTTTTGTATACTAGTGATGTAAGGAATACTCGTATTCGTGTTCGCGAATTTTCGCATATGTTTCATATTGTTATTCGTATTTGCCAAATTCATGTGAATATTAAAGTTGCAAAAAATACATAAAATATAAATAATCATAGAAATACAACTAAATTATTTTCAGCTGTTATAGTTTTTATTAAAACTCTTTTTTTAACTCAAAATAATAATAATATTTTATTAAACTAAAAATATGTGTTTTTTTCTTAAAATTTCTTTCTCAACAGACATTACAAAAATTTAAATTTTGTTTTCTTTATATCGCTCCTTTATTGCAACGTAGTAATATCTCAAAAAATGTGTTTTTGAGTTAATAATTAAGAATTATTATTTGTATCATTCATTATCTTATGTAAAACATTTATACAAAAATCTCTTGAGGGGAGAATACTTTTTTCACCATTGAGATTTGAGTAAATTAAAAACTTTAAACTTGTTTTCTGAAGAATGAGTTTTTTTGAGATATAACTACGCTGCTATAAAGGAGTAAAATCATAACCAAACAACAGTCAAACTTTTGTGGAAGAATATTGAACTTCAAAAAAAAATTTACTATGTACTTTCTAATGTTGCAATGAGGTGTTTAAATAAGCACCGCTTCACTAAAAGTTTACTTGCTGGGAAAACTTGTCGCTGGTGGGACTAAATATTTCCTCGTCATAGATAAAAGAAGCTCGCATTTTTTACTTATTTTTTGGCAAAGTATGAACAGTATTTTAGAAACTAAGTTGAAAAATGTCTTCTTTACCGTCACTTTCATTCATAATTATGAGTAAAGTTATGGTGCACCTCAAAGAGAACTTTAAGATTACTGACCGCCTTCAAGCCAATCAAAAATAAGCTTTTTTTATTGATTTAAAATAATTTTTCAATGGATATTATCCTTGCTGACTAATAACAAAATACTAAAATACTAGAATTATAATAAAAGCGTATAAGTTATGAATTAAGAAAATCAATGATTTAATGCTTTATAATATTAGAATTTAAAGAAAAATCAACAATTTCAGACAAATAATTATATTGATGACATAATCTCGTAGCCGTAGCATAATTAGCCTAACAAAACTTAATAACAAGAGGATTGTAATGACGAGTACTAACTACGACAAGGAATAGCAAATTTTACAAAATTTAAAAGAAAGTCAGAGCGAATACTATCATTAATAAGGTTTGTCATAAAAGAAATATTTAACATTGTACGACGACTTTTGAGAGTTGGAAGATTAATAAATGCTAATCTGCTAGTATATGAAGCCAAATTTATTGAGAAGTTCCATTGAAGGACACGTACACAGTATTTGTATTGTTTTATTAAGTATTGTTTTTGCAAAGATTCAATTTGAATATTATGAATGTTGTATTATAGATCCCATATGATTGATACGTATTCTAAAATAGCTCTAACTATAGACACGTACAGCTGCTTCGCTTTATAAATGCAAGAACACCTCAAGTTTTATACACAGTCAAAGTAATATGAGAAACCAAATTTAACTTAGGGTCCAGTAAAATTCAAAGTTCAATTAATCAGTAGTTAACAGCAATAGGATTACTTCTTGAAAAGCCATTTAAAAAAATTGTTAAGGTCACTTTGAAGATAAATGTGATCAATTAAATGATTAAACAAATGAAAAATTTTTACATCATCAGCGTGCATCAGTAAATTGACGAAGTGGATAAATTTCGGAAGATCGTTTATAAACAGCGAAAACAGAATCGCTACAAGATGACATATATGTACGTACTTAGTAGAAGAACTGTTGTTAAATCGAATGCTTTGCTTTTTGCCCGTTAAATATGACCTTAATCAGATTAAACTGCTACGAGTTACACCAATATATCCAATTTAGTAATAATAAGTTTATGGTTAACTTTATCAAAAGGTTTACTGAAGTCAGTCGTTGAGCAATTTTTTCCAAAACCATGTTGTTAAGGTGAAATTAACGACATAGGATGTCATGATAAGTTCTTTAGTATATTTATACAATTTAAATTTATACCTTTGATCAATGACGGTATTCGTGATAAACAACAGACTTCATTTTCTAAGACCCAATAAAACGAGTACAGCGTAAACAATTAATTCATCGGAGCAGTAAGAATTATACGAGGTCGAGACAAAATCTTATCGTGAAAAATTAAATGAAAGTTAAGAAAAATTAAGAAAATTTACCTTAATTTATAGGTAATGTTGCAGCCATTATTGAAGGTCAATACATTCATTGATATCACTGAGTATTGCTGAAGCAAAAGAATGTTAAATTTTGACGAAATATGCTATGCGTTATTCTTACTTTCTTTAGCATTTCTTTTGTTGATTCGACCACTTTTTCATCCAATAATTTTGATCTGAATACCATTTAAGCCTCGCTATTTTCCTTACTTTGGTTTGGTATGGCTTTTTTCTATTATCGTCTATTCGTTACTTGTGTAGCGGAAATTGGTATTAGCTCGTTTAACTCATTAACGCCCGCTATACTATAAATAGTGTACATCTTCAAGTTGAAATAAAAATAGTCCAAGGCTATTTTTCATTACGCAAGCTATTTATAAGAGTACATGCAATAACCATGTAAATATAATAAGTTATAGTTATAAAATAAGAATGAGGGCAATCCCCATTTTTGCTAGCGATTTATTTCGTGTTGGCGAGAGAGTTTTTATTTAGTTTATTTTAGATGATTTGGTTTTGAAAAGAGCCAAAAAGCATTATATTTACTCGAAAATATCACATTCTAATGAAAACTACATAAAACAGTTTAGGTTGTATAGAGTTGTTCGTCCTTAAATATATAAAATGGTGCTGTACTAAGTTTAGTACACTGGGCGTTTCTGGAGGATAAAGTAGTACTGTGAAGATATTCATTTTTATTTTTCTACTGTGCTTTCGAGTTAAAGTTTTTACACGTTTTTCTAATTTCCGCTTCGGCTATGACATCCACTGATAAGATGTTCAAAATGCGTTTCCATTGACGAATCAATGGTACCTTGGCCTCTATTCAGCCAAACAATTTATAATGGGCGAACCTGTGCGATACGGATATCGAAGTTGGGAGTTGACCAGCTTTGATGGTTATTGTTATACATTTGTCATATATAATTTGAAGAAACTTCCGCGGCTGCCGCTAGTTATATTGGCTTCCGCATTGTGATGGGTTTGCTAACAGAAAACACCAACAACACCAGAAGAAGATGCGGTTTACTTTGTTAATTTCTTTTACGAATTATGACCTTATTTTACACCTAAAGAGCCTTGGATACAGAGCTATTGCAACCTTGTATGAATACAGAACCTAAACTTTGTTCAGTTATTTGATTAAAGGATATACGTTAAAAGACTTGGGCTGAATACGACCACACCTTTGATAAGACAATGAAGTCCTTATGGTTAGTTGGAAAGATAAGAGTGTTTACACGATTGGGACAAATTTCGATACTTTAGAGGCTACAGGGGAAGTTAAAAGATGGCGCTCTATGGAGAAAGAAAAAGTTGATGTAGACGTACCTAATGTTTTTCTAAAGTTATATTAAAGGCATGTGAGAGGAAGATTAAATGGAATGCAAGGGAAGATTAATAGGATTGTACCGAATTGCAGTGAAAGGCAAGAAGTGGTGGTGGGTCTTGTTTACTTACGTAGTGGATATGACTATTTCAAATTCATGATGATCGTGTTGATCAGTTATGGCTTCTCAGGCATATGGCATGCACGTACCAGAGCAACAAAAGGACAATAAACCTAGGCAAACGTCATCTAGAATTGACGGAGAAGACACGAAAAATAATGGTCAAAACTCCAAATAAATACAAAGCCAACCTTTATGTGTTATATGCTCAAATTGAGTTAAAACATCATGTAATAAGTGCCTGAAAATGCTATGCTTGGAAAAAGGATGCTTTTCAAAATACCAATCCTAAGCGCCCGCTGTACTAAACTTAGCACACCTCAAAAACCACAACTTTGAATAATGTTTTTCTATTTATTTTTTATTTTTCTATTATTTTAAGAAAAGTATATTAATACTGATATTAAAAATTATATAATTAAAATTGTTTGTGGTATTCATATGAATGTTCATTGGTTAAACGAAAGCACTGCGCTTTATTCTTCCTAATATTACAATAAAGACAAGAAGGGATATAATAATGAATGCTTTGTATTCTAGTAGGTTATTTGATATTGCTGCTATTTGATTTGCTTGAAATGGTATACCGCCCAAAATCGATGCAATAAGTAGCATAATCGCATAAGTAAAGGCAAGAAGTCTTCCAGTTTTTGCAAGTACAATTTTTGCAAGCCCGTCTTTCATGTAATAAAAAGCACCACCAGTTGTATTGTCGATAAGTGAATGCAAGCAATCCATTAATTAACTACAAAACAACTGCATTGAATTGATTATAAATGTTTGTGAAAATATTCGTTATAACAACACTTTGAATTACTAATTCAGAGAACAAACAGAAATAGAGAACAACAAATTCTAAAACTATTTAAGTATCGAAAAATAATAAATATTCTGTATGACAATCCAAGTGAAAAATTTTGAATTTCAAATTCAGTTCAAAACAATCACACCTTGTGTCGATTATGAAAAAACAGCAAAGTGATTTATTGTTGACGGCATGTTAATATCAATAGTTTAATTAAGTTTCAAATATTTGATTTTGCAGACGTCAAAATCGAACCATAGTCAAATAGAGCTAAGTTTAAAATCAAATTGAGTATTTGTAGTCGTATTCGCGAATATTGACGCACTACTGTATATGAGTATATACACACAAGTGTATAAAATTTATGGCCATGGTATGTCTTCTACTAAGCTGACATTGTTGAAAACTTTTTCCTCCTAATGAAACTTGTCACAATGAGCTGTCAAAACAAAGATTGTCAAAAAATTCCATAAATAAATCTAATTATACACACAAACTTATGTGGGAAGAAATGTAGTTGTTTGCCTTTTGTTTTTCTTACTAACTTCCTAAGCTTTTCTTTGTTCAAGTAGACTTTAAATAGCAAGACATTGAACTATAATATGAAAATACTTTGTAAGCCCTGTAAATGAAAAAAAGGCCAGTTATAAGTGTTTTGTTGTTGGTTTTTTATTTCAGAGTTCACAAACCTGATACTTGAACTTGTGAATTCGTTGTGACACAAAATGCATAAATGCAGCAGACGTTGTAAAAATTAACAACTGCATATTCACAGAGCATTGTTTAGTAGAATTGGCAAGGAAGCTTAAACAAAAAACAAAATATGAAAATAATAATAGAGTCACTAGACAAGAAAGTTGTAGACATTTTTAATTATTTTCTCTTTAGTTCGTTATACGCAAAAATTCAGGAAATGGATTTTATTGTAAGGAAATAAAATTCATTAATTGATGCTTTAAAAATGCTCAATAAATGTTGAAATTTTATATGTATTTATATTATATATATTGACTACTTATAATTAGGGTATTCACTTAAGCTCCATCTTGCAAAAATAGGGTTCTGATATGACATCCTCATCTGACTAGCTCCTTTTCGCCGAGCGATTTCTTTCAATTCCATAAAGGCGTAAAGCCACGGAGAGAACCTCAGCTGGATGTGGCAAAAATTCAATACTCAACTCATCCATTTTTGACATCAAACATACGCAAGTGTCTAGCCGAGCATTATCTTGATGTAAGATTACTTTTTTCAGTTTACACTTAATTACTTCAATAATTATCAGTAAAATGACCCCTGACTAAATTTGAATTATAGTAATAGGGTTGACCTGCGGACTATTTGTGGCCAACCATTTTATTCCAAATGTGAGAAATAAAACTATATTATTTTTCAGGTTCGATTTGAAAAAAAATAAATAAATTTTAGAGAAATGTATGAAATCTCTATTTAGAAAGATCTATAAAATAAATTTGATTTGATTTAAATGCTGACCACGACTATGTCTCAAACGGTTAATCGCTGGGTCTATTTTTGGCATACTCTCTTCAACATACCGGCCTTACTATAGCCCCACGAAAAATATTATAAAGGCGTTAAATCAAGCGAGCTAGGCAGCCAATAGACCGACTCCAAACGTGAAATGAACTGTTCACCGAACTCGCCTCTCAATTAGGCCATTGTTGAAACCACATGGCAGCCAATTCAAATGAATTTGTCAAAGTGAATAGCAATTTATTTCCAATTCATATGAATTGAATTGATTTTGAATTAATTTTTTTTTAACTTGTTATATTTTTAACAACTGGGAACAATTAGTTGACCATAAATAGTCCGTGGAGTTTACGAAACAGCTCGATTAATGTGTCATTAGTAAAATAATGTTCAAGATAATTTAAAATGACTTTATAATGGTTTTCACAACCGTGAGCAAAATTATCATTCCACAGTCATAGATATTTTCTTCTGGTATCGATCGTAGCCAAAAGTATGCCGAAGAATGATTGTCTGAAGAACTTAATGGTACGTTAACAGTTTTATTTTTTTATATGTATTTCGAAGTATGTTTCAAATGGATCTGTTAAGCTACTTCGTCATACGTCTCTTACAATTCCAGTCGCTTTTTCCTTTACCTCAATAGATTCCATTAGCCACCATTTTATACTAATCATTCCCTCTAATGCGATAATTTTCATTGGAAATTTTTTCTATATTAATTCATACGCCCTAAACCAAGAAACCCATAAAAATCACTGTTTGTTATAAAATATTTTCGCTTTAAATTTCTAAAATTTGTTTTATATACTCGACGCAACTAGAATGGATTTTCTTATTTGAAAAATTATTTCGAAAGGATGTTAACATTATTTAACAGATCTATTAGTTATCCTTTTTTGAAATTGTTAAACAATTAATATTTTTACTTTATTTTTGAGTAATAAGAAGGGCATTCCCAAGCAATGCGTATCCTCGCTCTGACTTATATATTAAATTAAATACTTGTTCGAAATTTCGTTTAGGTGAATTTCTATTGTTTTTGTTTTGACGCATGTTATTTTCAGGATATTTGAAATGGACACGAATTCTCGTGCGGATATTTACTAAATTTTAAATATTTCGCTAATCGGCCAATTTAAACAAGCATAGTAAAAGATTTTCTTTTAATTTCTGAAGGATTTTTTTGAGATTCGCGTATTGTTGTTAAGAAGTAGAAGAAATTTGGTTGCAACTCTAAAGATAGTATAAGTAGTTTGTGTGCGGCATTTTATGAACTAACAGTCCTTATTAACTAAATTATTTAATAATAACATTTTTGCTTTCCAAGTTTTCTTTTTAAAAAGTTCATCTTAGCACAAAAGGCAAACAATTTTCTTTTACCAATTTATTACCTCATTACCATCAATAAAAGCATAAAAAAGCAAATACTAAAACTACGCTAGTAAAAAAAGCAAACATATTTCCGTTAGAATGTTAATATACAAAAACTTTACAAATATTGAGCAGACACAAACAAAAACCGAAGGAATGCAAAAAAAAATAACAACCACACCATAAAATCCTCACATGCACATGAGCAAACATTGGCGAGATATAAGACAGAATTAAGCGAGAATAAAAAAGTAATCGCAAATAATTTGCTCATGAAAGTGGTAAATTAAGTTGTCATTAAAAGCTTAATTAAATTCTTTTGTTGATAGTTGACATGTTTGCCAACAATGATGGCAAAAAAAATTCTATATCTTTTTATTCATCTCATCTGAGAAAAATAAAGTGCCAACAAAAACTTGTTGTTTTCTAATGGTGTTTTACCATTATTTTTTTTAAATATTTAACTAAAATTAAGGTCGAAATGAGAGGCTAAAATAAACATAAACTCAATGTTAATGTCATATTTGAAGCACACTGGCAGGAAAAAGTTACATGCATTTTGCACAGAAAGCAAACCAAAAAAATGATACACACTGTTACGAGAAAGTGTTTGTGCGTGTATGAAAATTAATTTGCATAGCATACACACAGGCTGCTAATGATAAATATTTAACTAATGTGCGTGTAAAGAATTTTAAGAATAAAGGGAGAATAATTCCATTCAAATCTGTAAGTTAGTAGTGTTGTTAGAGATATTGCTCATCTATTTTTCGTTGTAACCGCACAGAATATTAAGGCTAAAATTTCTGTATTAGTATTTCGGAGATGTCCAACAGTAAAAAAGTATAAATTATTTGACAAGGTATTATATTAATTGTCTGTTTTTATAAACAAGAGAAATAAAAAACCATGTGAAAAGTTGTATTGAAACCCCAGCCAAATAAGTAAACTAAACTGAATTTTGTACTCATTTTATGTTTATTTATTTAATTATGGGACTATTTTGTAATACATTAGAATTATTCTTTTAAGGTCATTGCACATGTATTTTTTTGCTCTTTGCCATGTTATATATACTCGTATGTTCATAGCTTTGTTCCATTTGCCATAGCAAAAACGAGTTTTTCGTTGAGTTTTTGTTATAGTTTTACAAATAACGCACAACGGACAGCAATTAGCTGAGCTTGAATGTTGGACAGACCAAGATGTATTTTCTGCGCTTTGTGGTTTGTTTTCCTTAAAATTATATTCACCGTATGTCGTGTAAAAATTTCCTTCAAAATATTTATCGGGTTTGGCAGAAATTTTCGAGATGGACTAGTTTTCATAGCAACAGGCAGATTGTGTGCTAGTCGTTTACCAGCTGTTGGTGGTACTTTCGGCATCCTTTTCTTCTATATCATTATCATTATCATCGTCATCAAGCTCCTCAGCGTGTTCCACATATTTTTTTCTTCGTAAGACGCCCAATCGATAGCAGCGTTTCCAGGCACATAATCATCCTCCTCTTCACTTGAAGCATACGCTTCTACATCATCATCACAATTGCATAGATATGCCATCATCATATTTTCAGCCTATTGTCTTTCAGTAGGCGTAAGCCGCTGAAGATTAGCTGATTTATTAACTAACATGTCAACAATATTTAAATCTGAAGCCATTATCACCTTACATTTTTTAGTCCTTATTCAGAAATTAAAATTATAGTTTAACTAGAACACTTATAAAATACAAAATCACTTGATATTGTCGCCCAAAAATAACAGTATTTAATATTACTCTTAAAAAGCGATATTGCATAATTAAGTGAAGCTTTCTATGCGTAAAAAAACCAAAACATTTGCTGCTTTAGACTTTTGCTTTTACTTTGCAAAGTCTTCGATTTGGAGACAAATATAGAGAAGATCGTGAGCGCAGACTTTGCGATAATAGACGTTGTCGTTTTCGCAAAGTTCTCTATTTACATATGTGAATACAACTGCAATCCAACAACAAAAACACCGCTGTCGAATAAGACACTTAAAAAATATTCGCAAAGTCGCCCATGTGACCCAATAGGTTCCAAAATTTTTTTTTTATTTGATTCAGAACAATTTACTTATAGAATTCATACACTTAATTTTTCAAAACTTTTACTACAAAAAAGGTATTATATATAAAATTCAATTATGGTATATTTTTAATACGTTTTTTCTACAGGATCATCCGTTTCATTTCCTATTGTCCGCCAATTTAACATTTTTCATGACTCATCCTGTGACTACTTGATAGACGCAGTAAAAATGGAACGATATACGCTTCAATAACGTATTGAAATTATAAAATCTCTCTACAAAAATGGTGGAAATGTCGCGGTTACCGTTCGGAAAACAAAACATTTTTGGGTGGTCATGATGTAAAGAATGGAATTCGCGCATGTCGCTCAAGAGCAACAGAAAATATTGCTGCTGCAGTCCATAGTGTTGAAGAAACTCAGCATTGCACATATGACTTTACACCGTATTATTTAAAAGACTTGACTTTTAGTTTCAAGATGGCTGCTCTATGCACCTCATAAGTGATGATACCATCGCTCTTTTTGCTCTGAAGGTTTTCCTGACTGTGGGATTTCTTGCAGAAACTACCGTGATGTTGCGATTTAACTCCTTTAGAATTTTTTCTTGGGGCTACGTGAATGACAAAGTCTATGTCAATGGCTCACAATCATTCAAGACCACAAAGGTAGAATTCGTGAAGTTTTCGACGACTTATAGCCGGAAATGCCGCAAATGGAAGAACATGGCTTTTTGACATATTAAAATTAAACCTTTTTGTGGAAGGTGGCCTGTAATAATTTCAAGTATCGTAATGTCCATGAATATTATTTTTTACATCTTTGACTAAAGAAAATATTTAAAAAAAATTATAGTAATTGAAGTAGTATAGTAGATTCGACTTTGATAAAGGATATTGGTCAATTAAATGCAACAATGCAGCCGCACATTTTCTAAACTTTTCCATGTCTTTATATGCTTTTCCTTGGTATGGATCAAAAGCAGTAAGATAACTGGACGGTGAATTTTGGTACCCAATATTGGCAGCCAAAACGAATTGATTTATTTCGATCGACTTGCTGACAAGCGTGTTTGTCAAAATATTCTGCCATTGTTTTATCATCTCACATTGAATTTGTAGTATGGAAATGTTTCATAAAATCTTCTTGCATATGAGAAATAAGTGAGCGTAATTTATAAAACTTACCAGTCTTATCTAAGCTAGCAGTAGATAGAAAATGCAACATATTTCTTTACTTTACTTGACAATGGACTGTATACAGAAACTATCAAAATTCCAAACATTGTTTTCAGTTCTCTTTTGCTAAACTTCACATCTGCCCAATTTTTGAATAAACAATATTCCTTACTTTGGGTGATTATAAGCTTTTTGCGACTTCAAATGTAAACGCGATCAAACAATAATTTCTAGAACATAAAACTTAAATATCCTTACCGATTTTGCTAAATTTCAGTATCAAAACTCTCTCAACATTACTTTTGTTTTCTCTATTTTTGTGCCAAATGTTTCCCATTTTGAGTCTTTCAAAATATTACTGAGCAGAATGTCAATACATTAGATGAAAACTGCAGCAAAAAGACTAATGTAGAGTGCTTAACCTAAAGTAATGACACGTTGCCAAAACAACAAGTATGAAAATTATCGTCAGCATCAGCATCGACATGATACCGAATATTCTCCAAGCACTTTCGCTGGCAATTATGCACATCAGCGTTTAGTTACCTCAAACTCAAAATCGTGAACAAAAATGACAAAAGACAACGGCAAATAAAAAAAGGAAACTTCAATAAAAAAGTATTTTTCGGTTTTATTAATAAAACTACGAAAACCTACAGCACAGACACGGGAGCAACAGAAAGGAAACTCCTGGTACTTCAGAGCAAACATGTAGCACAGCAGCTGTAACAAAAGCGTAATGTGTGTGAGATTCTAAAACATCAGTGGAATTTTAATTATGCCAACGGTATGATCAAATTCATTGTAATGGAAGAAATAAGTACTGAACGCTGAAGCAACACGAACGAAAAAAAAAAACTTTAAATTACATCGTTTTGTAGCTCTTTTTTAATACAACCAAGCACGGAACAGACAACAATTTAATATATTTTTATTTTTTTTTTTGTAATTTTCATGTCAAAGGAGTAAGAGAAAAAATGTTATTGAAATTAATTTTTCTTGAACTTGTTCTAACGACAGGCAAAAAGTCTTCATTATGAAAGTTTGCTTTATCTTGGCCCGAAGTAATAAAATTATTAGTTGTCTTACAATTGAAATGATAAAAAAATAATGATTTTTTGTCGTAGTAAAAAAAAAACATTGAAAGTCTTTGTGGCAACACGAAATTCTAAATAGTAATTAGAGAGATTTCGTTTTTGGCATGAGGTGCAATTTTGTACTTTTTTGTTTAGTTTGCTAAGTTTATGTTGAGTTTATATTTGAAATTTAAGATTTATTACAAATACTAAAATAAATAATAATCTTTCAAAAATTATTAAAAACTTTGTTATAATTCTGTTTCTGAATTTTAATGAAAACTATTATATGTTATTAGTTTTGCATATTTTTCTTTGGTACTCCAAATATTCTTACAAGCAAAGGGATACCATATAGATACTCAGTTAAAAATATTTAAGTTTAGTAAAACAAATGAACTTATTATGAAAACTCCTCGCCATGGAAAGGGATTTGAAACTAAGAGAATTCTTAAACGCTTTTATTTAGTTTCACTTTTGTTTGCCTTGTGGTCTGAAATCAAATCTAGCGAACGTTTGTACTATTTTTACTATACAGGTGCTAGGAAAATTATCTATATAAATTGAATTTTCACCGTAATACAGGTTTTTAGTAAGGAAAATGGACAGTGCCGCTCCCATACAAAGTAAATATACTGTTCTTTAGTTTTGTTTTAAGGTTGTCGATGCAATTTTTTAATTAAAGCTCCTTTAAACTTTTATCAATTATATATTCTCAGTGCCAGAAAAAAAAACTCCCAAAAGGAATAACTCCCAAGGAAAATGGCAAAAAGGCCCAACTGAAAAAATTAAGTAACACTCAGAATGCAAAATAATAAATTCTCAAGTTTTAGGAGTAATAAAGATAAAAAGGCAAATAGCTCGAAATGAAAAAAACCACAAAATACATTAAACAACTCTTAATGAAATACGATCAAAGAGAAAAGAAATAATTTGCAATTTAAATTATCCAAGCCTTTTTAATTATAGAAACTGTCCCTTGGGCTTTATGAAAATTAGCTAAAGCATTTCTTTTCTCCTCTGAGGTATGACTGACTTCCCTTAATTAAGGACTTCTGCAAAGAATTTCTTCTTTGTGGCATTTCGATTTCGAACACCGTCTTCGCTAACGGGGAATTTTCTCCTGTGCGGTATTTATTAACACAAGATATTCAGCGAAGTCTCTTTTCGAAATACCACAGAAACCGGTGAGAACCGAAGGCCACCAGAGCAGAAAATTTTAAGTGAAGCCGTTTTGGTCAAGCCTCAAAGCAAAAAATTCCTTTTGCCAGGCCGCGGGTGAGCAATGAAGAAGAGTTTTTAGTGTTTTTTAGCAAAACATAAGAATATTATAATGTGAAACCCCCAAAAAATTAAATTAGTCCCAATGAAACTAAATTAATCATAAACAAACAGGAAATAGCCCCAATTAATATTTTCCCAATTTAAAAAGCGCCTAAAAATTAAAATAATCGCCAACAACAAACAGCAAAATTAAATAGCTCCCAACCGTCTTTGCTCGGGAATTATTTCATTCCCAAAAGTGAAATGAAATTAACTGTCAAAGCGTTCGAATTTTTTTCTTTTGTTCATTAAAATTTTTTGCTATTTCATTTACTCGTTGATAATTATTTAATTGGCTATTTAGTTTCTTACTGCATACAATTTTCTTTATGATACTTTAAGAGTTAGCGAAAACAACAATTACTATAAAAATAAAATCGTACGGATATTTCTTTTATTTATTGTTTTATTTTAACCGTCACAGCACGGACGAGATTTAAATCTGCGATGCAATTAAAATTTCCACAAATCTTGAATATCTTTGCGTCCATATTGTAAACATTGTGCCTGCCACCGACAGCCAAAGTGTTCTAATGTTTGTTATTGTATCACCGTCATCATTGTCCTACTACATTTTGAACTATTTATGTCCTGTAGGCCTGCGTGTGTGTGTTTCCTAAATTACTGACCCGCCTTTTTTAGTTCACTGATGCATTTGTCCATTATTGCAATTCATACTAACCGACGAATATTTAAACACTCACACTGATGCAATCGCAAAATAAAGGAATTGCTGAAAAACTCCCTGTCTGGGAATTATGCGATCAAGTACAATTGTCGCACATTTATTGTGAACTTGGCTTTTATTGCGGCTAAATGCACCAAATGTGTCTACAAAAGCAAACACCACCAACAACAATAGTTCAAACTTACATCTGTGAAAAACTTAGATTTTTTTGGGTGGGAATGACAATTGTTTAAATATTTCGCAAAAAATAACACTGCGACGCATACACATAAACATTTTAGAGTTGTAGAAAGAAATAAAAGGATATGCAAAACAGATGCGGCTGAAAAATGGGTATGCAGAATACAATTGTCTATAAGAGGATTTCATTTCATGGAATATGATCTTTCTTTAATACCTTTTAAGTATTCGAGATTGATTTTTTTGTAAAAAGAAAATTTGCTAGGAGTGATGGAATATAGGTTAGGTTATATATATAAATATATAAAATATATATAAATGGAGGTACATAATTGGAGAATTGCTTTTTAGTGCTATTTCCGAAGAAGTTACAACAATATATTATGATTTATTCAAAAATTTCTTGTAATAATAACAATTGCTTATTCAGGGTTTGAAATAAAAACTGTTATTGTATGTGTTCATATAATTATTCCTTTATTCCTGTGAGGAGAATAGAGTTCATAGTCTAGTAAAAATCTTATACATAAGAAAATTATGAAAGATTATTCTATTTTTTCGACCACTTTATTAATATTTTAGTAAAAGTCTTCAAGGTTAAGGTCAACAATTAACAATGTAACAAAAACTTTATTTATTAGATTGATTGTTAATTGTTAACCTTAAGCTTTAAGTTAAAAAAGAAGAGAAGTATTAAAGTTTTGAAGAGTTATGTGCTGTTCGTACAATACAAACAAACGAATTGAGTGAACAATTTGTATGAAAACCACTCACATATTCGAGTGATTTCCATACATATTTTTACTCAAGTCGATTGCTTGGATTCCATGAACAGCACATTAGGGTTATAATGAATTCGAGAAAAGCGGTGTCAGTAGAAAAATTTGACTATACATACCTACCAGGCCTTTCAACAAGAACTTTGTACTCTAAAACAAAATAAAACAAAAAATTTAGATAAATATGATTAAAATTTTTATTGTATTACAAGGAAAAATATTCGACAATTATTAGTAAAAAATTATATCTGGCAAATGTCCACCACGAGCACGCTAAAAGAGGTCGATTCTTTCATCAAAGTTCTTAATCATTTTTTGGCGGCTCTATTTCGCTAATCTCATCACGGATTTTGAGTTTTATGGCACCAATCGATTAGATTGGCTCCGCATGGACTCTGTCCTTAACAGAGCCCCACAAAAAATTATCCAGTGGTGTTAAAGCACACGATGTAGCTGGTCACTTAACAGCTGATTTTTTGTGAAATTATGCGATCGGGAAATACAATAAATTGATCGCTCCATTGGCGGTTTGACATGTGGCACTGTCCTGTTGAAACCACATGTCAGTGATATCCACGTCATTAATAATAGCCCAAAATTGAGTTGTTATTATCTCACGATAGCGTGATCCATTGACCGTTACCGCATTTCACGCCTCCAGACCACATAGCGCACCATACAGTGAAACGCTGAGCATGCAAAGGTTTCTCAATAGTCGCTCTAGGATTTTTAGAAGCCAAAATGCAGCAATTTTGCTTGTTGACGTGTTGGGATTTGTCTGAAAAAATGATTTTTTCAGAAAAACCAGCGGGTTTCTCAAAGAATTAAGCGAGACTACGGCGATGTGAATGGTCGGTTGGCCGCAATTCGTGCACCACTTGAACCTTGTAAGGCTTCAAAGCCAAATCCTTATGCAAAATTCGCCATGTGGTGATTTTGCATAACCGCAATGCTTGAGAAGGTCGAGGAGTTGACAAATTTGGATCTTCTTCAACACTGTGGCTCACACCTACGATGTTTTCAGTTGAAAAACCCGGTCGAACACTCGATGGTGTTGGCACATTTTGTATCGGGCCTGTCAAATCGAATTTAACGACCAAATTAATAATAGCGGTCTCAGAAGGACTGTTATGTTGTCCGAAAATATCACGAATTTAACGAAATATAACTTTAACGGAACCACAATATTCATAGCGGATTTTAGTTATTTTAATGTGGTTTTCGAGCAAAATTGAATTCATCGTAACAATTGCCAATGCATCTACTACGAATACGGCAAAACTATGATGTTGTTAGTGTTGCCACAATTAAAAAACAAAGTTCTTGTAGAAAATCCCTTTATTTAATAAATAATATTTGTTATAGCTTACAATTCCATTTTCAATTCTTTTTTGGAATGACAATATTTGAAGTAATGCGATAATTTTAAAAAATTTAGGACCAGCCACCACTCACATCATCAGCACCCATGTCATCAAATGCTAATTTGTTTACAAATTTTACTTATTTTAAACCTCTTTAAAGTTCATTTATCATCCTTTAGCATATATTTTGTTTGAATGAAATTTTTTTCAATTATTTTTTGTCTTCTTTATTTATATAAAGAGTGTTTTTTTAAGACCAATAGAGCTTACGAAAGGCTTAACAGAAAAACAAACAAAATTAAAAATATCTTTCAATAGAATTCTTCAATTGTTTCCAATAAAACTAGGAGCTTGTAAACAGCCCATTCTAAAGAAGAAATCGAAAAGAAATTTCGATCAGAAATTGTTTAAATTGTTTTCTTAAGTTCAACTAATTTATACTAGTATATCCAGCGGTCGACTCAATTGACCGCATTGTAGAAATTGATATTAAAAATTTACATAAAAATATATACATATGTACATACATACGATAAAATACAAAAACAAAAAACATTATAAATAAGCAACATAAAACTCTGTCTCATTTCTATGCAAAAGCAAATTGGACAAACACACATGCACACTTTGTATATTTTTCAAGTGTAACAAGAGTGCTTGTTTAGCAGCAACTTTAAACGCTTATGGCTTCCTAAAATCAAACCCATTTAAATAAAATTAAGATTGTGCACAGCTTTGTAAAAACCCATTTAAAAATATATCAATCTATCCAAAATCGGTTCAGTATTACGGTCGTAAAAGGAATCTAAAATAAAGCAATTTGCCTATTAATAATTTTTATAATCAATTTGTAATTTATAATTTTGGCATTTGACATACGGTATTTGAAAAAAATTGGGAAAAATTATACACTCGTGTGCATGTGTATGTGCTGTACAATTATTTTTCATAAGAATTACCAACCACATTTCAAAATTATTGCACGATCTATTGTCATATATTTTATAAGAGAATCCATAAATATTGATTTCACAAGAGCATTAATTTTTACTTCCAAGAAAAGCTGATAAAAAGTCTTCGTCGAATTAGTTTCAAGGTGTAAAATATAGTTGGTACTTTGAGGTTAAGTTGAAAGGATTTAACTTTCCCATTAAGGTACATATACCATTTTCCTAAATGTACGACAAAGTTATGAGGAATACCTCAAAATACTGTGTATTAAAACATGTGCAATCTTCTTGTTGCAATTAAAACCGCCTCCTATTCTACCATAACTTTCTAGCATAAAACACTAAGCATTTTGACCAGTGCTAAGGTCACTGCTATAAAACCACTGAATTTACATACGAAAGTAGTCATACTAGCAAAAAAAGGTTACAGTAAGAAACGCATTTACATGTATAAGTTATGTTGCAAGCATCGGGGAAACTATGCGGACACCAAATGTTTGCCACAAAACTGACAAGCAAAAATGTTTAATAAAAATTTTCGTTTTCCCAAACAAGACAATTTATTACAAAACTATTTGGAATTCTATTACAATTCAGATTTTCAAAAGGCAAAGAAATCAACAATAACCAACCAAACATCATGCCATCATTTGATGTAAAACCATTTTTATTATATTTGTCGTTGTTTGTTCTGCCAGTATTGCAGCATAGTTACAAATATGAATAAATATCAATTTTCACATGTGCCATGGCTTAAAAAAAATTCTCAACCTGTAAACTTTATGAAAATTTAATGTCTGCAAATTTAGAATATTTTACATGCTACGTATACACCCAACATGCCACATTTCGAAGTACATGCTCGCAACACGGTAGCAAATACATAAAAATGAATTCGTATGGCAAATTGTTTTATTTTTAAATATACAAATACATAATTGTTGTTATTTTTGCATGCATAGAAGCATGAGTTAGTGCGGAAAAGGACATCAGATGTTTTGTGTGTGTGTGTACCGTGCTGTTATTATTATTGCTGCTGTTGGTTTTATTATTCAAAAATGATTTCCTACAACTCCAGTCTCCCAATTGTTGAGGATTTTTTAGTATTATTACGTTAATATGCGGTTTGTGTTTTGTGACATGACGATTTTACATAAAAATTCTTTCTTACCAATTTGGTTTGCCCGGCTGCTTGGTTAGTTGTTGGTTGACGGAATGACTTCCTGGCTCTTTTGGGTACCGACCGACAAAACATTTGTGAACTTTGCAGTGTATACAGAACTATCAAAGAGTCAGGTCTAGTTGATAATTACATGTAGAAGAATGAAAACAAGAAAATCGTATGAGGTATAAAATCGCGCTCTGTTATCCATATTTAACCTAAAAACTATTATTATGACTACGATTATTGTGGTCGCAGGTTCGATTCCTGGCTACACCATAAGTATGCCTGTGTTTATCTCTTCAAAAAAGCGTTATACTACGTAAACGAGTGGTGAAACTTTTCGGAAGCCCTCACAGACTAGTAGATAGGCATACGATTTTAATTCTGTGGGTCGTAAATTTTATTACTGCCTGGACCCTGGGCGTTTCTGCAGGCAAGCCAAAATGACTAAGCGGTTCTTTAAAAATATCTACTTCCTTTCTGAGATTGGCGGAACAGGGCTCAAAATTTTAGTACTTTCCAAGCTTTTTTACTGCCTTTTGATTGCCAACATCTATTTTACTCCTTTAAATATCTTTCTCTACATTGCACAGACAATATTTTACGTATGTTTGGGATTATTGTCGTCGCATGGTATTTTGTCATTTGTCCTTGTGTCAGTTGATATTTTAGGTATTTTACGCTTTTTTTATTTTAATTATCCTTTTATACGGTAAATTTAGAAAGGATGCTTGCCTCTTTGGTTATAAAGTTCATCAGTGTGGGAAAAGATTTATATATATTTTTTTTAATAGTCGGGGATAATTATTTTTAGAAATAATATCAAATTCAATTCCAGAAAAAAAACATAGCAATTGCACAAGTTTTGCAAAATAAAACTTTAATGTTATATTCTGAAACCTTAAAGCAGATAGTGATAAATATTAACCGCTTTCTGAGATGGCGTGGTAAAAACTAAACTGAAAATTACCCTGCAGAAAATTCGCAAAATTTTTATATATCAACTAGTAGTGGCGAAGAAAGCTAATTTTACGTATGTATGTGTCTTGAATATGGAAAAATTGTATATAGTTTAACTAGGACTTGAATTAGCCGTTAAAAAAACGACAACCTATCTTTTTTCATCATTCCGAAAGAGTCTAACTTAAAATAAGCAAACGCATCTATTTAATTTTTTGTTTTACTTAAGAATTTTAATCTTTTGAGTATTCAAAATAAAAAGCATACAAAAAATAAAACAATAACCTATAAACTCATCGACTCCGCTTTGTACATAAATGTAATATTAACTATTATATAAAAATATAACAACAATATTTGTATGCTATAACCTTTAGAATTTTCCTCAACATTTATCTCATTAAAAGTTCGGATGTAATTACGTCATAGCATTTTATCTATGTAAATTAATTTCTTTTGAAAATTTATAAATCAATAATGTTAAATGGTAATAAGTTGTGTTTTACATATTTATTTAATAGAAAATACAAAAAGTAGAGGGTTAACAAGACCGAACAAAACAACAATGATTTTTATTTTACGATCAAGTCTAAGACGTTTTCTTTTCTAATAAAATGAATGAATGAATGAGTATTGAATGACTTTTCAAAAGGTGAGTTTATTAGAAATTATTGTATCATCACTTAGGAGGCAAATTTTTTGTCTAAAAAAACTTTGAATAGCAATTTTTTGGATAAAAAGTGAAAGAAATGTTAATTTTTTTATTAGAAAAGAAAACGGCATATTAGTATATTAAGTGATCAGTGATCAGTGACACAAACCACAAATTGTTCGATTGCCAGCTGCAGAGCAATCGATAATGAGTTCCACAGCAAGGTAATTAACTATGCAAGATACACACATATCTACTAGAGCACTGCGCAAGCACAATGTGTCCGTTTTAAAAACGTCACAATTCAATAGACGTTTTATCTGAAGTGCCGCAAGGAAGTAATCTTGCACCATTGCTGTTTACTCTTTTTATAAATGATCTTCCTATCGTGATAAAATTTGCCAACGGTTTTAATGTATGCGGATGATGTAAAGATTTTCTTAAGTTTTAATCAATATGGAGATCACACTATACTTCAACAAGATTTGGACTCATGCCAGTCATGGTATTATTTAAATTTGATGGTGCTTAATTTGAAAATATGTAAACCACCAGCTAGAAAATTGTGTTACAGTGTTGGATCTTGGAGTTTTGTTGGATGCTAAGTTGAACTTTATTAATCATATCTCCACAACTGTAAATAAAGCATGTTGTATTCTTGGTTTTATCAAAAGATGGCAAAAAATTTAAGGACCCAACTTTAGCTACTTTATGTTTCCCTCGTCAGACCTGTCTTAGAATATACATCTATAGTTTGGGATCCTATGTACATGACTAACAACAATTACATTGAATCTGTACAAAAGTAATTTTTGTTATTCTGCCTTCGTGGTCTAATGTGGAACTCGTTAGATCTTCCGGCATACGCTAGCCGTCTTGCTCTAATCAAACTTCCAACTCTTAAAAGCCGAAGGACTATTTTGAATGTGTCGTTTATATTAAATTTAGTTAATGGTGATATTTGTTCTAATTTCCTGCTCGATAACATTTCGTTTAATGTTCCTCATCGTCCATCTCGACACTTTGAATTGCTTGCAATTAAATTCTTCTGATCAAATTACGCAAATGCTGATCCATTTAGAAGAATGTGCAGTCAATTTAATAAATTTTATAAAATTATAGATTTTTGTTTAAATGTAAATGTTATTAAACTTAAAATTATTCGTCCTGTTAAATAATCAATAATTTCGTATTGTATTAAAATTTAATATATGTAATTATATTGTTTAACTGTCTGTAACGATATTATATCTATAAACAAAATGTATAAAATAAAAATAAATAAAAATTTACTTATATTTTAAAGAATTTATAAATATACGGCAACCATGGCTGCCAGTATTATTTTCAGAAAAATCGTCATTTTTTTTTTGTAAATAAAATCGTCAAAATCGTGAATATATAAAAAAAAGTCATAAAAAAATCACTGAAAAATCGTTTATTTTAAACAACAATCTTTCATTTAAAAATTAACAATTCAACAGATTTATTAAAAATAACGAAAACTTTAAACATTTTGTTCATTTCAAAGCAAGATTTGAAGAGATTTTGTTTCGAAACAAAATAAATTTTTATATGATATGTTTTTTATTTTAATTTAAATAGAAATTCATGGAATATACTATTATACAGTTTTTCATAAGCTTACAATTCATGTGTAGAATCAAATTCATTTTTTTAATTTATTCCATTTTATACGAGTACAAACATATGTACATATAAAGTACGAAAGAAGGACATATTATATTGTAAATCAATTGGGTAGTTAAAAAATAAAAATCCTATACATACATATCATAGTTATGTTTTTATAATATTTTTTGTAATGCTAATATTGTAACATTTTTTAAAATAATCTTTTCAAAAAAGAATCCCCTCACGGGTTCCTGTATCCAATGAATTTTTTATCTTGCTTTTGTTAAGATCAATTTTGCTAAATATTCTTTCAACATTAGCTGAAGAGTTTGACAAAGTCATTAAGTTATTTAAAAATTCACATAAATTTGGAAAACAGATTTATTGTTTGGTATATTGACTTTCCAAATACAAAATATATCAAAATAATGCGCTGCCACCAAAATCAAAAATCTTAGTTCTCCTATTTCATGCTCAATATCTTGATATTTTTCTTTAGAGACTAGATTTGGAAACCCTTTTAATAAAGGACAAATTTTGATTGTTTTTTTTCAAAATCAGATAGCGTAATTAAATTAAAATATTTTATAATTTTGTCACCGAAATCAAATCTTTTTTTTATTTAGTAACACAATTCAACGTAATATGATACATAATTATCAATAAATTTATTGAAAGATTCAACATCAATTGTATATTGCCTTAACATTTCTTTTACACCAATATAAATTTCTTCCTTTTTTAAAAAGTTTTTACGGTTGTGGAAAATTTATTTAGAGGCGTATTTTTTAAACTAAAAATTTTATTAAAAAAAGTTTAAAAAAAAGTTTCATCATTGCATAGTACATGTTGTGAATTTGAATTCCTTCAATTTTATTTAGATTATTCATCAAATTAAGCACAAAAAACGAAAGTAAGGCTCTTTAATGTCATTCAAATTTTTAAAAATATATTTTTAGAGCTTGACATTTTGCCATACGTAGAGGTTATGTTGAGCAAAAAGTATAAGGGATACTAAACAAAAATCGACAAACGTCATTTTGTGAAATTCTGCATAAAAAATCGTCAAAATGACGTATAATCGTCACTTTGAGCACCTCTGACGGCAACAATTATATCTCCGTTCTCTCACCAAATGAGCCCTCTTTCAATGTTAGGTATTGCATTGCTTTGCTCTTTCCTTACAAAGCAGGTACATATTAAATTCATACATTTGTTTATTTATTTCTTATTACTCTTTGTGTTCATTATTCTATACCAATTGAAAGTCTTTAATGAAAACATGTTTAAACATACAGTACAATACCGATTAACTGTCATTAAATCAGTGTTGTCAGAATTAAAACATACTTTATAAATTTCAAAAATTTTTGTCTCGAATAATAAATAAATAATCTGTAAAAAAAATAATTATGAAAAAATATGTTGTGGGTATAATTTTCATTGGACCAAAAAAAAAATAAATACAAACAAGCGCAGAGATTTAATTAATTACTTTGAATATGCCTACTTGCCATGCGATTCTCTAAATCCTCACGAATTTAAAAAATTTTACGTTCGCTACAAGAACTTCTCTCAATGCCTTATTGAAAAAACTCATTAAAGAAATCAGAAAATGTGAAAGTTCACTAAATCTATTTTTCTCGAACTATCAAACAACTTCTCCAATATTTTTTATCATTGCTTATTTGATACACAAAAATTAAATCTAAGCCATATGCGTAGTTGGTAGTATCTTCGTCTTATCAAAGATGCGTGTTTTCCCAATAAACTGATTAAATTTTAATAATAAAAATCAAATAAATGAAAATAAAAGTACCATTTTTTATTTAGGTTAAATAAATTAATAAATAAAATAAAAATAAAAACAGCTCCATATAATGTATAGTAGTTATTTTATTCAATATTTTTAAAATTGATATCTACTCGTATAAGATTTGCTTTTGAAACTTTGTTCCCAATTTAGCCATTTTTTCTCTTGGTTGGAGAGTAAATTTTTGATATATCAATTACACATTCTTATTTTTATTCGGCTTTTTTTAGCTGTATTGCCTAAATTGACATTTTAAAAGGTTTTCTGGAGAAATTAAAATAAAAAATTAATTTAAAGAAACAACTGTATGAAACCGAAAACTACAACAACAGATTCAAATGTTTAGCGTACTATATTTTGAACACCACAATATACCAATTTTAAATTTATTTACAATTATTGTGTACCTTTTCTTCTAGGAACTTAGACTTCATGACAAAATAACCTGAAACAAAAATAATTCGTTCATATACGCATACATTGCGCAATAATTAAAATTCACTGTTCGCAAAGCACTAGTTGGCATCACTCTTTTATTGTCAAACTTTTTTTACTGCCAGTAATTGAATGGCCGCTTTTTGCCACAAATACACTGATATCTCTTCTACTGGTGCAATATTTATTAGATAATTTGCACAAACTTATAACCAACAAGGGCAAGTTTTTTTATTATTTTTCCAAGAAAAGCATTTAAGATATAACTTACATCAAGTTGCGTATTACACTAACAATTGCTTGTGATAACTGACGCTGCTCCATATATGATCTCCACAATGCGATCATTAAAAATTCTTTACCCAAAAATGTTGCATGTTACATGTCCGGCTCATGGGTTGCATAGATTTTGTTCGTTCACATTTTTCTTAAGGTAGAACTACATATTTATTTATGTAGTTCTTTCTATATAAACTTATTGTCCAAATTAATTTCCAGGCGCACTCTCATATCACTAGATGGCTGCTAAATATTTTTGCGACAACTTTTTAGAAATAAGCAGTGTTTCAAATGAGCTTGCTGATGATGCAGAATCGATGCTTAATGAAAAAAGGCTTTTTTAATAATTCATCGGTAAAAACAGATTTAAAGATAATTTTTAATGTATTTCCCACAGTATAATAAAATTTTAAACCAAAAGACAAGAAAGTTTACGACATGGAAGTCGTAAAAGATTAACTTTTAAATATTATTGGCCTTATTCCCAAACGCTTAATGAAGTTATGGCCTTATTCACAAACGATCAATAAAGTTAATGTGAGCATTAAAACCTGTTTTCCCATATAAAAATCCAATATTAAACCAATTATAACTTTATTAATCGTTTGTGATTAAGGCCATAAAAATAAAATATTTATTGAAAAACCTAACAAAGTTTTTAATCGAAGCCCCAGATTAAAAACAATAGTAACATCGCCCGAAGTTGAACGTATATTTTCCATATATTCGATCATTTTGTGCGACAATCGAAGATCTTTCAGTTTGAAAATTTTAAAAAACATGCTATTATATTTTGTAATAAACATTTTTTTAAATAAAACTGATTAAAAATTAATAGTTTTGTGTATATATTACAGTTTTTTTGGGAACATATGCATGCATATTTAAATAATTTTTGTGCATAATTAAACTTACGCTGCTCACAACAGTAACTTTTTACAATGTGGGAGGAGGTTTAAAATCGGCAAGAAATCGGTAAACTACTGCTAATTAGACTCTGAATTAGAGTGAAAACTAACTTTCTATGACCAATGAATTTATTTCGAAAAAAATTACTTAAAATAAGCAAATAGCTACTGGCTGGAGCCTAGCAACGTTTACTGTACGTTGTCCCAAGCCTAAGCGATATTGATCAAATAAATTAGAAACAAGCATTCTTACGTTCTTCATCAAACCAAAAATAAAGAAACAAGAGTTTCCTAATGTGGAACGTATTAAGATAGATGGCTGCATTTTTCTGAATTGTTTTCTTGTGATATATAATATCATTTTCATATAGAATTTGTTGCATTTGTTAATATGCATGTCCATATATCAAACTATGATCTTGGGGTTCGACTGTTCTCTTTCTACTTTGTTTATGTGGATTATTTCTTGTTTAGTTTTTGCTTCCTCTTATTTCCATCGTCTTCTATACAAATCAGCTTTGAAGAAGAATGACATACATATGTACATATTCAAATACTCTGTACATACATACATATGCACATTTATGTATGTATATATCCATATGTACATACAATGTAGATACTTAGATAGCTTGGGTCCGCATATTTTCTGTATTTTTTTGTTAAAATAAATTATTGTGGTTTCTTTAAAATGAATTCATCTACACTTCTGCTGCTTGTTCATTTCTCATCTTTTGTGTTAAACTCTAGATCGGAGCAAGCATGTTTGTTTTTGGAATAATACCGCAAACGGAAATATTGAAATAATTTTTGGTTTCTTCTTTTTTGGTTTATTCTTATTTAGTTTCAAAGATCAGTCGCTAAATTTGCCTTTAGGAAACAATTGCTTCTTTTTGTTTATTGTTCGACTGTTTGTCGTTCTCTCTTTTTGACTCTCACTGCTGCTGTGTAAATTGTGTATACAAAATTATATATATTTTTACAGTTCAGTGATCTACGCGATGTTGCCTTAAGAGCACTAAAATATAATTAAACCGGGAGTGTTTTATAATTTACTAAATTTAATTTTGTAATAATTTTTCTTTGCTACCATTTTGTTTAAAAGTTAAAGTTTTTGAGAAACATGTCGTGGTGTATTTTCCCAATTTTATTTTTAATTATGGTTTAAAGGTAAAACAAGTTTCTGATAAAGAAGTATCTATAAAGCAAGAAAAAATAAGTTTACATAAAGAATTATATGTGTGTATATGCACATGTGTAAGTAATTACATATTGTATATGTGTGTATATTTACTTGCATACATACATATAAAGTATGTATGTGCACATATGTAAGTACAAGAAAAAAAATAATCTAGAACAATAATAATAAAATATCGGAGTTCACCAAAATGTTTTAAACAATGTGTTTTAATGATAAATTTAAGTGATTGTAATTTCAAATTGTTTCTTGTATTTTTTTACATCTTGTGTGTACCTAAAATCATGTAAACCAAAAAAAATGTAAATCTCTCTCCAGGGCTGCCATGTTATAAATATTTATTTGTTTTAAGAAAGGGCATGGTGGGAGTTTCAATCAAAGTGTTTAAATGCAAATAAATGTTTACAGACGAGAAATCATGACGGAAATCTCTAACGATAGATTAAAATACACGAGAATATACAGTTATTTTAGTACATTCTCCCACTATTCCCTTTTATTCACGTTGGATTTGTAGAACCATGGCAACCTCTGCACTCTCACTGAGATGAATAAATTTATATTTAACTACAATCAACAAACATGAATTTTTCAAATACAAAACCAGTATTTAGTTTTCTTTTTGTTGCTTTGTGTTGCAGTGATAGTAATGTAACAACAAATGTGTGTTTCTTTTTCTCAAATTAAAGCAATAAATTTAAATAAAAAGTTATAATAAATAAAGTTAAAACAAAACAAAGTGAAAAATAATAAATAAAATTATATCAATTAAAAGAAAACTATATAAAAGTGATTAAAAACGCTTCGATTTTCCACTAATTTATGAAAATTGCATAAATATAATATATAAATGTTTTTCTCACAATCTGCAGTGATTACCAAGGAATTTAATATTGTTTAAAAACATTTGCAATATAATTATAACAACAAAAAAAATTGTTAATTTTTTGTATCATAAAATAGTAATCAATTTAATAAAAAAAAACAAAAAACAACAATAATAATAGCAATTGCAAAAAAATAATATCTATAAAAAAGCACGTATCTTTTGAAAAAAAAAATTAAATAAACAAATAAAAAAAAAGAATTTTAAACACATTCAAACAAAAATTTTAAGCCACTCATCAAAAAGCCTCAATAATCCAATTGAGGTTGTGGTCGTCCCTTCTATCTACACTTGGTAGCAGCAAAATGGAGACATCTCCCCCTGCATGTCCTTCTCTGCTGACAGCATCTAGAACATGTTGCAGTACAATATGCCAGCGATTTGTTGGCAACAAAAAGCAATTGCCGTATTGTTTGAAAAACTTACCAATTCTGCTGCTGTTCATGATGATGACATTTTGCGTGAAAATTGCATCCTGCGATTATGAAAATACATGGAATTTTTATTACGAACAACCTTGTTGTGGCAACGAAGTTTCGAACTATGTCAAACACAAAAGAGGTAAATAAAAAATATTTTCAAGCAAATTCAATGAAGGGATTATTAATGGATTAAAATAAAAATAAATATTTTGGCATTATTTTTAACTAAATTAATTTATCGCACAATATGTTTTATGTAGGACAATATTGGAAATAATGTATTTTTATTTTTATTTCAACGATTAAATAGCAGGTACTCTTCAGGAAATATTTAAATTAACTGTCTCATCTCACGGTTTTATTACCACCAAGAGATCTTATTGCAGCCATTACCGCCTTTCGATATGTATGTAGGTATTATTTTTATTTTATTATTTTTTTTATCTGGTCAGCAATCAAAGAACGACCTTTACACATGCAACCATGCAATACATTGTGCTGGCACTAGGATAATATCTTAAGGGAATAAGTATTTATGGACATACGATTAGAACTTGCCTACATTAGAAGTAACAAAAACACTTCAGGCTGGAGCTTATTACACTTAAGAACTGTACATCTATAGAACGAAATGTCCTTGTAATGCGTAGTACGATTCACAAATGAATGTGCCATCAAAAAGATGTGCTCTACGCCAAAACGTGCTGGTCTGTGGAACGATTTCACTTATTTCATAATATTAAATTGTATTATATTCACCTTTGAGTATGGATATTTTTTTTGCAACAATTGTGTGGATATCAGGTCACATAGACTCCTTCATGATCATTCACATTCTCGTCAACTATTGGGAAATTGAAAAATGTTTTTGTTTTAAAGTATATAAGAATACTTTTTTGAATTGATATAAAGTTAAAAACAAATCGACGTGAAAAATCGGTAAGTCTGCGAGCCTCCATGTTAATGCTTAGCTTTTATCTATTAAACAGTGAAATTAATCGTTTCTTGAGTTGTATGTCAACGATGAACTTTTTACACACATTCGTATGGGTCTCGAACAACATATGTTTAAAAGTCAACACTAATATTGCCAAAGTCAATTATGTATATAAAATAGCTTTGACTTTACTTTAGCAAGTATCCTTAAAGAAACAAGGGCAAATATAACCGATACAGCAGGACACGAATTTTACAGTAAATATTTCGCAATTTCGGCACCCAAAAATTTAATTCGCCTCAATTGCAAAATGAGATGTATGGTAAAATTTTTGGAAATCTTTGGTCTTAAGAAAGCATTGCGGTTTTTGAAATTATTCCGTTGAATTGCATGATTCCTTTCCCAACTAGAAAAGAACTAACATATTATTTTTTGGGGGTCTCTACAGTTTTTGATGGAGTAGATCATAGACATGGAAGTGTAACTACTGTCACATTATAATAAATATGATCTTTAGATTTAAATTCAGATTGAAGAGTTTATAGTGTACCTTACTTATAGTAATGCACTGTAACAATAAGTGTGCTGATGGAAGACAATTTTTTATAATGCGTGTAGGAGAAAGATTAGTACAGTAAAGTATCCGTCGGTACATACACTTGTGACATGTGAAATTGAATGGATAGCATTTCCTCTTGAGTATCGAGAATAAGCTGATAGTTACTATTACGGCTGTTTTAGATATTTTACTTCTTGCCAGTTCTCTAGCCAAGATTTCACGATTATCCGAAATCAGCAGAATTATTCTGTTAAGATTTTTGGCATATGTAATCGGTCACGGCTATAGAAGTGCCAGCATTAAAGTGGAATCAGTCGACGTAAAACTTCTATTAAGACCCATTGGTACTTTTTATTTATTTTTTCTTCAAAACTTGCAAGAAAAGCCATTGAAGCAATTTGAACCCCCTTTTTCTTCTACGGAGCATGTTTTTAAAGATTTTTCTGAATTATATTTTTTTAAGAAATTTCTTTACTATCATATTTCCTATTTCTTAACAAATTTAATTTTCAACGTTATAAAAATACTTCTTTTTTTTTGTAAACAAATACCGCAACATACGAATATTTAATAGCACAAAAAATAGAAGGAACTTCCTACTAATTTATATTCTCGATATAAAAGTTAAGCGTTTTTTATCTAATCGCATCACGTTTCAGCAAGTGCTTTACAAAGGATATGAAGACAATATTGTAGTTTGCTTTTGTTTTTGCCAAACTTGTTGTTCGTTCACTAAGTATTATTCAAAAAGGAAGATGAAATTTGTTGTGATAGTCCTCTTGAGTTCGTCTCATATAAAGTTATTTCACTAAAAAGCATCTATAGATTCTTTAAACCCCACTTGTCTACATAGAAAACACTATAAACATTATATTTAAGGTTATTTTACGTAAAAATTGCATGCTGTTGCTACATTTTACGAAGAATTTCTTGCAGACAACGACACGGACATGTGTATGGTACTTAAGAAACCTATTTTGATATGCCTTGCACAACATTTAAGTTAGTAGTTTCCAGAAAGAAATAGAAGAGCACAATATAAAAATATTTAACACGAATATCTTAACGACACGAGCAAAATAGTGTTGAATTGTTTATACATGATAAACTATTTCCAGTGGTGGCACATGAAACTTAAGCATTTACTTGCTTCTACTGTTCAAGTAAAATCATCCTTGAACGTGAACTCGTCGTAAGAAGTTTTTAAAAAACTGGACATGTACACGCAAAAGTGTGCTATGGCCAAATATTTTTACATACAACACTTATTTATTCCTGTATATTCTTATGTACAACTAATAACCAGTTCTCTTTACAGTTTTAACGTTTTGCAATGCAGCATAATGTTTTATAAGTTTTTTCTATTTTTATCTTCTTTATATGTCAAAGGTTTAAGTTTGTGTAGCAGAGAGCAGCCAATATGTCTATGAAACCAATCCTTTAGAGCATTTTTGGTATTACATGACCCTTTGAAAAAAGAAAATTATAAATTATTCTATTCAACCATGATAAATCTTATGTACTCGTCTCCAATCTAAGATGAGCAAAATATGTTCTGAAAACATGTTTCTAATGTTCACTGGAAACGTTTTGTTATTAAAAGTTTGTAGGAAATGTTAGTTTAGTGTTTATAGGACTCTCTCTGACTTCAATAAGTTTTTTTTGCATTCTGTTAATATTTAAGCTATTTCGATTTATTCCGCCTTTTTCTCGCTTTTGAAAGTTTTAACGAATATTTAAGACTATTTAGATTTGAACATACATATCTTTAATTTTTATCATATTTGTGTCATAGAATTATTATTTTTTCCCCATTTTTTGGAATTACTAGGTTCTTTGGCTGCAAATTTGATGTGAAATCGTATTCTTTTCTGAGGGTATTGGTTTTATTCCTAAAAACTTTTCCGGATCCTGCAATTTTACCAAGCGTACGACATGAATGTTGACATTTAAAAAAATGTAATTTTTCCAAGGCTCATAATTCAGAATCAGCTAAACTACTCTAGGGATCACCTGATTGATGAGCCTTGCACTCTATGGTCCTCCGTGTAACAAACATACTCCTTACTGAGGAGTCAAGTCTTAAAAAATTACAAGCTACATTTGGCAGACGTGCTGATCATTAGCAGGACCTATTGCGAAATTCTCTTAAAAGTAAAACATACCTATCAAACTAGTATATTATCAAACTAGTATATTAAGATATTTTGCCCTTGATTTCTTAACCAACAATTTAGTAAGCCGAATTATACTTTGGTCAACGTGATTATTGGTATCAACCAATCTTGATTTATTGGTGAAACCATCTGCCTAAGTTTGAAGAAAACTAACATAAACTAAACCAATATAAGCTGCTTAATGCTTTTTTTGGCATAACTGCAGAAAAGCCGAGCCTTGGAAGAAATCGAAACTGTGGATACAGATTGTAAGTCTCTACCCACAAGTCTGTTGAGACACCCAGAAGTTTAGTTATATGGTCGCTATTGAATATTTCAACAACTATTTGCCAAATCCGACTCTACCTTAACCTAATCAAACTTAGCTTATTTTTACTAAAAGTTAAAACACTTGTAGTTCTTCTGAAAAGTGAAGTATGAATAATTTTTTTTTTTTGGAATATCCATTTTCAATTAATGATTTGTTTAAACCTTTTCTTTGTTTTTTTCAAGGGCAACTTTTATGTGAAGGAATATAGTTATTGACAAAAAAGTAAACCACAAAACTTAAAATTTATTGAATGATTCTTGCAAAAATCCGACTACAAAATAACGAACGAAGACGATAAAATTAATTATCTTGATATATATAAATATATAAATGGCATGTTTACCAGATCGGAACAATTCTCGACGTAGATCCACTTGGCAATTCAACAAGGATAATAAAGCCTTATTACACACAAAAAAAATCATTTTAAAATTAAGTAAAACAAGGTTGATTCAACTAGTTTTGTTAACAATTTTGCTTCATAAGCGTTTCATGTTAATTTAATATGATATTAAAGTAAAATAAAAGTTATAGTTATCCACTTCAAAACAACTACAAATCATGCTGAATTGACATTGTACGCTAATTGAATCAAAGAGATTGTCATGTCAAAATAACGAAATCCATGTGGAATCAACTGTTAAGCCATTTAGAATTAATGTTACAGCCATGTTGAACAAACATGAAAAGATGCTAAAATTACAGGAAATTCCATGTTAATTTAATACACAATTCACACTGCAAGAATTGATGCTTCATGATGTGTCTATACCGTGAGCAACCTGAAGAACTACTATTATGCGAAAACGTAAAAAATCTGTTGACAAAAACTTCTTAGTCCCGCACTTTTAACATTAAACAAACAATTTTCGAAAATTTCAAAGTCATTTATTAATGCAAATATATATATTTGAGAACTTCTTTAACTATACTAAAATCTAAATTATTGCTTACAAAGAAAATCTATACAAAAGCTGATTATTTTTGTTTTTATTCGCTTTTGGTGAAAACTTTTTGTCTGCGAGACTAGCGGACAGACAATCAGACTGGAAAATAGCATAAATAATTCAAAGTATTTTGTTCTGGTCGTAAAGGGAAATAAAAAGTCTATTTGTTCTCTTGCTCTTATTCCGCTTGCTTTACAATTTCTCCATACAATATATTACTTATATTTTTTTGTATATTTTGCTTAAACATGCAGTTGTAACTTTTGGCTTGCGAAAAAATAAAGGAATATATTTTTGTATTACATGAATAAATGGTTCAAACAGCAAACTGAGTGACTAAATTTTTTTGTTTTCAATTTCAAATATTTTTTATCAAGTTTCTGTTGCAGCGTTTTTTCTTTTTTATGTCAGTATATAATATGTATATACTATATATATATTTTTTGTTGTTCTTAACTATTTTAATATTTTACAAAAATGATAGGCCAGAAATTAAATTTTCAGCTTTCGACTTCTTTAAAGTTAAAGATATTTGTAAGAAATTTATAAACATTTTTTTAATAAATTACAGAATAAATTCAAGTTCGCACTGAAATAAATACCGCTTCCCTGTGGCTTTGACTAAAATTAAAACCATTTTTTAAGACAAAATATAAAAAATGATTAATAGTGTTTATTTGATTTTCTTATGCTTTTTGCGATGTGAGATGTTTTATGTTATTTCTGTTTTCGATAAAATAAAATAAATATTTAGATGGTAGTATTATTCTTTTTAACAGCACATTGCTTTCACATGAAACCAATTGCTGGGAATAAAGTGAAAGCTAAGATAACATATTTAGTAGTTAGTAGGATGTAGAAAATAATTTTGGGCACATAAAAAATGTGCTCAAGAGCATGCCGATTTGATTTTAAAGCCAACAATGGGTAAAGTGCACACAGGGTGTTTGGTCACCTAACGTGATACCTATCTAGCTCAACCGACTAAAAGCCCCTTTTCACCTATTTCAGAAATAATTGTTTCAAAAGAGCCGCGGGTTGATTTTCTATTTGATACATGACTACAATTACTTATAGACTTCTATTGGAGTGTTTAACCGCATTATAAATTCGCAATACTTTGATACCGCCTGCCACTTGCTGACACTCAGTGAATTTTTCATTCTCAATGTTCCGACTAAATTCATTTCGTTTTTCTGAAAAACGCGTGGATTTGGAAAAGTGTTTTCGATGTCATCTATTACCACATTGCAGTGGTGCATATAAATTGATGTGCACCGTTTTCGTACTTTGTCATGACAGCAGCCATGACCTATAGCGTCTGAGTAAGGTAATAATTTCAATCTCCTTGGTTTCTCCATAGGCAATTGTCAATATCAATATGTTATACGTAACTCAACTGATCTGTTCCTGTTTTCGATGTTTGCTAATTCTTTGTCATATCCCCCTAGACGTCGCACTCTGAGAGAAGGATACTTCCTTATATCAATAACCAACGTATGTTCGGTAGCGATCGTCCAATATTTATCATTAATTGACTCGATTGCCCAGTTTTGTGGTCAGTCTCATTCGCAGCGTAAAGTATCTGGTCCTAATATCTATATTTTGTGTCAATTATTATGCCTTCTAGCCATCAAAGGAGCTATGATTTTTTCAAAGATCCTTAAATATTTTTACTGAAATATTCCTGGTGAGAAGCAAAAGTTGGGTTTTTTGTACGGCCAATTGCAACCCACGTGCGCCATTTATGATACAGACCGGTTGACCTGGCGAGGTTTCCGCCTAGCTCAGTTAATTTTTCTATATCCTCAGGAGGTTCCAACCCTTCTTGCCAGCCGCGTATCACAGCACAAAAAAAATATTATCAGAAAACTATAACCATGATACCACTTAAGACAATTATAGGAGCTAGATGATTTTTCCCCTATCACGGCCACCCAACCTAGTCGCATCACATTAACTTTCGCTTTACATCTTCTTTGTTTCTGCCTCTAACTACAGCTCCAATATCGTCAATATCGTCTGCGAACCCGACTAAATGTCTTGCAGCATTTCAGCAATCAATATCCCATAATAACTGATGTTTCCTAAGTATAGCGAAAGGATAGATGTCTGCTTCTCCTGATGTAACTTCCATCTTTATCTGGCCCTGATACACTATCTCCATGTTCTCAAGGTAGTCCCTGATGATTTGGAGCAAGTATTCTGGAATACAAATATTTTACTTCGTTGAATTCTGAGCCTTGGGCCACCTGAGACTCTTGAAAGCGTTCTTGAGATCTGCGTCTGTTACAGCTTCAGCGGTAGACTTGCCTGGTGTTAATTCATGCTGCTTTTCTCAGAGTCCTCCTCTGGGACTTATGAGCTCTTTTATCGTGGTTTAATAATCCATTGTAGTACCTTCCTTCTAGTGTCCAGATAACTGAGTGGATTCCTGATCACTCTTAATCACTCTTCTAGTCGATTCCTTTTCAATATTTCTGGGAATATCCCTTCCTTCATTAAGATCTCAGTTTGGTTGGAGTTGTCCTTCTTTAATTACTTCTGCAGGTATTCCGTCAGGGTCCTTGTGTTATTTTTTACTTTATTGACTGCAGTTTCAGTTTTTCTCATATGAACATTGCAATATCATTGGTTTCCTCTACATTTGGTTGACTTTATGGAATATCATTCACCGGAAAAAGGAACATTACTTTATTTTTCATAATATTCTAGTCAATCGGAGGTGTTCGGGTTTTGGTACCCAGTTTCATATGATAATTTTATATCGCGTGACCGAAGCATTGTTATTTATATTTTCCCATAATTCCTTCTACAATGTTTTCTTACTATCAGCGAAGTCCATTTGGAATCTTTTCCGCACCTCTTTGCAGTCTTTTAAGTTCAGCTTCCCCTTGGAACTTTGCATTAATGAAGTGCTTGTGATTTCTCGTTCTACCAATAAATTGGTTTGTTCCTCTTGTTTCTATTTTTAATTTTAGGAATGAATTTATCGCATACTTGTGTAATAATTTTCATAATCTAATTCACGATCATCCAATTCCATCAGCTGGGCAGATCAATTCATCTTTTGTACGCTCCTTTGACAGATATCGCCATCAGCTTCAGAAATAAATGGTTCAATATAACGGATTCCTCTTCCCTGGACCTTCATATTTTTTTCCTGTCCACAACAAAAAAATTATCAATTTAGCATGATTTCAACTGATGTCAAACATTTATATGAGTCCAGACTTCGAAAGGAAACTGGTTTTACGTATGTAAATAAAATTGACTGAAGATCTTCAATTAAGACTTTTTGTTTTAGAAGAAAATCGCTCGTGCTTGTTACAATAATGAATAAAAGCAGTCCTAGGGCAACAGCCACATTCATCAGAATTAATTTAAACAGCGGGATAACAGATGTTAAGTGCAATAGTATTTCACTCATCCAATGGTTTCCTTGAAGTCTTTGTTAAAACATGTGCTTTAAAATACATATTTTTAATGTTGTTTTCCGTGTACAGTGTGTAGCACAAATATTTAGAAAAACATTTCTGATCTTTTTTTTAATTTGAAAAATTCTTAAATATCCTACAGACTTATTGAACATTTTACATTCTAAAAATTTCTAATATCTCTTTTTAGATTTTCTTAAAATTTATTAGTTATAAATTTGAATCAAATTGTACGCAAATTGTAAGACTTTGCAATATTTTATTTAGCTAAGTTTTCGATTTTTGTTTCGAACGATTTCGCCCTCCACTGTATTTAATTGTTATTTCTGTTCTTTTTCTTATATTTCTTAGTTTCTCAACAAAGAGATCTGGTGTATTTTGGTTTTATTAAATTGCTTTTCGTACGGTGTGTAACCGGTTTTTATATTTTAACGAAAATTATCAGCTGCCTTTAAGTACCATAATGAATTGTGTATCTTAAGGTTTTCGAATAACTCACTCAGATAATAATCACATTGCATTGCCATCAATAACTGTGAAATTGATGTCTTTATTAAAAAATAAACAGACACACACACATAGCAGGTAGTTAATTATTATACTGATTATCCACACGATCATAAAATTTTCTCATCAATAGCACACATTTTGTATCATATGGAAACAGGACAGGTTTTGTTTTGTACAACTTAGGCCGTATTTTAAATCTTTCAAACATTTATTTTGATATATTAGTTCTTATGAAATATTTGTATGTACATTGTTTTAAAATTAGCTGCACCTTTCAAACTTAACATGTGTCATTTCAAAGAAAACAAAACTATGTATAATAAAAATCCTTGCGTTTCGTAAAATGATTTAAACATGAAAAAGGCGGCTTTTTGGTTTAATCTCACACATTGACTGTGTTGTGAAATATCAATTCGTGTTCGAACGACAGAAAAATGTAGCACAGCGATTTCTGTTTATTCTTCTGGATCAATGTTACCTTTAAATTTATACACCTTATCTCATTGTAACGGGGCTGTGCTCTATAAATGCTTTTCAATTGTAATTTCTACAAATCCATCCGGGTATAAGAATAGCATTTTGCCTTCCTTCTAGATCCGCACCAGTCTCAAAGCCCGAGATTCCCGAGAATACAAATCTTAATTGACTTGGGATTTTTTATTATGTTTTTTTTTGCATCAAACTCAGGAATATTTCAATGAGTTTGGTCTCATTAGGACACCGTCTTATTGTCACTCCAGAAGTAATTTGTTCGAATTTTTTTATTTGCATTAAATACTGATCTGTCGAAATTTTTTTCAGCTATAACCTCTTCCAGTTTTCATTGAGCTTTTGTTATATTTTATGTTATTATTGGCACTATCCCTCCGTGACAATAAATTTTTTGTACCACTTAAATTTTAGGTAGAATTTTTTAAAACTTTTCTATTTTGTGTATTTTCTACCCATTTGCCGCACAGAGGGACATTTTGCGAGAAGGTGACAGAATGTCGTGAACATAAATTAGGTTACCGACTTAAATTTATTTGTTTACAAAAGTAAAAATTTTATCCAAAAGGGTCAATCATAGTCTCTCGATAAGTTTCTATTATAGAATTTGGTACAAAACCTACACAAACGCAACTTACTGTTCCTATTGACGATGATAAGTAAATGCCTTCAGATATAGAAAAATATATATATTTTTAAGCCATTACACAGACGAGTATTTGTAGCAAAAAACAGGCCAAAAAGGTAAAAATGAATACAAAGAAATCTTAAAAACTAAGTACACAGTTCGATACACAACAAAATTTTACATAATATTGAACATTTTTTAGACTTTATGTTGCGATTTGTAGCTTAGTGATACTGCGGAATTCAGGAGAGTGAAGAAAATCACACGCGTTTTTAATGGGGTTTTTCGGTTTCAAGAGGTTTATAAGATATTTTTTGTGTCTAAACGAAAAAAGGTATTACATTGATATTTTTTCTCTAAAAATTTGTTCAAAAGCAATTTTGGCATTTAAAAAAGAAATTATCTTAAATATAAATTTTTAAACAATTCGTTGAAAAATTTAAAAAAATTAAATTTATAATTTTTTTTTTGCATAAAAAAGAAAAAGGTTTTTGAAAGTGAAGGTAGCAAATGTAGAAATTTGGTTTTTACCACAATAATATTTAGAATCTATTAGACCCAAAAGAAGTTTGCTCTATTATTTTTAACGATTTTTTTAATTTTCAAATTTAATTTTTTTGCTCATCAGGCACTTCTTCAAATACTTCTTTGACATCATAATCTTTTGAGTCTTTTGAATTATTGATTTGAAATGTTATTCACGTTACTTTTAAAAATTCACAATTTGATTACCTGCCTATAAATATGACTTGGCAGAATGCTTTGTTACCGGTAATATTTATAAGGGAACTTCACTCATCCCAATAAAACATTCAAAAATCTGCCTTTAGATTTTTTATATCAAATTATGCCTAAAACTATCAAAAAACTGGTTTAGTAATTTTTAGCAGCTTTTTATTGTCTAAACTGTCCAACAAAAGAAACCCTTTAAAAAATTTATTTCTATTAAATGTTGTAGAATTTTACGACGATAATGAGTTAATGCGAATAAACGTAATTTTTATTAGTAAATTATTAGTTAAGACCTGCTTGAAAATTAGTGATTAAAACAAATTGGCGGTAAAAATAAAGGCAGGTGTAAAAAAATCAACAACTTTTATACTCACTTTCATTCTTAGGTCTACATTCATATATAAATAAAATGTTCCATATACACAGAAACCCACTATCGCACACAAACCCACATAAATGTATGTATGTGCTTAAGAGCATTGTTCAGGTCATTAAGCAAACAAAAGAAAAGCAATCACATAAACCGCTCATTGCATGAAATACAATGTAAAACTGACACTAACTGCGACTACCGATGTCAGAATGCCACTACTACTACTTCTTTTGTTGTTTGTTGCACACTTGATACTAACTAGGCTTTTGATATCTTTTGAACATATTATTCGTGTTGTATATTTAACAATGTGCTTAAATTGCAAGGACATTAACTTCACATACACATATAAATATGCACGTATACTGTTGTAGAAACATTTCCCACCTCTTAAGCGATCTCATCATGTTGTTACATGTCTACATTTCGCATACACAAAAATAGTAACGCATGTTCATGTACAAAACAATTGCCAATAACACTCACCGACAGCCAATACGGAAAACCCCTTTTAGTTTTGCATCCAATCCAAAACAATCAAATAGGTATAAATTCGAATCTTACACAAATACATATTTTTCTCATTCGAAGTTTTGAAATTATTTCGAACGTGGAAAATGTTAAAATTCGTCAAGTGGTGGGTGTAACACAACCGAACATTTCAAGTTTTATTTATGGCAATTTTCTTCTCTTCTTCACGCTGTTGGAATAGCACTTACAATATTTGAGTTAAAGGAATGCAATTTTGTTTTTTGCACGAACTTTAAAGTGACCAACATTTATTATTTTCGAAGTTGTATTTAAAAGAGTCATTTCGTTGCGTTTCTTCTTAAAACACGTAAGCACCATTTTTTCGAAATTGACTTTTTTGATTTTTATGGAAGAAAATAACATTTGCCACTAAAAAATGTCGCTTACGTATTTTAAGAAAAATCGCGATGATATTTTTAAAAATGATAACGTTTTCTTTAAGACTTTCAATTCTATGAAGAAAAGTAGCACAAAATTTATGTGAAATATTTTTGTCTGCCACAGTATATTATATTCTATCTGCGAAAGTAATTATTTGTACTGAAATCTAGATAATAAATGTGTTGCACTTTTACATTGCAAATTTCTGTATGGCTTTGCAGTGTTCAGGTTGATGATATACATGTTTAATATTAACCAAACAGTAAAAATGAGCCCCCCAAAAATTGTCAATAAGACCCTAAAGTTGTGATCTTCAAGCAATATAAATTTGTATCATTTCTATTAATTATACATAACGTAGCCTTGTAATTCCAAGAATTTCTCTGAATTTCTCTTTCTTTTGATAAATATTCATTATTTTTGCTATCTTTTATTAAATTAATATATAACTGTTACTATTATCCTGTTATTGTGAAAAAAATGAATTTAATATTGAGAAGTGATTTTAGTACTATTATTATAGAAAACATTTGCAGTTAAGCATCTAACAAATAAGACGCTAAGCTAATTGCTTATAAATTTAAAATGTAAACAAATATATAAACATAAATGATTATCTTAATTATTTATTTATTAACATACCTGCACATAATAATACACATAAATATGTATATCAGCAAACTAAGAAAAATTGATTAAAAGCCGTCTGCATCTACTTGGACCTACAAATAGAAATAATTAAAAATATAAGTCATAGGTATTAAATAAAAGGTATGCAAAACTCGCAAACTGAGATATTAAACAAAACCTTTCTGTAGGCGAGTGTCTATTTTTGTAGTATAGAATTTAAATATTCCTTATTTTCGTTTACTAATAATGCTCGCTTATAAAAATCTACAAATGTTATATATTAATGTATGAAAAATAAAAAATTTTCCAAAATATATTGAAAATTTATTTTTTAATTTTAATTAAAATATTTGTGGCAAAACATAAAAAATTTTCATTGGTCGCTTGCATAAGACGTAAATGTTCCGCAATCGTTGAGTGTTTGTCTTAGAAACGCAGAGCTGTGTAGTTCCGCTGCAGTTAACTATTTGCAGCCATTTTTCCATCATAAATATTTTCGCTACATAGCATGTGTGCCAATCGGTAGCAAATTACTCTGGTATGTAAATTTTTGACACTGCTGAGGTAAATAAAATTTCACTAGCGCTGGCTGCTAGAAGAAATTTTGACAGAACTTGTATATTTTTAACAAGCAGCAAATTAGAAGCATGCTATCACCGTCGTTTATGAAAATTCGAGCGGTCACCCAATACATTGAATTTTTACGGCTCTGATATATAATTAGACTGCAAAATTTATTGTGTATTATAATTTGAAATTGGAATTGTTATTCACACTAGACAACATTTCGCTACAGCAGAGAATGTCATATTATGTGTATAAAAAAGTTCTTTTAAAAATTTGTTGGTAGCCGACGGCTTGTAGTTAAATGGTTTACCTCGCCGCCGGAGCAATATTTTCATCAGCTTGTTTTCACAAACGTCAAAATTTTATGTTATGGTGCAGAAACTTGCTACCGATTTGCACACACCCATATAGTCAACATGTTGTGTTTAGCCTCCACAGCTGATCAAAAGAGTTATGCGCTTTTACATTCTAATACAACGCCGCTGTGTTAGGTGGCGGTTGCACATTAATTTTTAAAATTTTGCGTTAAAAATATCGTATACACAACGAAAAGAAAGAATTTTAATTTTAAAAATATTAATATATTTTATTAATAGGCAAACACGATTTTTTAGTTCCCTTTTACTTCCGTAATACTGGACGATTTTGGAAGAATTATATGTTTTTAATGCGGAGTTTACAAAAATGTGCAAAATTTTAATTTTATTTAAATCGGTTCAGAGCTTTTTTTCGGAGCTATAAGCGCTTAAAGATGCCACTAAATAATGCACACTTATTATTACACATGCATGTATCGGCTTCAAGTTGAAAAATAAACAAAGTGTGCATGTGTGTTTGTCCAATTTTGTAATAGGAGAGACATCTAAGTAAGACAGCTTAAAGTTGTTTATTTAGAATGTTTTTTGATTTTGTATTTTATCGTATATATTTATGTAAATGCTTAATATTTAATTACTAGAATGCGGTCGATTTGCCATCGACCGCTAGATATCCTAGTTGCATTAAATATACGTGGTGTGTATTTATTTTAATTATATATTTAGTAAAATATAAGGTTTAACAATTTTTTGAACACAGTGGCGGTTTAGTTTTGAAATATAAATACTATCGGCGCAAGTTAATCAATTTATTGCAGTGTTTTTTGTGCATTTTTATGTTGTGAATATTTAATTTGTAGTGCAGATTTTAAAATAAAAATGAAAAATTCCTAGACTGCTGACTATAGCATTGGAGATCGCATTTGTAATATATGATTTTTCTTTTGCAGGACTCTTATTTCTTTTCAATTGTTCACATTAATCACCTGTTCATTTTCCAATTATTCATCAAGCCGTTTCTAAGACGAAACTGTTGGGCTCAATAGTTGCCAACAGTTTCACAACTGTTGAGCTCAACAGCTACATCTTATGACTGTGCCCATTATCAATTATATTATTTTCATTATTAATAGTTTATATAGTTTTATATAGGAATTTATGTAGTAAATACCGATCAAAAAGAAAAAAAGTCAAGATTTTTTTGCAGAATTTCTGAGAAAATTAAAAACCAAACCCAGAATGGAATTTTAAATTCTTGCTCTATTTTCCATAATTCCAGTTAGCGACAAACAGAGAA
This sequence comes from Gymnocheta viridis, assembly GCA_956483585.1. Classification (NCBI taxonomy): domain Eukaryota; kingdom Metazoa; phylum Arthropoda; class Insecta; order Diptera; family Tachinidae; genus Gymnocheta; species Gymnocheta viridis. Next base: position 65,935,630 of record OY101443.1, read on the forward strand.
ATTACCTTCTGTTATTGATATTTGCTTTCAAAAATATATTGAAAAAAAACCAAAAGTATAAATTTATTATTTCTCTTTCAAGAATAATTTTTGATAAATTAGAAAATCATAACGCAATTTTTTCCCAAAGAAAGGGAACATTTTAAGCAGATATAATTTTTTTCCAATATATAGAATTTCGCTGAAAGGAAAAAAATTAAGTCGAAAAAGCAAGAACCTATTACCAAAAAAAGAGGAAAATTTTTTAAACTTGAAAAAATAATTCTTTCAGTATACCCAGGAAAAATTTAATACTGAAAATCAGATGTGGCTTTATCTTTTGGGGCCATAATTTTTTTAAATGAACCAGATACTGTTTTTAAATAACTTTAAAACGCCTAATTCAATAACAATATTTCAAAAGACTGTAATTTTGCTTGAAATTCGATATGATCATATATTGCGCAAGAAGTATATCTCTTTTTATGTAAATTCTTGTAACTTTCGTGGGCTCATATAATTTTAAAATTTAAACTTTTATGAGGTTTTAGAAACGCAGCCTACACTAAACGTAGCTCTATCAAAAGTTATAGACTTTTCACTACATTATTGCAAAATGAGCCACTGTGCAATGCTAAGCGCAGGACTTTTAATAACGTGCACAATTATAGATCCCCTGGCTATAAACAATCTTTCATTTGGATGTGGATACAATCATATAACAACTACTTCTAAGCTTTTCTAACAATAACCACATCGCTGTTTGTTTATATTACAATACAAAAATTATTTAAATGGATTTACAGTCAAACTTCCACAACTTGAACTTATATAACTCGAATTTTCTCTGACTCAATCTCAATAAGATTGGCAGTAGCGTTAAGAGAGAAAACAATGTACAATTCTCCTTCCGTAAATCGAACTTGCATAGCTCGAAGTTCTTCATAACTACAACGAAATTACATGCATATTAATTCTATAACTCAAAGTAATTATTTATTTACTTATCAACTGTTCTGTTGCAAACATATTAATGAAGTGCATTGTTTTGAATTATTTTTTTTATTCGGGGGTCCCATCTTAAGTGGAACGGCGAGTGATGGCGAGGGTTCGGTGGAAGAAACATTTCAACAGCCTTCCACAAATGATGTACAACATTCTTATCGAACATTGAATTTATATTCTCAAACTATAACTGATGAGCACTATAAGGCTTTGAAAAATTTAGGGTAATTTCTTATTGAAAATAAAAAAGTAAATTTTTAGTCATTAATTTCGAGAATTTAAAAAATTTCAGAATATTTTATTTCACTATAGTTTACTTATTATATGTTGCTTTCAGTTAGTGTGTGTTTTAAATTAAATAAAAAGACATATTCATCATTTAATATACGGACAAAATTGCGATAGTTTTTTTTTTTCAACAAATAAATTCCATAACTCGAATGGGATAACTCGAACGGGATAATGGTGATTCGAGTTATGGAAGTTCGATTGTATTTTCATAATATATTGAAACCAACACTTCTCTAACAAGAAGTGAAGAAACGAAACAAATCAATTTTGAAAAATATAAAAACTAACTTAAAAACAACTAAATAAATGATGAAAACAATTTAAAAAAAATATTTGTTCAAAATTCTTTATTTCACAAGAACTTTACTAAGAATAACTTTAAGTTTCTTTTTAAATATTGTAATAACACTTTTTGAAACTTTTAACAAATCTTGGCATAAGTTGACTTTATATATTTTTTGCTTTATTTGTTGATTTTTTTACCTTGTTGTTTGCAAAATGTGTCACAATGTCTTTTTATTATTTCTGCTTTTGTTATATAAAACTATTCACCTGCAATTTGTTGCAATTCTAAGCTTCATTACACAATCAGGCACCACGATGAAAGTCATGGCGATGATGAACATCGCTATTAAGATAAGGTTGCTTTAGAAGGTGTTGTCAGCACACTAATACTGCCATCATTATTATCAGTATCATCTTCATAATGTTGTTAACAGCACGACCGTTTTATTTTTCATTTAAACCTGCAATAACTAAACAAATGAACGACAAAAAAAGTTTGATTTTTTTACACTAACGGAGACAGCATAAAGAAATTATTGTACTTTTTCATTGCAAAGCAATACTAAAGAAATGAGAGCCCCAGCAGGTTTTATGCGGGATTCGCCAAAAGCCGCTATGGGGTTATTAAGCTGCAGCTCTTTGTCTCTGCGTTCTGATTCAGCGTGGGAAATCAGTCTAAGGTCTTCATCAATTCCTAAGACTTTTGATGATTTTTTAGTGGATTGTCTAGCGTATAGTGTGGAAAATATCAGTATATCCAGCGGCTCAATATGTTCCTATGTGTTGACGTTTGTGAATAAGGCCATAAGCATGTACGTATCCTCCAACATATCTATTATGGAACTCCTCGGGATTACACTACGCAAGTTGCTTCTGTCTCTCGTAGAGCCTGCCATATATAAAGGAATTGCACGATCTTTACCGTGTTATTGGACATCAAAACAGGCAGCTAGGCCCCCGGATGGCACTCTAGTTCAGCTTCATGGCTTAAAAACCTCAAAATGTGAATGCTACATTTTATGTTCATCATCTATTATTTTTCAATGCATTGCAGGCGTCACAATCGACATGAACAACAAGAAGTTGATTTTCCCAAATTTTGAAAAAAAAACAGCAGGATTTTTTAACTTTTCTTGTTGTACGAACATTTTTATCTCATTCTATATTTTTGCTGAGATTATGAAAAAAGTTTTAGGGTGACAAAGAAAAAAGAAAAATGAAAACAAATGGTTGAAAAGATGAACTGAATGCAAAAAGTTAAATAGTGTCATGTTAATAGTTGTACGTATAGTTTGGAGTTAGAAAACTAACAATAAAAAAATAATCTCAAGATTTTTATTAATATTAGTGACAATTTTCCTTTTTGTTTTTTGTCTTTCACTTCCGTTTTTCTTTTTCCTTCTGTTGCCTTCTTTCAAGTTGTTGTGTTTTTCTTTCTCGCAAAAATGTTAAAAGGAAACTGCTACAAAATACTCGTACATTGTTGAAAACGCTTTTTTTTTTAATTCCAACTAACTTTTTCTTTCTTTTCTAACTTGTTTTTCTTTCAGTAGTTTTTCCCATGCCTTATGTACATATTTTTTTAGTTTTTGTGTCAAGATTAAACTTCTTTAAAGTTTTTGTAATAATGTCATTACTGAATGAATAGAAAACAAAATTAAAGGTGTTTTTTAAGCGCAGCATTAGAAGAAATCCGTAAAATGAACGAGATATAACAAAAAATTGCTACAATAAGGCGTTAAAATTACTGTGTCTACAAATTGTAGCAAAATGGATTTTTGCTTGATCTGAAGCAATACACACTGCAATAGCTGCTGTAGTATTTTATTCCATAAGTTTCTAGAATTCAAATAAAACAGTAATGATAAGTACATATTTTTTTCTTTTTCAGGTAAGATCCTTTGCACTTTTACAGAGTAAGTAATACATAAAACTTGTAGTCAACAAATAAAGGAAGTGTCCATTCTTTCGATTCAAGTACATTAAGACACTTCTATATTTAACAGAAAATATCAGCCAAACAAAGAATATTTTTAATTTTAATTGAGGTTCCAGTTTATTTTATTCTATATTAGGAATGGAATAAAAGTTCTATTTTATAATGAAGTAAAAAATACTTAAAGTAGACGAGATGCGGAAATGCATTTCCTGTGCCGTGTGATATTTACCATCACTCACAGACTGCGTGATACAAGCGAGTCACCAAAATCAGAGGAGTTATTGAAAATAGATAACATTTTAAATTTGATGCTCATATTAAACTAATATGGTATTTACACCAGACCAAACTGTAGTACTTACGAGATTTCGAGCAAATCTTGTTGATTTTGACAAGATTTCCCATATAAAACAAAATCTACTTTGCGACTAGATTTTTACGAAATCTACCCAAAATCTGGTAGTACTTAGTGATACAACTCTGGTTTTTCCTAAATTTTTGTACTGAAAGATACTACGCTGTTCAATAACATTCCTTTGAAAGGTGTGCTCGCCAGCTGTTTTGCATTTGATTTAGAATTTTTTCTATCGAGTTTGAGACTTAAAAATTAAAATGTCCATCTGTTTTTGGTATAGATGCGAAATCCTTGAAAAATGTCACGAATAACCCGGTGTATGCGGTATGTACTAGGTTTCGTGTTGGTGTAAATCCCACATAAAGGAACTTTTTAATTTCTTTAATTTCAAAAATAAAATTTTAGGTAGAATTATAGTCCAAATTCGTCGAATTTAAGTAACTAGTTTAAGAATTAAAGTGATTCAGTAGAGATCATACAAACAAATAAACGAAGAAACAAATAAGCTCATGTTGGATTTAAATTTCACATTAGCTTATGTAATTTTCTGAGCCCTACACTACTACTGCATGGGTCGATCCTTTGCTCTCTAAAAAATTAAAATAAACCTATCACATGGGAACCACACATTCCACCGGTATAAAAAATGGCCTGTGTGCTTTTCCAGACTATAATCTTTCACTGTGCCACATTCGTCCAGATCCCTTCAGCCGTTCTTGTGTGATTATAAAATTAGTTAGATTAGATTTAACTTCGCCAAGAATTCTATAAATTCAGCGCCGTCTAGTGAGTACTCAGTTATACTTCATTAAAATTTTAATAATATTTTTAATGATGATTAAACTACTGGGAATATATCTATGTTCTCTATATCGTACGAAAATATAATAAATTTTTATGTTTTATCGTTTTTGAATTCTTCGAGGATTTTCAGACATGCAAAATTTATGCATCTCGCTCAAATTTTTAGCTAAAACTCTTTGTTATTGCATCAAATAACTTGAATTGGTTTGAAATATTAAGATTTATATTGTTTTAAATAAAATATGCTTACTTTACAATTTCTAAACACGATTAGTACTTTTGTAAATGAAAACACAAGTTACTTTTGCGGCTCATTTTGACAAAACTGAAATGTGAAGCAAGAATTTCGCAATAATTCAAGTAACGGCATTGGTCAAATATTTGACATTGGTCAAACAGAAGCAAAAATATTGAGACGGAAACCCACACGCACAATCGATGCCGCCGGTCTGAAAGGATTAAGGCCAGTTAAGTGTATATGTGAAAAAAACACAACTTAAATTCATTATCCATGTCCTGTAACTAATATGAGAACTTTTCAACGTTACAAAATGATTATCATTCTGTGAAACGACATAAAGTAACATTAAAGCTTATATTTTCTATATTTAATTTCATATATTCACTTAAAATTGTATTGCTAATCACCTCAGAATAACTGAATCACAGGTTTAAAAAATTTACAGGCACCTGTTTGCCGGTACGCTTCTGAAAATAAAAGTCAAGGAATCGAAATTTTTTACTACTGTTGTATATTAAAAAAAATACTTTTGAAATAAAAGTTTTCGTTCATACAATTGGTTGGTTATGAAATTTTTTTATATATTTTTATAAATTTGTGTGCAGGACAAGAAAGAAAGTTCAGTAACCAACATGTTTAATAAAATGTGAAATATATGAAAAATTTCAACCCGCAAATTTAGGCAGAAGAACGCACGTAACCGTTGAACGATACTTTCATTTAATTTTAAGTCATCGAAAATTTTCTAGATTAAAAATAGATGGGGAAAGTCTTATGTAAGGTTGAGCCAAACCATACTCTTCTATTTTAATTTATTTTTAAGTGTTAAATTTTCATTAAACTGTCTAAGAAGAATGCAATTTATGAAAAGATAGATAGATAATCAGTCATTTTTCTAAACAAAAATTTTTAAAGTTTAACCAAAATATGAGCATGAATTTTTTTCTTGGCTCATAAAGAAACATTATGAAGTTTGAAAATCAATAAAAGGAAATTTTTAATGAAAACATATATTCATTAAAGCAATATAAAATAATTATAATATAAAATAAAGAATAATAGTCATCAAAAACGATTTCTAGCCATTTAAAAAAATATATTGGCAAGATTTTTAATTTTCAAGATATACATATGTAATTCATTAGAATCTGTGTCTATTGCTATTATTATAGACATAACCTGCGCAGCCGAAATTTCAATAGACTTAGAATAAGTGAAATAAAGTATTTTTTTAAGGTACATTTCTAATGATCTATCAACTTTTTTTTAACTTGGTCCAGCGCTCAGGGGATGGCCCCTACATATGCAATGCATTGTGTGGGAACTAGGAAAACTGGTTATTTGAATGAGGATGAACCTTCCGAAGTTAAAAGTAACAGGAAAGACCTATGCAGCGAATTTATTCCACATACAAACTGTTGAGCTGAAGAACGAACGCAAAACTGAGTGAGTTTCGGGAATATGTTTCCTGATTTCATTAGAGCACATTCCATTGTAGTAACAATAAAACAGTGAAACATATACCACATTATTTCGATGCTCCAGTGAGTCAATAGAGTTGGCCACACTACTATCACTGATGAGCTTCTTTGCCCTATCCTGCACGCGGTCAAGTAACTTCAAAATAGATTTTGAAGCACCGGCCCATGAGAGTTGTATTCCGTTTTAGGTCAGATATAAGTGGTATAAATATTGAGGAAGTCACATGGTGTGAACTATCTTTAACACCGTATTAGAAAACCGATGCTCTTGAATGTTACTTTTGAGACTTGAAAAATATGATCGGTTCATCACATTTAATTTTCATGTCTAGAACATCAAGAGTCTGTTATTCCTCAATAATCACAGCACCCATTATTACAGACGGATCAGCATGATTGGCCCTACAACTGTGTGTAACCAAACAACACTGGGTCTTACGAGCATTAAATGTGACCTTATTCACACGTCTCCATTCGGAGGTTATTAAAAGATCATTATTTAGCGAATCATTCATATTTTTCCTCATGGGTACGGTTTCTAGCAGGCTTGGTCTTTTACTGAATGAATACAAATGGCACATTGTTGCTGTCAGCTGCAAAAGAGGATTTGAATTTAGGATTGAAAATTTGATATAGACGGTTATTTAGGAAAATAAGAAATTATGAAATTTATTTTTAATTTCAAATTTTTTTTTAATTATTAACTTCCGGATTCCGTACGCGAAGTGTAAAAAAGAACACATTTTTTAATTTCTTATCACATGTAGTTTTGGTTTTACTTTCATCAACCGTCAGATAATGTGGCAAGTAAGCTGCAGTAGAAAATATCTTTAATATTCTCACTGATTTATTTTTATTATAATCATACTTAGTGATGCCAATTAAGCATATTGCGCTGTAGTTTGCGCTAGTTCTAAACATTATTGTGTAATTTTTCTGTTTCTGTCTTTTTAAAACACTGTGTCACGTTGTTAAAAAACAAATTTTTTTCGTTAATAATTGAAATAAAAGGCTTTAACATTAACAATTTTGTTCATCCTCTTGTTTCTTTTCACTATTTTTTTTAATCCCTGCAATACCTTTGAAGATATAACGATTCTAAAACATCAAAATTGTAAAAGTGAACCAATTTATGATATTAAACTGACTAAGAAACGTTTTCTATGTACTTCATCGACGTATAGGCGGGCATTTCGTGACATTTGTACACTTCCTGTAAGTGATTGCAATATACTTCATTTAATTATATTTAAAATATGATGTAGAGTATATGTAACTACATTTTAATACAGTTATCGCTACAGATATCTAAGTTTACACAACAATATATTTGACATCTGGAGGAACAAGCGGGTATCGTATTTATTTGCCTAATATTTCAGTAAATATTATGTATCTTTAAATTCGTTTAAAACTACGCATAAAATATCACTTAAACATTTTGCAATATTTTTTTAAACAATTACACAACTTAATTTATAAAATGTTTAAGTGGTGCCATATTCACTATTTGCTTAAACCAGTTTCGCTCAAAACGTTTTAATTGTTTCAATTATTTTTTATCAAAATATTATGAAAACAATTGAAACGTAATTCATGAATTTTTTGCGATTGCATAAGCTGCTTTTTTATAAAGCAAATTAACAATACCAGAAAAAGAAAAAAGCATTATACATTTTTATCGCTTATTAACACTACTGACCTGCATTTACATTTAATTATTTAAACTTTTTGTTTAAGAGCAGAGCATACGCATTGTGTGAAAAGGGGAATAGTGATAAATAAAATGAACCAGAATTAAAACACACTGAATATAATATATATTTTTTTTTGCTTAGCGATAAAACCACAATGAAGTAATTCAGAAAGCATGCAAATGTATTTATTTAATTTGGTTTCATTCATAAATTTTAATTTGTCATACGAAAGCAAAATTAAAAAGATCTCTTCAAATTGGAAAATATGAAAAAATTAAAAACTTTAAATTTTCCTACAATTTGTAATTTTTTATATATTTGCAGCTGTGATAAATCTATGATGTGAAATTCATATATTTAGATTGAAGTTTCCATCGCCCTGTAAAATGTTTGTCTACACTATTAGAAAAGATTTTCTTTAAAAAATATTTCTCAAGAAAATTTGTTTGGCGTAATATTATTCTTGCCGAGATTTTTTTATACAAACAATTAAATTTTTACGAATATCGAACAGTGCGTTCGTTCTATATTCAAACTGAACACACCTTGCATCTTAGAATGTAGTATTAATAGAATTTCGGACATTACCAACTCCTATTTTGGTGACACTTGCCTTGGCGTGGCTACAAGTTTGATCAAAAATATGAAAGTGGTGATTTTTGAAATTTCATATTTTAATCCAAAAAATTTTCAATTATTTTGGATTGAGTTCGTTTTAATTGAATTTTTCAATTATATTACTTTATTTAGAAGAGACTTGTAAATTAAAAAATCAAATGAACATTAATTGTATATAACATCAAGGCGAATTCCCAACAGGTGGCCTCAAGGGATCAGATGACTGAACTCGCTTGAATTTTGGCTGCCAACAATTTTATCATTTTTTTGTTTACATAAGAAAGAAAAAATTATTCATGTATTGTAATAACAAAACCATATTTATTTTAAATAACATTTTTCATATAAAAACAACTTCTTACATTGTGCTCTATTTCATAATCATTATTTATATGCTGTTGCTTATCGATACCATCCGACTACAAGGCTGAAGCAGTATCAGCAACCAGCGTACCACTAATAGTATCAACTGCACCACAAGCAAAAACTAAAAAGCCATTAAAAGATTTATATGTAGTTGTCCGAATTGAAGTGCTATGGTATGTATTAATTGAACTTGGCGGGATCAGCCGCCATGCAAATAGTGCTGGTGATATAACTGTGGCGGCGATGAACCACAGCGCCATGGTTGCGAGTAAACTTTGACTTGCCGGCATAAAGCATTAGTCTGAGCTGCAGGTATGACTACACTAACACCCATCTTTTGTATGCCCGTAATCAAAGTATTTGGCACTGATATGGCTAAAACTGTGGGATCTGTAACTGCTTCTTCTGCCACCTGTGTGTCCAAGAAACTGGCGTGATTTATTGGTAACACATTTTGAATATTTTTGCTTTTGCAGATAAGGTTCGTGATGTCGCATCCGAAATACTTCCCATGTCCTGTGTTCCTTAACCTTTTTTATATCCACATTTTATAGACATTTATTTATTTAAATTTTTTAAATTTTTTTTTTTATTATTTTCTCATAAATTTGTCAATCGTTATTGGCACATCTGTTCCAATTTCTAATTTTCCCATTTGAATGAAAGTACTTCATGTGGATGTGCTTTGATGTAATATAATAAATTTAAAAATACTATTTAATAATATAAATCAGTTATTTCAGACAAGTATTTGAAAAGCCCAGAAATTAGTCAAAATCTTTTATAATTTGAAAAACTAAAAAGGGATTAACCATACATGTGCTATTAAAAAGTCTTTAGAAGAGATTTACTCAACCTAGTGGGCTTTAGAGCTTAAGTGTGTCCTTAATAAACTCTTTAATTTTTGTTTTTTGTCATCATGAATCTTATAAATGTAAACTCAAACTAAAACAAATGTTAAAAGAAAATATTTATCTCATCTTAAAAATCTCTAGAGTATTTTATTACTTCATTACTGTTATTTGTTTCTATTCAGCTTAACAGAAAGTGCGTTATTGAAAGTTAATCCTCTTTGCTTAACCATGCACCTCATTCAAAGTTCATCTGAATTAAAAATCATAGTGCACCCTACAGCACTACGAATAAATTGAAAAAATTAAGTAACATATCTTGTTGCATTTGTATCATTTGAATCTTGAACTAAATATGTAAAATCGTGAAAATCGTTTACTAGATAGAGTAGAGTACAGTGTGGAATAGGCTATATATATAAACAATCTTCTTCTTTTTCGAGAGGCGGCCATAACCTTGAGTTTTTCGATGTTAGTTAGTCTAATCAGTTTGAAGATCGCCTCCAAGTGTTTTTTGGTCGTCCTGATGATCTGGTTCCATTTGGGCTAGCCTTAGGTGATTTGCGAAGAGTATGACGTATCCAACCAAACTTTCTTCTACGAAATTCTATGTTAATGTGGATTACCTCCACTACGGGGCCGACATATCACAGTCATCTACTAAGGAAAACTCTTAGTTTAGTTTAAATAAAAAAAATAATAAATAATTGGAATATATTAATGTTTGTGCTAATGCTCTAGATGGTAGAATTCCATGAATATTTGTCCTTCTTATTTCAACTTTAAATATGTTTTGTAGTTCAATCATTGCACTTTTTGTTATGCTCTAGAGTTATAAAAAGAAGTTATTTACACATCCTAAAAATAAAATACTGGAATTCGTCTGCGAATGAGTAGAGTAGAATTCTGTCGAGCTAATGTCGACAAATTTGTTTCTTTTTAGTTTCATTATTTTCAATAAAAAAGTCATGCCCTAAAGCCTCTTCTGTAGGAGAAATAATTTTATCCATTCATTAAAACAAAAAAATAATAAAAAATTCAGCATGATGCTACATTTTAAAAATTTTTTGTTGCAGCATTAGGTACTCATCACGGAAAAAGCACTTAACTCTAGTCTAGACGTCTAGCAGAAATATACTTTTTTCAGTAGTTGGTCTTGTTTTGATATTGCAATTGTTATACATACGAGTATATATTGTAGCACCTACAGTAGTATCAACAATTATGAGAAACAAACAAAAAAAAGAAATAATATCGTATTTATGCACATAAAATTGCATCCAGCCAAATCAGACAGCCTATGCAGCCTGTCAAGCGTAGAAAAATGCAGTAAGAAACGGAAAGAAAAAAACAATGTTGTTGAAAAAATAGGAATAGGCGGGATAAAAATAATGAGAAATATTGTGAATGGCATAAGAACAAAAGGGAGGATACTCCTACAAACAAATTGCTGCAAAAATTACTGTGACATTGAAAAATTTTCACACAAAAAAAGGAAAAAAATAAAAAGATTATGTAGTAGTAAAATAAGCAAAGTATTTGCTTGAAGTTGTAAAGGAATTTAATTTAAACGCAAGGACCGTGCGATTTCTATTGAGTTAAGGGAAAAAAGTCCTTAAACTTGAAAATTAAAGCTTAAGCAACTTAATGATAAATTCTCAAATACATTTTAACAACTTTTTTACTAGATTTAGTTTATGATCTAATAATTAATTGTCAGAAATGGAATTTCGTAATAACCGAAATTGATTTAACTTGTAAGAAATGAATAAATAAGTTGCACTTTTCGTATTCTAATTCGTTAAATAATACGGTTAAATAGTTGATATTCCTAGTCACTAGTATCCACCATCAAAATTGGTAAAATCGAACAAAGAATGCTGATGAGATGGTGTAGCGACCTCAAAATCATTATTGATCCGTCCTGCTAGTCTTATGAATAAGAAAAAGTACTCTCTTAATAAAAATAATGAATTTTCCAAAAGCAATTTTTTTAAAAATAAAGAAGAAATAAGTAAATTCAGATTTGAACTCATGCCAAAAATTAATTTCAATATAAAGCTTAAAACAGTTCAGCAATTACGTATAAATATTAAGGACTAATACAAATTAAAATTAAAACCTTTAAAACGATATGCTTATATAAAATTGTGAAAGAAACAATATTTATATCATTGATTCCACTGCAAAATGTCCAGATGTAGAAGATACTTTAAAATTTATTAAAATAAGAATGCAGATACAATAAAAGATAGAAGAATATGAAGTAACAGTAGAAAGCATGAACAATATCCACGGCAATAACACCGCAACAAGCTTAAACAGAAATTGACCGTAAAAATCTTTTATAAATATAAAAATACTTTCCGCCACCGCACCATTTATAATTTATTTCATTTTTATAAACTCTTGCACCACAGCACAGCATTAAAACCATTATAAATATTTCACACACATACAATCAAATACTTTCATATACATACCTATACATACAAAATACCTACAAATATTTATTATCCTTTAGATCACCTGAGGCTTTTTAAACAAACTGGATACATTTCGTTTGTCTCTGATGTTTTTTTTTACAATCATCCTACTCAACATGCTATTTAACCATAACAATAATATTTGTTTCGTTTGGTTTTGTTCATATTGGCAACAGAGAGAAACAGACAATAAGATACTTTTGCTAATAAAGTATATAAAAATGAATGAACAATTTTACCTTGAAATGAACACTTTTTATGTGTACAAAGGGTTAATCGAAGGATCTTGTTAGTTATAAATTACATCGTCATTGTATCCTGATGTACACTTCTTCACTGGTACATCTGCTTCATGGCTTTGTTAGCTCCGCATCTTTCACGATATACAACTTTTTTTTAGCTTTAAAATGTATTAACAATAAAATACCACTCACCAACAAATGGTTGCATAAAAAATAGAATACTCAATTTATTTATGCGTGTAAAAGTTTTGGGGTACACGGTCCAAAATAATACAAGAAATTTGAGTGGAATGTTTCGGATTTAGCTAGAGATGAATAGATCAAAGAACCCTAGAGTAAAGTAAATTATGAAAGAGGAAAGTGGAATACACCAGAGCTACAAAGAGTAGGAAAAGTAAAAAGATTTTCGAGATTTTTCGTTTTTTTTTGCAAAAACGTTTGAAAAATTAACAAGAAAACACACGAGAAAAATATGTAATGTACACATCCTTGGAAATCATGCAAAACCATTCTCCAAATTAGTTTTGACAGTAATTTATTGGAATTTCAACCATTTATAAATATTAAATCTGAATTATATCTACTTTTAATTACACATACGAGTACTTACCTTAAATTACACTTTCCTTAAATTATACCTACCTTGAATTGCCCTTACCTTAAATTCACTGTAATTATCCAAAATGTTGTGTAAAGTTGCCCTCACCACAATGCAGATATTAAAAGGTCAAACCGGTTTAACTGCGAGTTTGTTATAGATGTTTTTACTAAGCTTCACACAAGGTTAACGGACACTACATTTCGTGAAAACAACTAACTTACTTAGAATATCTTGTTATACTTATTTAATTAAAATAAAGTATACAGCCCAATTATTAACAGACATTCCTCATGAAATTTTCTCTTTTTTCCTTTTATCCTATTATAAATAAAATGCTAAAAAGTAGTTATTCTGAATATGTTTAAGTTTGGAGTTTCCCTAAAAAAATTCCCTCACAAAACAGAAGCGAGTTTGAATTAATTGGAGAAATTTTTTCTCGAGAAAAGATTTTTCCTCATAAAACAAATTCCTTGCGAATATTTATAATTGGGCTGATAGGTAATTGAATCTGAAAACTTAAGTAACTGCCTTTTATTTTTAATCCCTGAAAAAAACGTCAACGAAGTCACCAAGAGTGGTTGAGTTTATAGACACTCAAGTGTACAACCATCTAACCAATAAACTTACCGAAAACTAGCTTTTTAAGTAAATAATGTGTGCCAACCGGACACATGCGAACAACCTTAGTTGCCAGTTGCGAAATATAAGATCAAAAAACTTTTTTTTTTCATATGAAGAATAATTTTCAAAATTGGGTTTTGGCCTAATACAATATTTAGGAAGATGTTTCTGATAGATAGACATCGAAAATTGCTCCAATCTGTAAGTAAATGTTTTCTAAAGAAACATTAGTTTTCAAATCAGCTTACAAAAGAAATGGGAAACGCTTGACGGAGCAGGTTATTTCTGGAACTTTCCACTGTATTCATCTATAAAGCGGTTTAAAAATGTTCTATCACTCCACATTTTTAAAACAAAAAATTTTAATCTTTTTAAAAAATTTCACTACAACAATATCTTTCGAACCATTCGATCGATATGGAGCAAGTTTGCAGCATTTTATGCAGTTTTTCAAGCACAAAAAAGTAAATGAATCTTAAAAAACGATATAACAAGGACTTACGAATTTTAAAGTAAAGGGCTTTATTTGAAATTTCGCTCAACGATATTTCTCGAAGAAGTTGATTGTTATCAAAGATGTGACTGTCGACACTGTTTCTTTAGCTTTTAGCTGACTGCTAAGCCGCAGCTTAAAATTTAATGTAAATTTTTGTTCAACTCTTATTTTCTAAAATATCCTTTACCGCCTAATCATGTACCTTTGTATGTACGTTTTAGGTTTTGCTGCTCTCATTTTCAAATATGTTTGAGCGACTAAAAACCATTTTGCTTTGATCATTCATTTATGATGCGAAGAGTGTTAAGTTTTTTGGTGTTCATTAAAGGATTGTAAAAAATATGGGAAATATAAAATTTTAGAAATCTCATGCATGAGTAAAATATAGAATTAGCTTTCATTATATTCTCATCTTACCAAATTTAAGGACAGCAAATTATATTTCATCGCTCAATCAAGTGTATTATCATGTGTTTTTATATGAATGAGAAAAAAATCTAAGAAATCTCATTTCTGAAAACAAGAAATGCTCATGTTAGAGTATTTATAAATGAAAATTGCTGAGCCCTGGTATAAATAGTATTACGAAATTCCCATGACCTCAAAACGTCGAGATCTACCGGAGCGCCCTTTTTGAACATCGGTGATAAAGCATAAACTGGTTATTTTTGTTTGTGGGAAGCTTAAAACAAAACATAGAGATGTACAGTCGCAAAAAAGTCCGTCAGAGCAGCCCGAGTTGAAATTGAAAAACTAGCGTTATTTTTTACTTCAAATGAGCGACCAAATGTTTTTAACGCCCGAAGAGGCAACAGGATTGTATGCGTAAAAATGCTGTTTGTGCAAAACTCTTTCGAGCGTTAGCGCTCTGCACACAACTATTTCGTCCTTTTATGAAGCGCAAGATATAATAATTTTTTTTTTCCAAACAAAAATTTTTGCTATATAACCAGATCTAGCAATGTACAAATATTCAATTATTGTAGATCTATATACACATACATACGTAAAATTGTATGTTTTTTTTAACATTATTCTTTGGATATAATTTGACAATAAAAAATGTCTGTATAGGTATTCATATAAAATGACATTTTACGATCCAAAATATTTCCCAGCTCTCCACATTATAAGAACATAAATAAGCTACACTATGGCAGCCAGAACAAAATAAAATAAGGAAGCATGCAGCAGCTTAAAAATATACATTTGAAATATTATTCGTATGTGTATGCAGTAGCAAGCAGTAACTGCTGTTAATCGTAATATTTTTGGTTATATTTTTATTGTGAGTGCAATGAAGTACAGTAGAACGATTCAACTACTTAAAGAAGAGTTCTTGACCAAAATTTATTTATTTATTTTAGTCAATGGATGTAATGCTTGCATACTATCAAAACGGTTGTTAAAATAATAGCAACTTTTATATACCAAGTAAAAAAATTAGAAGTCGTTCTTAAGGAATAGTATTGTTACTGATTCCAAGAAATCAATTAGGCGCCAGTGTAAAGTCAGGCCTACGCGCTCATTCGCGTTTGTTTTCTCGAGGTTCGCATCAATCTATATTTCATTAAGATTAGATCCATTAAATTTATGCTAAAACATTTTTGAAAATTTTTCAAGTCAGTTAGGAATTGAGATTGCTGGGATATATAACCGCGTAACTAAATAAAATGTTGCAGAACTGCGGCACCTTTAAGAGACCTTTAATAAAAAGGGGAAACAAAGTTTACCAGGAACACATTTTGATGCGCGCTTTTGAAATAGAACACGTTGTCTTCGATTAATCAATTATAATGAAATATCGTTTATAGAAGCTTGTCTTGTTGTTTGAAAATTTGCCGTTAAAACAAAATATTTGTTTTTAGTTTAAAGCATTTATTCAAGATTATTTATTTCTTCACCACTGTTTACTTTATATTGAAACAAATATTTTTATGAGAATATGTGGGTACCAAACACACTTCATATTTTTCCCATTTCAATTTATAAGTGAATATAAATTCACAGTTTAATATACAATGGCACAGAAAATTGTCATAAAAATTCAAAATGAAAAAATAATTAAGGGAAACATTCAACACAACATGAAAATTTCCTTAAATAACATCTATAAAATTCTCATTATATTTAAAGAAAATATAAATGATATATTTAAATACAGAGTAACAATGTTATCAACATTAAAATACAATTTATTTAGCTTTGGTTATATGTCAAAAAAAAATCTTTTAACAAAAGCACAAACTTATTTTCTTGCCAATAAAACGCAATGAAAATCTTTTTAAAATTCCCTTTTGACATGTGAATATCAAAAAGTTATTATAATTTTATTTTCAATGCTGCAATTGACTTGTATGATGTCAACGTACATATTTTTGGAAAGAAACATTAAATGTGTTTTTTTCGGCTCAATATTACTTTGACAGTCCTTTGCACAATGCCGACATGGTTGTTGCTTTAGTTTGAATTTATTTTGAAATTGTTTAATTTTTATAGGATTTTCTCCCCCACCTCCATTTTTGAAGCCTTTGTTAAAAAAAAGAAAAATTTTATTCAGTTTCAGTATTATTCTTCTGTGATTTTCTCTTATAAATATTTATAGTAATCATAAAAATTTATGATTTTCTGCTTTGTTGTGATGAATAAGTATATAAGAATGTGTGTTTTCATTTATCCTTTCTGGTAATAAAATGTTAGCAATTTGATTTGGATTGATGTTAGATTAAGAAGCAATCAGTTTTTTTTATTTTCTGTTATTCTTTTAGAATGAAATAAAAGCTTAATTTCTGGTTGAGTACTTAAACTTCAGCTCCTTTATTAGGATTCGTTATTTTATTGACCATAAAATGAATTTTAGGCAAACACCAACACCTGAAAGTGTGCAATATAAATAACTGTGCAAGCATATTTATACACACCTGAACAATAAATTATTTAACTAATGCTTTGAAAGTATTTCTATTGGCTTATAATAAAAGCTGCAATGAAAAGTAAAGTTCCAGTATTGCATATGATTGCAAAGTCTTGACGATATTTGAATTTTGAACATTTATTTCAAAGTTATAAATATAAGTGTATCCAGCGGTCAACTGAATCGACCGCATTCTAGAAATTAATATAATACATTTACATAACGACATACTATAAAATACAGAAACAAAATAAACAACTTAAAACTCTGTCTCATTTTTATGCAAAAGCAACTACGAGAAACACACTTGCACAGTTTGCATATTTTTCAAGTTGAAGCTGATACATGCATGTGTAATAAGTGTACATGTGTTAGTAGGAATTTTAAATGCTTATAGGTCCCAAAATACTAAACCAATTTAACTAAAATTAAGATTGTGCAAATCTATGTAAAAACTCCATTAAATAAATATAATACTTGCCTAAATCGGATCAGTATTACGGTTGTAAAACGGATATAAAAAAACGTGTTTGCCTATTAATAATATAGATATACACCGACATTTTTTTAAGTTAGAAGTATACATCTGACGTAGCTGTTGCTCTCAAATATTTTGGTCATTCAATGTCTCTTCCTCTTTCATATAAAACTTCCTCACGTTAAATTTACTCTGTGCCTTTGCTGTAGGAGCCATTTCAAAACTAAAGTTATCTCAGATATTAAATTTCATAAAAACCGTTCTACTTTACCTTCAATCAAGAACTACCAAAATATATAAGCATGTGTCCTTATAAGTATATTGAATCTCAAGTTAATATTAGATATATCGAAAACTGAAAGAAATACAAATTGACTTATATGCTTGAATTTGCTGATATAATTAAATTTTATACTTAAAATTATCTCCAAAATAAACTTGAGCTTTTCCAAAGCCATTGATCCTTTGATTGACAAAAGCAAACTCTAAACCCCATCGCCGGTGGCATGATTTTGTCCCGCCACACACTGATGCAGTCGCCTGAACTATTGTGATTAAATATTTTTTACAATTCATTGAATCCCAGTAATTTACTAATCATAATACATTTCAACAATATTGTTACGATTTTGTATTTCCTTTCTATTTGTTATTTATGAGTCTTTTTTTTTTCTTTAACAATCAGCATTAAGCTAATAAAATCACGATTAAATAAATTTTATTTCTCTTAAATTTTTTTTTGAAGAAAATAATAAAAATATGTTTCGCGTAAGTGCTGTAATAAAAAATATGCCACTGATATTTACAAAAATATCTTTACAAGTCGAAATGCGTACAAAAGTATTCATTTTCCCAACAGGGTTGTTGTTAAATTTTTTAAGAAGAGTTAAACGTTCAAAATTTATTGTATTCCACAAACGAGTGAATTTCTTTTTATGATCTTTTAATATTTTTATAGACTTAAACTTTCCACCCAATAATCAAATATGTCATGGTTTATGATTTTTGTATACAAAAGCTGGATAAATACAATAGATTTTAATACAATCGTGAGGAGAGATTGACGTTCATATGTAAACTGTATGTGTGCTTAACTTTGCAATGAATTTTATGTGTAATGAATTTTTTCCAATAAAATGGAAACAAATGATTCATATCATATGAATTACAATTATATATTAAATTTGTTATGTCAGTATGACGGAAGCTGTGTATGATAAGCTTTGGATTGCTGGTGGCCGATTCTTGACATCTTATTTGATTGATTCGTCCAGAAATGTCTCTCGTTGCTAAAAATGATTTTGCAGTCAGAAATGCGATCAGCGAAAAATTATTAAGATATTATATAATGCATCCCCATTACTTGAAAGAATGATTCACCTTTCACGCCCAAAAAATATAAATCATTAAACTCTACCAAAAATGTTACACAAACAATTCGGAATAGAATCTGCCCGTTCTACTGGACAACTTCTTTAATTTGTTGTGCTTGAGAGACTATAGTTTTTTGCTTGTTTATAATTTTTATTACACCAATTTGATTATAAATTTTAGCCATAGAACCAATTAAAATATTGTCACACAATTAATTTTCTCAAAATTGATTTCCAGATTGTCTTTAACTTTATAAGAAATATTTATTGGTAAATTTTTGTAGTCATTTTTGTTTAGCAAATATTTTTTCTTATATCTTGTTTGTTTATGTAAAAGTAAATAGGGAAGGACAAACAACTTGTTTACAGATATTTTTTTGCTTGAACTCACATCTAAAGTTTTCGAAAATGTGTTGGAATAAAAAAATAATAAAAAAACTGCAGGATAAATATAAAAACATAAACTTCTTTATCAAGCATATGTCCACATACGTATGCAAACATATTTATCTATGCAAATATTCCTAAATACATAAACAAACACACTTGTTATAAAAAGTCTCTTGAAAATGTTTAAGATGAATAGAAAAAAAGAAATGCATGCTTAACCCATAGAAAGTAGAAAAAATAAAACTTTTACTTAATATTACTAGCGAGCACACTTTGGAAAGTTTAGTTTCAGAAAAGCGTCAAGAACTTTCGATAAACCTTTGATTAGGGGTTGACGGTCTCTCCGTAAGTCAATTTGGAGATATGGTGGCCCATTATAAGATCCTTGAAAATTACAAATAACTTTAGCTTGAAAACCATTTGATTCTATCTGTGAATGTAGGGAGATTACACTAGAAACACATTTGCCAGCTCTGTCAGGATCTGTCTGTCAAATTGTCTCTTACCTAAAAGCGGGTCTTTGATTGGCTGAAGTCTTAAATATGTAAATGAAAAATGCTCTACTCATTCCTCATTTTAACGGCATCTGCATAACACTCATGTTGAATGCACATACGGATAATCAGTGCGCCTATAATTGTTAGAAACCGAATCGACATAATTGATAACGCTTAGTGATATTACTGTTCAAAGTTTTCAGAGGTGGCACACTCTCTACATATGACAGAGAGTAATATATGTATATACAGCGTAAATATCTGCCTGAAATAATGTACATTCCACTGGTAAAAGTTTTGAAGTTCAAGGACTTAAGATCTCGCACATCTTGGAGCCATCAATGTAGATGCAGTTTCATCTTTCATGATAATTGAGTTTGATTCTCATTTCTGCCTACTTGAATGTTTTAATCTGATTCACTTGAGGTGCTTCGTAATCACAGACTATTCCATGAATATCTAATATTTTTAGAATAAAACTATGTCCAGGCATATTTCTTCTAAGCATCCCAAGTTCCCTTAACCTCATTTCAACTTTATCAAACATCTATGAGTGGCAAGTTGAGTACGTCTGTCACCCATCTATAAAATCTCTTAACTAATCATGCCATGATTTCAATAATCGCTGATAGGATTTTGCCTCGCATCACAAGCATCGCGACGTCCCTTCACGAGACTACTTTTGTGCTTTCTCTGAGGTGTAACACTAAATTGATTATCCTGCTTTTTACCATGTTGCCTGTACGCCGAATAATATAAAAAGCTTGTTCAATATCTAGTATATCACATTCGGTTCGCTTTACTGATGCTTAGCAGGAGAACAAAGACTCATCTCCAAAAGTTTAAGTTGGTTTGTGCTATTGCTTGTGGTCTTTTAAGAGGATACATTCCACTTACTGAAACAACTTGGATGAAATTCAGATTACATCCGAGTTTCGATCCCAGCAAAAATTTGAATAATTATCCTTAGATTGTTCATCTAAATAAAATATTTCTTTCCTTTTACTTAAAACTGTAGCCGATAATCTGATAAGACTTGATAAACGGACTAGTACTTCTACAAACGTAAAAGAGGCTTGACACATTTAAATAAGTATACGCTCTGCTGTCCACGCGACTTTTATCACTAAAGCCATGATACCATTTTTTAAACGGTCATTATGTGAATTCGCATTTTCGCATTGTTTATCTATTTGGCCGCATGTTCTACGAAATATAGTTCATCCGCTTCCGTAGCTATATTATTCAACATCCTTCTGAGCTGTCCCTTGGAAATTTCTTTATCACTTCTTTAGATTTCGAAATATTGCATACGATCGTCATTCTCTCCACCTGGCACCATCACCATATTTATGCTCTAAATTTCTGTGAGAATTTGTCATGATTTTGCGTGCTTACTTAAATGGACACCGAGACCATGTGCCAGTACCTTTTTAACTGAAGTTATTTCGGAGATAAGCTTTTAAGCTTTTCACAATGGGTTAATACATTTTTATTGCTTCACTATGACAATATTTTTTTTCCTATTTTGTATACATTTTCCTTTTCTATGTAAATAAATATATTTATTATGTAAATGCCAATATCTTACGGGTTTTTTAACTTAATTTTGTGTATGTGAGCGTTTCTTACATTTACCAACATTTCAGACAAAACTCTATACAGATGACTACGTAAATAAGTGTGTTTGAGGGTGTTTAGTTGTCTTTAAGACATGTTAAAATGTTACGTATTGCAAGCGTATACATGTTTTTCTATTCCTCACTTGAAGAATGCTTTTGTATCCAAAATTTAACATATTTTTTGTGAGTGTTAGAACATGATAAAAAAAGGAGGAAAACAATCTAACAAACCATTTACTAAAGGTTATTTTTGATTTCCCATTTTAAGCAAATTTTCTAGCAAATAGCAAATCATTTGCCTAGTTTGCTTAAGAGTGAGTGCGTGAATGTTTTGTTGTTGTCAAATATTATATATTCGCATGTGTTGGTTGATTTTTAAAAAGCATTCCCTGCCAAACCGGAAGTTAGCTTCTTTATGCTTGAATTGTTATTTTATTATTTTTTCTAGTTCAACTACTATTATTTTGACAAGTGTTTGTATTGGTAGTTATTTTTTATATATTTTTTTATTTAGAGAGTCAAAGCAAGAGAAAAGCGATTTATATTTCGATTTTACCCCTTGGTCTGTTCTTTATGATAAAAAAGAACTTTGATTTTATGTTATTTGTTTACCATTTCCGTTGGCGACGAATGAATTGAGAAAATTTATTTTAAATATTTTCTTTTAACAGATTTATGATTGAACAAATATATATAAGATGCTGAGGCTCACTTGCGTTTCCTAATACATGCCTTACTCTTGGCCATGTCTATGCCACGGATACATATGTAAATCATAAACTACTATTTACTTGTCCTTCGACAATCTGTTAGAATCTGCTTATAAGAATACAATCTATGACCGACTTTAGTTCGGGGTGCCAGAGACTAGTGAGTCTTTATGTTTATCACACATTGAAGCCTCTTATTGCGAAGCTTTGATTTTTTTTGCGTTTTGAACAACTTAACTGAGCAATTGTCCAACCGAAGCTGGCTTCTCTACGTAGGACTACAAGTAGCTTCGAAGCATATATGTACTAGTATTTGCTGTTGTTTAACAAAATACAATTTATTATTCATATGAGTTGGCAAATTCTGCAGAAAACCTCAACATTTCCTTACAATTAAAAAAAAAACGAATGAGCTACTAAATATATTCAGAAACAATTTAATTGATTTAAAAAAGAAGAATGGATTTTTCAAAATCATTTGTGTCTTTTTATACTTCTTTATTTAATCAGAAACTGCGTTACTTTACATATAATGATCTATTTAAGAATTTGATATTTCAAAAATTATGCGTCCCCGGTCAGTCTGCATGATTTTTGTAATACATTTGAGTAATGTATAGACTGTGCGATGTTTAATTTTTTGGAAAATAATCTTTAATTAAAAATTTATTATCCTTGACTTGACTTGAGCAGACAGGCAAACGTTTTTGGAACTAAGTCCTTCCAAACTAAACAACATGTTTGAAAAACGTATCATAAAATGCAAAACAACTGATAATCCTCGTCTTTTTTTTTGTAGTCGGCTAGGAATCCCGGGCACAGGTCGTACGGCAGCATCAGTTTAATTTAAATATCATTAAAATGACAGAATGTCTAATTTGGAAGCGTTTTGAAGTAAAATCATTATTGATCAATATCTGATAACTTTCAAACAGATGACTGAATTTTCTTCAATTATAAGTAAAAAGGGGAAGTCTCCTTTGCAAATTATGAATTCAGATCGATTCACCCACTAGAGTGCTACGATACCACAGGCACACAGGGAAAATACAATTAGAAAGCGCTGATTACTTCCGAACAGCTAGATTGATTTTCATAAAACCCAGCTAAGAACACTCCTGATCTTCTCACATTTTATACGAAAAGTTAAATCAAAATCGGTAAATTTTGCCTTGAAATAAGGTGGTATTGCAACTATACAGAATGTGGACTTCATATTGATCTCAGTACTTTCAAAGACCGGATAGGAGCAAGGCTTTACTTTCACATTTATTTTCTTGTGCGGATAATATTTACAACCCATAACAACTTCTACCTGGACTACAACTAAATTTTTATTAAGAATAGTAAATGATAATTTTGCTGTAATCAAATTATGACTGAAGGCCAAGCAAATAGTTCCACGTCATACATGGACACTCATTTACGCTGTAGTGTCGTGATCGAGCAAAGGCTATAAATCGTAAAAGCTCTGCACTATCGCAAATAGGTCCAAAGTACGTACAGAAGAATTTACTCACTAATTTATTAAAAATCATTATCCAAAATCTCCGAAGAGCCCCCTTTTGTATTTGCTGGTATGATATCCATCGAAATACATGCCTCAAGAGATGTGGCAGATTGTACGATGAATTTGCATTCAACTAATTGGAAAGCACGTTGGCCTGCGATTCACGAGGGTAGGTGGACGTATTCTCTGAACATGGTTATCCGGAAGACATGGTGACTTGAACTTTTGCTGTAGGTGTACTTGTTCCGTTTCGGGGATGGCCGTATTTGGTTTTATGTGAGTTTTAATGACATCATTGTGGAAGATACGCAACATGTGTTCTGCATCTGTCCACGATTCCTAAGCTGGAGAGAGAACTGGGGTGTAGTTTTACGCCTGGCAGAATAGTTTCGATTATTTATAACTGGTAGAGTGACTGTAATTTAGTGAAATTGATTGTATTGGAACTCCGTAGGTTAGAAGAAATTCGCAGAAGAATCAGTATAGTTTAGTTACCCTACGTCTCCACGAGCCATCGACATGAATATGACGACGATAGAGCAACGGTATTATATGTAAATATTCTTGTATGTGGCGAATACGTGTAGATGTTCCGCCTGCTCATACAATTTTTAGGTTGTGCAATAGAGACAAAATTTTTTTTATTTCACTGTCTCTTTTACTCTACTTTAAAAATTCCATTTCATGGCGAACATAGTTGCTTAGCCACATGCTCGGGCATCGAAGTCAGAGCATGAATGAAACATGGACATGACCGGTCTACATTATATATTTTTTTAATGTATGCTAGAATCCTTATTAGGTTAATATTAAAATTACCATAATTATGTCAGACTTACTTACATTCTAGCACTGACTTCTTGAAAATTTCGTAACATAGTCCATGTTTTGTTTGTATTTGATCAAAATGTTGCGCCATATTATTGTTGCTCATTTTTATATTATTTTTATTCGTAATTATAATATTATTGTTATATGGAAAATAATGCTATAGGCTTAAACAACAATATATCATAGAATCACCTTGGTTTCTTTATGCCAGGCTTTCACAACGATACAACGATACAACTTAATTATATTATGATTCAACTAAAAACCAAATATTTCAATTACAGTATGTTGCTTATGATTATGGTTGGCACAGCCATGTTTTTTTTCTTTCGTGTAACTTTACAAATCTATTGTTTACTCAACTGTGGCGCCAACTACTTAATATTATATAAATCTTTAATCATATTTCGTCTAGCAAAGAGTCATCAATTAATCTATTTGTTCAGTATGTGGCATTAGAATATTCTATAATACGATATTATTTTCACATAGATTTTCTTATGTATATTTCTTAATGCTTCATTCTCAGCAAATCCTCAACAATTTGTTGGTTACATACCAACACACAATTCGCATTTGTTTAGTACTTATAAAACGTTTGCCTACATTTAGCTCTATAATCATTTAATTAATATAATTAATAACAACATTTATATATTCAGGATGTCCTTTTTCAGCCAGAAACCATAAAGAGAGAAATAAATGAAAGCAAACTGTAAATGGCTACAATTATATAAATACATTAATTAAGTAACCACAAGACTAAGACGATTATTTTAGTACAAAAATAGTTGCACATTCAACAAAAATAAATGCCTTGAATGGTAAAACATATGACAAGTAATATTATATTAGATTTGCTGAATACTTTTTAAGGATGTAAAGCACAAAAAAATCTATTATGCATGCATATAAATATGTATGTTGTGTGTATATAAGCAAATGCTAGTGCTATTTACTTGTAATCTTACAATGTTTCGTATTGTTTGTGTACTTATGCTAACAAATATAAATACTTATGTATTTGTGGCTTCTTGTTTATGTGTGTAAATAGTTTACGTGCGTTTGTTTGTGTATGTTCCTTTTGTGTGTCTTATTTGCAGTATTCTCCAAACGCGTATTAAATTTTGTAGTGATTTTTGTTTTGTTTTATACATTTTATATGTTTGTTGTTGTTGTCCTTTCTAACTATTTTTGCTGTTGTCAACAATAAAATAAACAAATTATCACATGACCAGTGCCAACTTAAATTTTGAGAATGGCAAAACAACAAATTAAAACAATAATAACAAACTTAGAAATCTTTTCGAAAATTCACAATACAAACACATACATACGTACTCGTATGTACACTGGTACATAACTTCAACTAAGAAAGAACACACATATTACACACACACATATCCTAAAATAAATGACGCCATATGATGTGTAGTTTTCCATTAATTATGGTAACAAATTGTTAACGTAAACAGTTTTTGTCATACAAAATTCATTTGCACATAAACAGATATACAAATTTAAAAATATGAATGTCATTATGGCACAGTTGGGCCAATCAAAGGAAAAATCGTATGCT
The DNA here is from genome assembly GCA_956483585.1 of Gymnocheta viridis. Lineage (NCBI taxonomy): Eukaryota > Metazoa > Arthropoda > Insecta > Diptera > Tachinidae > Gymnocheta > Gymnocheta viridis. The sequence goes on from OY101443.1 coordinate 65,961,892, forward strand.
TTCGTAGATCTGAACTGATTTTTGTGTGTATTTACATTTCTAAGGGCAGATAAGCAAAAGGACTATAAAAACGACTTTTGGAAAGAAAGCAAAATGTAAATTCAAAAGTCAGAAATAATAATTTGGAATACCCTTATAGACTAGAAGATTGTTTGTCTGCTGGCACACCAAAAAGGTTCAACCAATTTGTGTTTCTTAAAATAAAACATAATAATTTTATAGTTTTACAATAAACATATTGTAATGTTGGTCAAATTTGGATTAGAAAATATAATCAGCTTTGGAAAACTTTCTCGCGTCACCACATAATTGCTTGCAATAACTTATAAGTCATCGTCTTCTCCAAGATATTTTTACATTTCATTACTCTTAATAGCATCCATGCTTAAACTACAGATCTTTGTACTCGGTAAGAACGATCTTCGGATAGTCGCAGCATAGCTTACCGGGCTTTGCGACCAAGTCGTAACTGTCTTTTCATTGGCTTGAACTTAAAGCCCCGACGCTTCCCTTATTGATGATCCAAGTGTTGCAATCGGTAGCTCTGAATTTTTATAATTATTACCATTATCAGCCCACTGTACAGTTAGTTAAACAAGGCTGGATTAAAATTTCTTTGGATAATTTGGATTTGAAATCTATTTTAAGGAAAACTTGTATGAAAAATTTGTCTTAAAATACATTTCAAATACAAAATTTTTTTTTATGAATACCGGCCTTCGGCCCAATAATTGACTTCGCATTTAAATGTCATTTAGCTAATTGGCACTTAAATATAAGTTGCATTTAAATACAGTTTCAGTTTTTCAGTGTTATATTATTGTTTGTAATTAATTACGATATAAATATGTCAGCATCATGAAATTCTATTATTATTTTTAGAAAAACAGCTGTTGAACAAAACTAAAGAAAAAATTCTAATGTGGATTCCTTTTCAGGCTGAAAATAACAACAATGATAGGTTGCTGCAGGGTTTTAAAAGTTTAAAACAATTTAAAAATACATAAAATGGAATAATATTAATAAAATAAGTCCAAATTTCACGCCAAGAGCTATTGACCGCAAATTTTAAGTTTACTTTGTTGCGCGAAACACAAAACGCAAAAACATATGTTTGGGTATGTATGTGGGCATAACTTAAATGGACTTTAAATGTAGAAGAATGGTCATTTAAGTTTCATTTAAATGTCACTTAGTTTTGCACTGAGAAAATGAAATTGGTACTTAAATGAGTAGTCAATTATTGGGCCTAAAGGGAGTGAAGAAAGCAACATTTCACTCTTTTCCCTTGGAAAAAACTGTGGTCTCACCACAAAAATCGTTCAATGGATTCAATAGAACGACCAATTCTTATGTATGGGATCGTTGTGTGGTGGCAGTCCCTAGACCAGTGCTCTTCGCAGTACCTCTACGGACCCATTGGGGATGCTCCTGCAACTACTACTATTGGAGATAGTAGGGAAGGAGATAGCAATAACCTCAGCAATCCGTCTTCGGAATACCTCTCTGTGGAACGGAAATGGTACCGGCCACTGCAGAATACTCAAAGATGAAGCTTGGCGGTGGAAGATTGACCAAACTTGCCCTTCTTTGTTAAATGAACGTCTTTATAAAACCTGGATACCACCTGTACAGAATTGTGGATAAATGGTTCTCCTGGCAGAAGGAAAAGCGTTGATTTTTATACGGACGGTGCCAAAGCACAAGAAGTTGTGGGTTATAGATTCTTTTCAGAGTCTTTTCGAATTACAAAGCGATTTCCGGATCACTACAGTGGCTTCTAGGCATAGATCCTTGCTATAAAAAAAGTTGCGGATTTGTTGAAAGTGAATGTTACTTCAACGACTTTAATTAACATACACACTGATAGTCGAGCAGCTATTATGGCCCTTGAATCACCGCTTCTAAGAACAACAATAGCCCTTGAGTACCGTTCATCTCTAAACGAGATGACAGAGCAGTTTGTTATCAGGATTATCTATACACCGGGGCATAATGACGTTCAGGGGAATTCTAGGGCTTATGAGTTTGCTATAATTAAGACAACCTTACAGGATCCGCCAGATTTGGAATGTGTGGCTCTAACCCTACTCTCTTGCAAACTCAGACTTAGGCGCAAGACAGAAGATGAAACAAATAGAAAATGGGAAACAAGAAATTATTGCATAATCATCGGGCAGTTATGGACCCATCTTAATAGGGAAAATACAGCTATTTTGCTTTTAAGAAATAGAAAACAAATCTCAATTCTAGTGTCCACGATAACCGAACACTGTGTTTTTTTTTTTTTTTTTTTAACTTGGACCAGCACTCAGGGGATGACCCCTACATATGCAATGCATTGTGCCGGAACTAGGAAAATTGGTTATAGGAAGGAGGATAAAGGGAGTAGTGTTTGTGGACGTTCGATTTGAACTTTCCCACACTGAAAGTAACAGGAAAGACCTCTGCAGGAAGTTTATTCCACATGCGAACTGTTCGGCTAAAGAACGAATTTTCTCTGTAATGCGTAGTGCGATCCACTGGCATATCAACCACAAATGGATGCGCTCTTAACGAAGAACGTGTTGTTCGTACAAATGAGCGGGTTTCGGGAATAAGTTCCCTGATTTCATTAGAGCACATTCCATTGTAGTAGCGATAAAACAGTGAAATACATCCCACATTGCGTCGATGCTCCAGTGAGTCAATAGAGTTGGCTACCCTACTGTCACCGATGAGCTTCTTCGCCCTCTCCTGTACCCGGTCGAGTAACTTCAAAATAGACTTTGAAGCACCGGCCCATACATGAGAGTTGTATTCCATTTTCGGTCGGATATAGGTGGTGTAAATATTAAGGAGATCAGATGGAGTGAAGTATCTCTTACACCGTCTTAGAAAGCCGAGGCACTTGAATGCTTCTTTTGAAACCTGAAAAATATGATCAGTCCATCGAACATCACATTTAATTTTCATGCCAAGAACATCAAGAGTTTCTGATTCCTCAATATCTACACCACCCATTATTACAGATGAAGCAGCATGATTGTACGTACATTTGTGTGTAAGCATACAACACTGGGTCTTGCGAGCATTAAATTCGACCCTATTCGCACGTCCCCATTCATGGATTGCTAAAAGATCATTATTTATCGAATCATTCATATTTTGCCTCATTGCCGCGATCTCCGGCAGGCTTGGTCTGTTATTGAATGAATATGAATGGCACATGCTGCTGTCATCTGCAAAAGAGTAGATAGGATTGGAAGTTTGAAGTAGAAGGTCGTTTAAGAAAATAAGAAAAAGTGTGGGAGAAAGAACGGATCCTTGCGGTACCCCTGAATTAATCTTGAACTCGTTTGATGAGATCCCTTCTATAACAACTCGTATAGTGCGATCTCTGAGAAAGCTTGATATAAATCGAGAGAAGACATCACCGACACCAAAAGCAATAAGTTTTGACAGAAGTGCACCATGCCAAACTCTATCAAACGCCTTGGAAATATCTAGAGCCACCACCTTACTCTCGCCAAAATGGTGAATAGAATGACACCATCTTTCCGATAGAAAAGCCAGTAGGTCTCCCGTAGAGCGACCCCTACGAAATCCATACTGGCGGTCGCTAAGTAAGCTGTTGGACTCTAAATATCTCACAAGATGGAAGTTTACCATACTTTCCATAACTTTGGAAAGTGCTGAGCAAATTGCAATTGGGCGGTAATTTTCAGGGTTGTTAGCCTCTCCTTTTTTGGGGATTGGCGTTACATTAGCAACCTTCCAACACATTGGAAATTCACCAGCATGGTACAATGTACTGAAAAGGTTAGCTAACGGACGCGCTAAAGTCGAAGAGCACTGCTTCAAGACCAGTGCTGGAATACCATCCGGCCCAGGAGATTTATTTATGTTGAGATCTGCTAAAACCTTTTTAACTGCACGGGCTCGAAAGAATATTTTAGGCATAGTTACAGATACTCTTTCAAGCACGGGCAGTGGTTGAGTGCTTTCCGGCAAGTGGGAGTTACTTGCAAATAATTCAGCCAGAAGGTTAGCTTTATCAACCGGGTTAGTGAATACTTGATCATCCTTTAAAAGAGCTGGAATTGAGGAACTAGCATTATCCTTTACTCTTTTAACGAATGACCAAAAGCTCTTACTACCCCGAGGGGCATTAAGAACTTTAGCACGAAGGCACTGCTCGTACAAAGCTTTTTGCTGCCTTAATACTTTGGCACATGAAGATCTCGCCCTTTTGCGTAGCGAATCAGTATCGGCATTTTTGTTATTACGCCATATACTGAAAGCTTCCTCTCTGGATTTGACTGCATTTTTGCACGTCAGATTAAACCACGATTTCGCTCTAGGTTTAATGGATATTTGCTTAGATGGAATGAAAGCTTTCATTCCCTGCAAAATTACGCCTTCAACAATTTCCGCCATGGCATTGACATTATTGTCTAAGAAACAAAGCTTCCAGTTAAAATGCCTAAAGAATGCGTTGAGCTCAGCCCAACGAGCCTTTTCGTATATGTATTTTGTACGTTTCGTAGCTGTTTGAGAAACGTTGTGAAGTTCTGAAGTCAAAAAGGAGGCGGAAATGGTGCAATGGTCCGAGTTACCGAGAGGTGCATTTACGCTCACTTCATACTTTTGAGGGTGTGAAGTTAGAAACAGGTCAAGAGTATTGTGTTGGTGCCCTTCAACGCACGAAATATGTGTTGGCTCATTCACTAGTTGCGCTAGGTGGTTGTGCGCTGCAAATAACTCAACATATTGGCCTTCTGGGGTTGTGTGGCTCGAATGGTGGAGCCAAGATAAGTTGTGAACATTGAAATCACCAGCAACAACAATTTCACTGTCCGGACAACTTTCCAGGATCTTCGATATGGAGTCGGAAAGGGCATCGAAGCCAGAAAAAGTTTTATCCCTTTCCGCATTTGGGCTTCTATATAGGAACCCGAAATGTAATGAGTGTGACCTGATTTTGAATTTAACCCAGAGGCAGCTAAATTCCGGATCACTCGTGCCTAAAGATTGCTGGCACTGGTACACTACTTCATTTCGTATATAAAGTGCAAGGCCTCTGTGAAGGTTAAAAAGTGATAGGAGGTGATACCCTGGTATATGAAAATCCTGTGGATCAGCATCCTCAGATACCTGGGTCTCACATAAGGCGAAGACGTCCGGCCGATGGACACAAACGTGAGCATAGGCAGAGAAGAAATTCGCCCTCAGCCCACGTATGTTGCAGAAGTCAATTTTGAATCGCCCTGTCATAACAATGGTAGGAAAATTAAAATCGAGCGTTTTTTTGTATTATTTTACTGATAACAGTGTTGTTAATTGTTGCTATTATAACTGCTCAGTGACCAGTGTTATACCTTCGTCACTGAACAGTCTAACAACAATTAACACAATGCATCAGTAAAATAACCTAATTTGGAATTTTGTCACATGGGAAGCACAATAACAATGCTAAAAAAAAAGAGCCATAAAAGCCCTGATCTGGTCATTGTATCAAAAAACGACCCGTTGTGCCAACACTGGTTTTGCTGTGCCAACACTGTTCTCTCAGAGAGCTCTTTTATTTTTACTGTTTTTATTTGTTTTTGTTTTATTTATTTATCATGTAAGAATGTTGTAATTGTTAAATTATTTTATGAGTTTTTAGTTTTTGTTTTTTTTGTTATTTGATAAGTTTATGGGCAATATTTTTAAATTTTGAGTTTTTTGATTTTATGTTATTGCTTATTTTAAACAAATATATATGTATGTATGTATGCCGCGGACGAAAACATTTAATTTTTAAAACACTTAAACAGGGATAGTGAACACAATAAACGCGGACAACGAAAGGGACACGTGCGAACGGTACGGATGACAAACTACTACCACCATGTCATAGGCAGGCATGCACAAAGGTTAAAGGTCGAACACAATGATTTTTGCCGTAGCTGCCAAGATATTGATGAAGAAGAGAGCGTAGAACATTTTCTGTGTCACTGTCCCGGGCTGGCAAGAAAAAAATGACCACAACGGACGCTCTTGAGTTCAGGCAACTTTCTGACGCAGCCAATGTTGAACTACTACCCTGGTTCGTTCGACGGTGGGGACTCCGCATAAGTAGAGTCCCCGTGGTAGCACAATGGACCAAAACGATCTAAGTGAGTCAGAGATTCTGGCTGCCGCTCTTACCTAACCTAACTCTAACCTAACGTTTAAGTTTATAACAACGTAAAGTTACATCTAACTGGGTGGTCGCAAGATTCGATACTTTAGTTGATACCATGTCGTAGGTTGCAACGGTAAGAAAGTTAATGTTTTAAGAAATTTATAAAGCTTACAATCTTATAAATTGATATTGATGGTGCGAGCATTTAGTTTTAATAATTATGTATTAATATTCTTGACTTTGGATTATGAAGAATTCAAGAATATAAATACGTAATTTCCCACCTAACTGTATCGTTTTCAAGTAACTAGAATATGCCTGCTGGTCGAAATTCGATCCCCTTTTTTAAAGTATACCTATTTTAGTTGCATTCATTTAAAAAGCAATAACCAAAATACAATTGCATATAAACACGCACATTTGAGTAAGCTTAGGAAACATTAATTTCTTTAATACTGAACCAATTTAAATAATATATAGTCGGGTAACTGAAGCTTAACAATTTTTCCCATTTGGTAAAAAAATGAAGAAAATCAGGAGGCAAAGAAATGAGAAAAATGGATCTAAAAATTTCTCCTTGCCCTTTTTATATAATAGAGTATCATTTGTTACATCAGTATTTGCACATCTTTGTTATTATTTCAAATACTTTTCTGGTAATGAGCTGCCCCAACATGGTCTGCACTGATGTCAAATAGAGAATTATATATCCATATATCCAGCAGATCATAATGTACAATAAACTTTTGATTGTAATGACAATTAAAAAAACGTTTAAACAAAATTTCCGATTGACTTCGTAGGCTTTCTAAGCATATGTATGGATGTGTTTGTAAGAACGATAGTTTACACACATATTTCATCACACATGTGCATTAAAACTTGCCTATTTATGTATGAATACACTTTGTATTATAATTTCGTATGACCTACTAATGAATTTGTTATTCTTAAGAGAGAAAAACAGAGAAATCTCAGTTTAAACAAACCAAATATTTCCTAATTAGTACATATACACAATATGTGTCATGTCTATGTTTTAACATTAAACTATTTTTGACATAGAAGGCCTGATATACAAGTAGAACATATCAAAAGCAAAATAAATGTTTAATCTTTGTCAAATTGTAAAGATTTAGGATTGTATGAGTGCAAAAGATGTTGCATTATTTATAATATAATTTTTAATACTCGTAACATTTTGGATTTTTACTGATGTATTTCTAATGCCATTTTTATTATTAATTTTTAGATCATGTACGTGAATTTAGTTGCGGCAAACTTTACTATCGCACATTCCATTTGGATGAGGAACGGGATTCGTTATATGTTGGTTCCATGTAAGTATATTAATCATTTTGAGTTTTTGTATGGAGGAAAAAGAAAAATCTTTAATTGATTTAATTAATGCTAATAACGCAGGCTTGAGTTCGTTTATTCAAATAACTGCTTACTTTCCATAAAAAATACAGGAGTTATCAATTTAACTCTTGTATCTGTATACATTTATGTGTCAAATGTCCGTTGCGTCGTAGCTAATAAACGGCTAAATCTTTCGATAATACTCAATGTAGACAAGAAAAAATTTAACGATCAGTAGCAACTCTGACGCGCAAACAAAAAATGAAAAATAAGTAAAGGTGGTACATAACCACATTTCTTTTGGGTAAATTGGGGCACTACTGTACCCGTTGATATGTAATTGCTAGCATACGTGCTAAATTTGAGTTTTCTAGGGCTTGAGGGGTGCCCCTCCTTTTCGCAAAGGGTTGTGAGAAAATGTACAATTACTTAATTTTTCTGTTATTTATGTGTAGTTGTTAGCTCCAGTCTGCTAGGGCTTCAGGTGTTACCCTTGATATTTTGATAGTAGTCAAAGGGGGAATAAATCACGGATTGTATACGTCAATAAATCGGAAACTGTTAAAGTTAGATAGATTATAACATATATGATATGTCTTCCCAAAATTTTCCTAAAGCGGTAGCGATCAGTTCTGATTCTCGTACATGCAAATAACTTGCAACTTTAACATGGCGTTATCATTAGATGCGACATTGGCATAATAAAGATTGTCTCTTGGTGACGAGTCCAAGTTTTAATCTTAATATGCTTGTTTAGAGAAAGTTACTATTCATGTGTGTTTATTATGAAAGTTCCACATTATACATCAAGTGAATAAAATTTGTATTCCCCAATTTTTCTTTTTGTAAAACCGATTTTTATACGAAAAAACATGATCATTTCAAACAAGCCAGAATGGTACTAAATTTTTGCATCTACGAAGCTTGATCATATATTTTTATTTATTTTTATTACGCTCAATTGTCTCTCCAAAATGCTAACATTGTTATTCAAACAAATTCTCAGTGGTAACGTAGCGTGAACGTTGAGGACAATTCCCTGGAGGGTTATTAGTTATAAGTGCCTTAAAATATAAATTCTTTAAGTCAAACAGATACAATAGAATTAAATTATAAATTTAAGTATTTAATAATAACTCTATTATATCAATTAATATTTTTTTTCTTTTAGGGACCGCATATTCCGCTTAAGCTTAAAAAATATCTCATCATCAACATGTGACGTAAGTATTAAAATTTTTCAATAAATAATACTGTTAACAAAAACTATTTTTTTGTCATAAAATTTGCCATTTGAATATTCGTCCTCTTTTATTATTATTATTTTTTGTTTCTTCTCAATTGTTAACCGACAATCACATTTATATTTATCATGTGCATAATATGATTTATTCCATTATGCAAAATATGGACGCTAAAATACATTTCAAATCCCCCAGTTGTACATTTTATGGAATAAAAAAAATGTATTTAGTTAGAATACAAAACTAGGACAAAAAAATATTTAAAAAAAGAAACAATGAAAGAAGACTTAAATTAAAAATGCAATAAATCTATAAAAATTAAAAAAGCGACATAAACAACTGGGAAAAAGTGACAAAAAAATATAACAAAAAATAATAAATATAAAATGGAAAAACTAAAAATATATGCTAAAACTTATGTTAAGGCTTAGCATCAGAAATGGGAAACTCTACAGATAATTGTAGTGCCGACTGGTTTTATTGCAAATAAATCAATTTCAAATCATCTCTGAAGCAAACTATATTTTTTTGTAAAGCATTCACCAGCTGAATTTGGGCAATAAGCTGATTTGTCGGAAAACTCTTTTCATTTCATTCAAGCATAAAGCGGTACTACATTTCAGGGTTTAAGATGGTAGAACTTTTTAGTAGCGACTGAAGAGGGATTCTTCGTCCACCCTGGGGATAATTAATTTGACTAATTGGTTTTGTCTCCCTCCAGTATGTAAACTTAGTACTAATACCTCTAATTCATCTATAAATACTGGCATAAAACTGAAGAAGTTCTTCAATATGGCTGACCAGAGTTCTAGCTAATACCACGCTAACCAGTAAAGCTCTAGAATTTTGTAATCTCCACGATCACCTGTTGGATGTGTTATAAATCAAAAACGTGGGAGAAAGGAAATTATGGCAAGTTTGTTCTAACTATTAGCAGCCTCTGTCGGCTGGTTCATAGTTTGAAATAAGGTAGCTGCAGCACCTTTTTAAAGGCTCTGTGAAGCAGTTTTTCAATCTATATAACAAAGTTTCATATAGGGGTATTGGTAGGCGAGTTACGTCAGAGGTAACGCCGATCGCAATCAGACTTAATATAAATTGGAATAAATAAATTAGCAGGATCGATAACCCAACTTAATTCTACATAAAGTTGTGTAATTGATATCCAAGTACTTTTCATTCACTTGAAAAAGAACATTGTTTAAATCACTAATAGTAAAAAATTTATATCAGATATAAAAAGAAAAAACAATTAAAAAAGATAAATAAAACTAAAGCTCTTATTTTTTTCATAAGACTCCAAAGAGGAAACTTAAATCGCGCATCAAATTCGCTCTGGTCTAATATTGCTGTAGAGTTCTGACGTTGGAAAAGTTTCCATGCTAATATTGACTAGAACATTACTTAACGTTAAAATCTGATGCCTCCGTGAAATATATATTTTCCAGGACAACCATAGGTCCAAATTTGCTCAAACTGCATCCGAAATATTCTTAGAAGACTTAAGCATTCAGTATTAGTAAGGTTATTCGATGTCTGATTGTAGTCCAAGGCAAGTGTTTTTTTAAAGGGATTATTAACATTTATATACTGTGCCTTGCTTTATCAAAGTGGCATGCACAAGCATACTTTAAATTTTGAGCAGCTGAACTTGGGCACATTCACAAGCAGGCATATAAATCCGTTTGATAAAACACCAGCCAAAAATAATGCTTCTCCTAAACCAGGCTTGTGAACGAAAATTGTTTTTCATTGGTTCTTCCTGCTTCGAAATACGCTTTCGGAAAGCAGGATCTTTGTTGTCCTATTTTGTAGCTCTCTTTTTGGCGCTAAACTCTTCTTCGTGCAAAGCATTGAAAATTCACGAACATCACGTATCTTTGCCTCTTTAGCCCATTTAGTTTTAAACTATGATGTTGTGTACATAAAATCGTTAAAAAGCAAAAAATTAATATGAATGTCGCTCTTCATTTGATTTAATGAGAGAATAAATAATTTGGTATTTAAAATAGTATCAGAGATCTCTACAATCTACCCCTGCTTAATCAGAAGCACTTCAGAACAACTCATTGGGAAAGCAAGCAAATTTGTTGTTGCTTCCAGAAACCTAATATTTGTTGGTGGTTGCTCTCGAAATAGTAAGCACTGAAGAAAATGTAAAAACTGTACTTGCAAGATATCAAGGATCCGGTGTCCCTTCAAAAAGATGAAAAAGAGAGAAAGAAAGCACTCATAGCATTTACAACAAAGACGATTAGTTGGTATGTTATAACACAGAACTGTGCATTTGTCGAAGGATATGGAAATCCTTTGTGGAGCGTACTACATAAAGTGCCTGCATAATGAATATTAAGACTTATTTTCTCTGTTTCAAAAACAAAAATAAATAAATCAAGAGACGTTGCAAATATTTAAAGTGTGTATTTGCATACTCCACAAAATCTTCTTTGGCTACTCCTAGAAGATATTTCAACATTATTTCTCATTTTTTTGCTCTCTGACTAGTTGGATCAGCAAGAAAACAGATATGTGAAAAATTGCAAATATTTATTAGTTTTATAAGGAATCGAATAACTTAAATAGTTCCCTGGTATCACAATTATGACTTCTTCTAAAGGATTCTTTTATTTTACCCTTTTGATTATTTTACCTGAAACTATTTGAAATCGATTTACGAATCTCGTTCTGGGTATAATATTAACTACCACTACTATCAACAACTAACCAAAAAAAAGGACTACAGCATGAAAATTGAAGAACTACAGCCAAAGCTTTGTTTCTAGCGCTAAATTGTGCTTCAAAAATAGAATTAAATTTGTATGTTTCTTAATACAAATATGTGTAATTTTTATTTATAATGTATATAAATGTACGTGTATCTCTCAAAGGTATGACAATAGATTTATGTCAGTTTTGGTAAAAAAAAATGTGGGTATAAAACCAAATTGCATAAATTTTTTATGAAATTACATCCCAAGTGAAACTAAAAAGCGAGTAAAATAGAATAATATATGAGTTGCAAAGAAAAAAAAACAACAAAATATAAATGCCACAAATCTAAATGAAATCTACCATGTACACAAACTAAAATGATTTAGAAAAATGCTTTGAAAAAAATCCCCTTAACTAAAAAAATAAAACATTTTCAGATATATTTTTTCTTTTCTTTTTTACTTTATACAATTTTATTTGCACTTCATATTTTTTAATTCTAACTACTGGTCATACGCTACTGGCAGCAGAAAAAAAGAATATATTAAAAACACTAAATAAAAAATATTAATTTACTTTTACTGCCACAACAACCAAATAACTACTTTTGCTCCTGTTTTACTTTATTTTCGTTTGAAATATGTTTGGAAACGCAGAAAAGGAGCACAATATACCTGAACAGTTGTTGGTTGTTGTTTTCCGGTTTAAGTGCAAAAAATAAAAAGTCTCATCTCATGGGGGCAAAAATTTTAAAAATAACATTTGTAGTGGAATGTGGTTTTCCATGTACGAGTACGCTCATTTTATTTTTTAAATGTATGAATGCATTATTGTGTGCTATTTTCTTTGTTTAATATAATTTTATAGTATGCTTTTAGGCTTTGTACAAATTTGATGAAAGTTTTTTGTTATTCGAGTTACTCTTTTACACATACGACCGACAATGTGTCAGATCTAAAAACATTTTAAAAATCTCTTTAGGTAGTAAATATTTTTTTTTAATAGTAGTGAGTAAAACTGCGCTGCTTTTTGGATATCCAAGATCTACTTATAAAAACTTACAACAGCTACTTTCACAGTTGAAAAGAGTACGATGCATACTTCATGTATCTTTTCAGAAAGTTGATATTTAAATAAGTGCCTTTTAAAATAACTAACTTGTTGAAAACGTATCTTAAAGATAAGCGTTTTGTTGAGAGGTATAGAACTTTAAGTTAGCAAAATTGTGTGCGAGTCATTTTGAAAGCTGTTGTTTGTTTTGTTCTTAACTGGATTGTCATTTCATCATATATAATATAAATGACGCCTACCAATAAACTAAATTAATTATTAAGTCAATTAATATAAGCAAAAAAACTTTTGCTGAGTGAATAATTTGCCGTAATTCGCCTGTTGATTGTCACCAACACACCGCTGAACCATTTGATGCGGTACTATGTAAAGATTGACGGTTGACGCCTTAGAATAAAACGTTCGCCACATGATCTTTGCCTTGCGCCCACTATTGCTGGAAAAATTATCGAAAATTTACCTTCTCGATTGGACTAAAAAGCATATCTGTATTATTAATAGGAAAACACGTTTTTTTGTCCCTTTTACGGCCGTAATACTGCTCCGATTTTGGAAAGTTTTATATTTATTTAAAGTTTTAATTTTATTTAAAACGGTTCGATATTTAGGGAGCTATAAGCGTTTAATGTTGCAACTAACACATGCACACTTATTACACATGCATGTATCAGCTTCAACTTTTAAAATAAAAAAGTGTGCAATTGTGTTTGTCCAATTTGCTTTTGCATAGAAATGATACAGAGTTTTAAATTGTTTATTACGAATGTTTTTTGTTTTGTATTTTATTGTATGTATTTATATAAATGTTTAATAAAAATTTTTAGAATGCGGTCGATTGAGTTGGCCGATGGATAAACTATTTTAAATAAAAAGGCTAAAAAATTATATTTTGAACAAAGCCAAACTCACGGCAGTTAACAAAACTTATATGTATTTTATTTCATAAAATCCTTTTTAGGATTTCGGTCATATCTTAAAAACTGGCCATGCTAGATTCAATAAGAGCTTACTAAATTTAAAATAAATTAATTCATTGTAAAATTATTGTTAAATTGCTGTGGAAGTCGGTACGTATTTTCTCTAAAAAAATAATATTTTTGAGATGGCATAAATACGAAAATGATTTTGCAATGCAATTTTTATAGGAATACGTTAATTTACTGCTTTCAAAAACTAGTTCTAGGCACTCAATGAACACGATGGTGGTCAAAATACAAACATATTTTTAAAACATACACTGCCGAACTTTGTTGTCAAAAATTTGACATCAGTCATAATCACATCTTCGTGGAAAAAATTAAATGCTTTACTTTCGAACAAAGTTGGGAAATATTGCAATCTTATTATCGGAAGTTGAATTCGGGTCAAAAATTAAAAAAAAAAAATTGGTATCAGTCTTGTTGATATCAATCTGTCACTTTGAATCTGCAATTTGCCCACTTTAAACTTTTTCTTATACAGAAACGATCCACATCCCTAAGCAGCATTAGCAAGATAGAACAAGATACCGCCAAGCAGGACTTGAAAAACTTAATTGACATTATAAGCAACCACAAAGGCGGTCGCGGTAGTGTCATGAATAAAATCGTGTTCCATAAATAATGAGGGTACTTGCTACTTACAATATTCCAAAAATATTAAATTTATTTTTTATAATTTTCTAAAAAAAATACTTGTATTTAGACCAACCGATATATACGAGTATTAATGCTGAATATATATTTTTTAAACCTTAGCATTTTTAATCTCTCACATAAAATAACACTCTTTTACTTGACACTGTAGTAGTTTTTACAAATAAAAAGAAGTCATACCATCACATTTCTCGCAAGACTAATAATTTACTAATATGTTAGTATATAATACAAAAAAGTCCCTTTTTAAAATGTAGAAAGGAAAAACACTAACAGCGAAAATCTCGTTCTTTATTACTCAACTATGTTTGCAGGGTTTTATTTAGTTTTAAGCCACAAACATTCTTTTTATGACGAGACACGGGACTCATAATGTGAGCTATCCAAAACACTCAAGCACATAAAAGGATTGTTATTTGTTCTTAATACTTGGTGTAATATAGACAAAATTTAAACTCTTATTAAATCTGCGCCTTAGTAGAAAATTTAAGGTGAATGGATTTTCTTTTAGTATTTTTAAGCAAGGCATTAGCCTTTTGGTCATAAAACTGTTTTGTATTTGGCTAAGGATGTATTTTCAGTACTTAACTTAATCATATTGAATTTATTAATTTTTGAAATATTTTATTACCTTATAAAAGCATATTGGAGTTGTTAGGAAATATTTTATTAGTTAGTTCAGTAGCTTTGAAGTTATAGAGGAAGATGAATCAAAAAGATGTTCATACAAAATTCAATAACTTTTGATATCTTATTGATATCTTTTTGATATCTAACCTTTCCACTTCTTTTGAATGAAATGAAAGAGAATACACATAGTTCAAAAAATCTTGGAAAGTTTGTATAAAATAGAAACTACCGCGTTATTTGCTATATTTCTTATTTTAACCCGAAAAATCGTTAAATCGAAAACACCATTAATTCCTAAAAATAAAAGGGCAAATACGAATTATTGGGATTCTACAGTACATAAATAAATTAATCACACGAATGAATTAAGGCAGAATTAGCGAAGCAATACAAAAGCTTACCAAATTTAAATGTACCGTAGTTGCAACGTACCAATCTGTATAAAATAGAAATTCCTAACGTTGTTACGCGACATTTGTAAGCCAGATGGGCTGTTTCTTTGGTACAAGTTAAGGGGGTATTTCCGCTCTAATTTTTTGTACTTTTTGATAATAATATTTGTGAACTTTTGACAAAACAACTTAAAATAATGTATATTTGTATATATGTGTACATACATATCGTCATATAAAATGCAAAACGGCCTATCTTTTTTTTAATTTTTCGGGAGAGACAAAAAGCTTAATAAAAAGCAAACTATTGTGATCATTAAAACTAATGTTTCTAGGTAGTATCATTAATAAAATCGGAATTAATGATACCATGCTGAAAAAGACAATATTTGTTATCACAATAGTTTGCTTTTTATTATGTTTTATATCTCTAGTGAAAATTTTGTTATAATGTAAATAGGCCCTTTTGCATTTGATAAGACGATATACATGTTTTGATGTATATAATATACAAATACATATATAACATAAATGTGATATATACGTATATATATATATATATATAAAATAATTTAAATGGTATAATTTTTTTTGTATGGACATATAAACACTAATTTGTTGTTTATATTTTATATTATAATTTTATAATGTAAATGTGAAATAATAAATAATTTTTATATACATACATACACAAAATAAACTTCTGATATCATTTAAATATCTTAGGTACCTTTTCTGCACAAGTCACCAATTGAAAATTTTTAATACCCATCACTGTGTTGTAAACAGCTGTTTCTTTTTCCTGGCAATAAAACAAACAATATAAAACAAACGTACGTTTTTAAATGTTCCGTAAGTGGACCAACATGCTAACAGTACGGTACGGTACGGGTACAGCAACGCTCGGCTAACGTGGCCTTTATACGCTCCACTTAATTTTTCTGTCTCATCACAAAAGTATGCTTTGATTTAAAAAAATTTTAAAATTGATTGGGTCAAAATGCAGCCAATTTTTTAATAAAAAATTTTAGGGATTTACATGCTGTGATGTCATGTGCAAATATTTTACGATGGCTTTGTTTTAGCTTTCCAAAATTTAAAGATAAGACATGCATAAGTAGTAAATTCTTTAATTCTGTGGTCACAATCAATAACCGCCTAAGTCGAGTTAAGTCAATGTGAGCTATGTATGCTATCATATTCCACTAACAAAACTTTATATTTACGTAAAATCCCCATTTCTCTAACGATGTTCTTTTAAAAGTTATTAATAAAAACATATAGACCTAGGTCGTAATGATGCTTCATTTCATTTATAA
This sequence comes from Gymnocheta viridis, assembly GCA_956483585.1. NCBI lineage: Eukaryota > Metazoa > Arthropoda > Insecta > Diptera > Tachinidae > Gymnocheta > Gymnocheta viridis. The sequence goes on from OY101443.1 coordinate 65,978,407, forward strand.
TAAGCGCCTAACTATACTTACGAAAATATTTTCATAACATATTAATTTATTAAAATAGCCTAAAATTACTTAAGCTGTTTTGCACTTTTTTCGAAAATAAAAGAGAGTTTTCATAAGAACCAAAGTAAAGATAAATGATTATTCCAAAGGGAATTCAATGTACAATAATCGCTTAATTCAATATATGACTGGCAACAAATGAAACATTACTTTACAATAAAATCTTAAGTAGACATATTCTTTCCAATTTCATATTTTCCATTCGCAATAATCATTTATTTATCTTTTTATTAAATATCTCCTTAACAAATGAAAATTTCATTGTCGTTTTTTGTCTTAGGATTGTCCGTGCACGTATCCTTAATTTTGCAATACATTTTTTCTAAAGCACATTCTCAATTTTTTCAGAAACACTTCTCTACATAAAAAGTGATTTTTCTCAAAAGTATAATTTTCGACTTAGGCTGTTATTGCTTGTGACCACAGAATTATATATAAAACAACTTAAGTTCACTTTATGAGTGTTCCACAATATTTAGAAAAATGGAACAGATCTCCTTCCTAACGTAGTTTTCCCTACAAATTGATCACATTTTTCAAGAGGGTATTATCGTTTGCTTTTTGTTCCAACTCTCACTCTCAAAAATGTTTATAAGAAATCGTTATCATTTAAATAACATAAAAAAATAAAAGGAAAAAGAAAACATTTTATAAAATTAACAAAAATATTTTCGTTATTGTTGTCGTTTTTATAATGGGGTTTGTTTCTGCGACATCGAAACTAAGCGAGAGCCGAATTTTCTTTCATTATTGAAAATAAAACAGTGTTGTTAATTTTTTCAGAATAACATAACAGATTTTGTTTGCTATGAATTTAATTGAAGACTGTCAAGAAAATAAATAAAAAGTGAAGATTTTTTGAAAACTATGTTGTATGAAAATAACTAATAAAGTTGTCTTATTGTTTTGATATCTCAATATATAAATCAAGGTCAAAATTTTGTGTTTCTTGGTAAACGTTAAAAAACCTGCTCTGATAACGTATCCAATCATGGCGAGTGGCTTAAGAATAATTTCTTGCCTAAAATCTTAAGGACCCTATCCCACGACATAAAAGTAGTTACTCCAAATTGTAAACAGCCTTACCTCAAAAGCACTTTTTTAGTCCAAAATACAAAAAAAGTCATAACTTAGTAAATGACAATAAGTAGTGGTGAAGAGTTCCTTTCCCTCTCACATTCACATTTTAAGTTTTTATAAAGCACTTAAAACGAAACAAGGCGCATAAAATATTTTAATTAGAAAATTCAACATGCACAACTCTTTTACGCGCGATAGCCAGGCAGAGTCAAACATTTTACTTCATATCGTTCTCTTATTTTAACGTAATCATATCTCCAAAAAAATGTATGTATTTTGAATTTACTCAAGTCGCAGTCGAATAAAATGGTCTCCCTTAAAGAGGTTAGTAAACAAACTCTTTGTATGAATATTTCATATGATATGTAGAATGGTATCATGAATAATTCTGCAGTCCTTATTGATAATCACATTTTTGAGATATCACTATGTTGCATTAGAAGGGCGATATATTTTTCTAAAAATCTTTATTATAATGTTTTCAATTCTCCCCAATCATAGTTTGATTTGATAAAATTTGCAACAACTTTGAGTTTTACACTTATTATAATTCACTGAATAGATCGATACAAGTTGTAATAAGGTATTTCTCCAAAGCACCGGCTTCAATCCAGAACAGGAAAATATAATATTAAGCCCATAACTATAATTGAATATCTCATAAATTGTTGGAAAAATTTAACTAAATATGGGGAAGAAAAATATATACAGACACTTGTTAGAATAATACAAAACATTCATTCGAAGACCTTCCAGTTATTTTTTGCAAACAAATAATTTGTAAAATTTAATCTTCATACTAAAACGCGTTTCTTGCATTAAACAAATTAAGTTATTTTCCGTAATAGTTCCTTTGCTGAACTGCAATAACATTTATTTATAGCTTCATATTTTTATATTAACTTGAGTTAATGTTTGCCATAAATCATGAAGGCTGTAGCATAACTTTCACTTTTAATTTTATAAATTACTTTACAAAAACAAAAACTGAAAATGATAACACTAAAAAATAACAAAATATTCACTCATACTTAGTATTTATTAACTACCGCAAACATTATTTTCCCACTTTGTTTTTTGTTTTGTGTGTGTGAGCCTTGAGATTGAGAACATTTTGAATAAAATATTATTTTAGGTTTTACAGTAAAATTTTATGTTCAAATAAATAAATATTTTAGCTTCATTCTCCTAACAAACAGTATGTTTAAATTATACATACATGGGAAGAAGAGTATTCTAAAAGTGGAAGCGAATATCGTTTTACCATGCCGGTATATCGGGATTTTACCAAAAATTTGTTTTTTTATGTTTCTTACCGAAAAAATAATTTTTGTAGCATTTTATATTCAAACAGAGCACCTCCAGCGACTTAATGTGACAATATAAAAAAATAAGGGAAAGACGGAATATTCCTTTATGACCTTAAATACCTGATGAAAGAAGATATATATGTGATACTTAAAGAAAGAAGAGATGTATGTGATTTTTGTAGGTCGCGTATTCTTTGTTCACTGAACTCCAGTTTAAATAGTAATGAGGTTGGAATACAATATGACCAGGTGAATGACATGAGTTCTGTTGATGTGCAGAGTGATATTTCTACCTTGAAATTTATGTTTTAGCTTCATGACCTTTTGTAACTTTTTTCATTTTGGTTTTACCCTCAAAAAGGCAATTTTTATTGTAATATTTATTTGTAATATGAGCACATTTTTTTTTGCATAATTTTTCAGAATAAAAATTTTAAAGCAAAAAATGTGATGAAAAATGTTCGTTTGAAACCATAATTTCGGTATATATTTTAGGATCAACTTGGTAATCGTATTTATTTTTTATTAAATATCGATATGTTAAAATGATAAATATAAGTATATATAGAATTTATGAGGACTAAGCTCGAAATAAATATGTAAAAGAGGATCTCTTAAAGTAACTCTTCCACAACGCAAAGGAGCAAAAACAGCAGTATCCTTTGTATAAACGATATGTGAAAATAAGCTAAGATAATTATTATGATTAGCGATTTTGCCAATAACGAAGTGGCCAAGATTGCAAAGCTTTTGAAATAAATTTCAATACACTACACCCAATAATAAAATCAAGTTTGTTGGAAGCAGGTTTTTAAGGTGGAGTGTTGCTTTTAAAACTTAAAAAACTGCTGATAAGTGATTTCAAAGTTAAGTTTAAAATGACAAAAATTTTTTAAAATTATATACGAAATGGCACCAAAAAGTGTTAAAAAAGGCTCAAAATACACAAAATAAAATAGTGAAATATAGATTTAATACAATTTTATTTGATTAAACTTTGGTTGCCCATAACAATGATGTACTTTTTTCAACGAGCAAGGATCTACATTCGTTACATTTGAAAAATTTTATTAAATGTATGAACAAAAATTTTTTTATAGCCATCGTTAATACATTTTCCAAATTGTCATTAATGTAAATGCATTTATTGTGAATTTTTATAATTTTTGAGCAAATTCCCTCTAAAAATGAAACTTGACAAAATGCGATTTTCAAAATGCAATTTCGTTATAATTATTTATGTTTAGTAGAATAAAAATTTTCTTTTTAACTCTATATTTTATTTGGAAGCACATACGAGTTTGCTCTCATGAGCGATCGTCTTATTTACGTTTTTGTTATATTTTCAACTTGCAAATTTCAAAGAAAAACAAATAAATGATGTTATATATGACGGCCAAATTGTGTTGTTTTCGATCAAAAATAGTACAACAAGTCAGACTATAGCAGTGATATTTTATAGCAACATAGATTTAAAAAATATTTTTTACGAAATCATTGAAAAAATTCCAAATGCTGTAGTAAATGGCGTATGACATAAAAGTATTTCCCTGGTGATTTCATTTCTTATCGAGAACAATAATATATTTCAATGTTCATTTAATATCCTTTAAATTCGTTTGTTAATTATTGGAGAGAACTAGTGGCACATATTTGTATAAACAAATAAAAATTCACTTTAATTAGGTGTCCAATTGCATTTCTACGGTAACTTAATAATTTACAATAATTTGGAACTCTCGATAATAAAAAATTTTAATTAAAATTAAGGTCTATACGCCTTTTTCTTTGCTATTATTTTTTTTTACATTTCTTTCTTTCTCTTTTATTTTTAAGTCTTGTTGCTCCTTTTTGTCTTCTTTTTGTCTTTACTTAGATAAAAAAATTAAGAAATATTCCTTCCCCGATGATATCTGATTCCACTTGAATATGAAGCCGACAAGCAGTGTGCTAATTTGATTTGTCAATACAGTTTCTCTAAAAATTACAATAATACAAAAAATCATTTACCGATGGAGTCTACATAATTCGAGAATAATACGAATAATTCGAGTACAAGTTTTTTTTTAAAAGTCGGTTCTTTGGACACTCTAACGCAAAGGTAGTTGCGATTTTTTTCCTTGTTTGTTGTTAAATTGTGTACCCTATAATACACAAAGTAATGTTAGCTAAAGGAATACCATTTGTGCTAAACAAAGAATTTATGAATAAATAAATACATATCATCATATAGAATGAAATACCATGTAACTAAATTTATTTTAATTATACATCAGATGGAAAACCCCGTTTTAAGATCGTTCAAGTGACAATAGTAGCGTATTTTAACTTCCCCCATCTTTTTAAGGTGAAATCTTTACAGTTCTGATAAAAAATATGATTTTATATAATACAGAATTGTATAAAAAATTTTCTTTTAAGCTAACGATAATTCCATATTTCGCTCACTTATTGCAACGTCATCTTAATATAGAAAACTAGTTTTACAGATAACGATTTTATAAATTTATAAATATACAAACGGCTTAATGGAAAACAAAAATAATGTAATATAAGAATATAAGATATGTGTATGAATTATTTATGCATTATTAACTAATAAACCGCATTTTTATGTTGCAGTATTTCACTATTATTTTTTTTTAATTGTAAATATAAATGCAGTAGAGTCTTTTAACATTCGATTTGAATGAAAGTGGCAAGAAACTCTTCTGCATGGAATTTATACAAAATGTACTTCAAAAAATAATTTTTCTCTGTAATGATTAATGCGATGGCCAGTGCATCGACAACAAAATGCAGGCAACTTCATGTAGCGATGTTAAAAATTTCATGTTTTAAAAATGTTTGGAGGTGGTGTGTAAACACAATTGATTCTCCTTCCTCTAGATACATGGGAGGCATACAAAAACTGATCAGTAGGCTAAAATATCCTCATTATTTAAAAAAATAAAAAAACGCACCAGTTTAAGCTTTTTTAAAATGAAAAACGAATGCAAAAAAAATATAATTTCGACCCTAAAAGTGGGCAAGAAACATTTTCATTAATTTGAACTATTTTAGCCCATGTAGTGTCAAAACAATGTCAAGGGTGCCAGGTAAAAATTTGTAACTTGTTTTGTTTTTCTAACATAAAGTCAAGACAAAAATATAGAGACAAGCATTCGCACAAACACACACCCAACCGCATGTGTTTTTAAGGCAAAAATCACATAAATAAATCTCACACCACAAAAACCCCATACTTCACATTAAGTTGTTGCATTTTTAGATTTACAAATTGTAAATTAGTTATTTTTTTAATGTAGTGCTTGCATGTAAATGAAACTACTTATATATAAACTTATGCTTGTAGCACAGTGCAATAAAAAAAGTTTTATATATCTTCACAACTAAAAAGACATTTGTAAAAGTCAACATAAAATTCAATGTTATAACAAATAATTTAGGTAGAAATTTGTATATATTTTTTGAGTCCCACTGTATAATTTTGTACGTCATTATATTTTTACATATGTTTACGTATATAAACTTATGTATACCTGTTGTTAAAAATACTAGAGAAAAAAGCTCGAGAAATAAAGCAGCAGCAATAAACTTTTCACTTATAAAACCATACACATACGAGTATATATATGTATGTATATGTATCTTACGTGATTTATAAATCAATTTACTTGAAAGCATACGAAGGATATTTGTTGTTAGTTTATGTGTTGTTCGGCGTTTATAATAACATTTTTTCTGGTTGACTTTCATATTTCGTTGAATAAGTGAATGTTGAGCCTAACAAGGGTACACTAATATATATTATACATTTATATTTTCAGATATTCATGTGTGTACCGCTTTTTATAAGTTAAAAAAAAAAATTTGCATGTGCTGTTGTGCTACCATAAAACTTTTTATGCATTGGGGAACATATGGGTAAAGGGAAATAGCTTGACAAAGAATTATTCTAAATGTAGTGTCTAAACTTTAAGACTACTAACCGAAATTTGTATAAAAAGTTGCAGAATATGTTATTTATTGAGGTTGAAACGAATGAGTATAATCTCTACTAATATTCCCTACGGAACGAGTTTTATGTTTCTAACTAAATGAAAAAGTTTAATATCTGAGAGGAATTCGTTACGTGAGTTTGGAGCAAAAACTTATTATTATTAAAATCTTACAAATATGGAGGTAACCAGAAACATTTACACTTTTTAAAGAAGCTGGGTATTTTTTTTTTTTGGAATGAAAAAATTTACATTAGCAACGCTGTTCCCTGTGGCACCTGATATGAAGGCATTTGGTTGTTCCGGGACTAGTCCAGTATAAGAATTCAAGTTTACACTAAGTATTTTCTTCGAGATTTTTTATTTATATATCCTTTAAGAATTCGTTTTTGAAAAAAATTTTAACCATCCCTCTTGCATCTATCTTGGGATATATAAAAATTGTACAAAATAATTCTGTTAATCTCTGTCACGGGAAGCCAATATTTGAAACTAAGGATAGAAAACCGGAACACGAAATAAAAATATGTAAACGAAACTCAACTCTCATTACTATACCTGGTGCTTTTTACGGGATTGCTAAAATTTTAGTATTTAAAATATTTAATTGCACTATTTTCCCAAAATTTATATTTTACATATTTAGTAAAATATTAATATTATAATTAAAACAAATTGAAATGGACGAGGGGTATAACTTATTCCTATGCGCATTTCACTGTTGCTAATTTAGATCATCAGGGAAAATTATCCAAATATTTCTTAGAACAACTAAAGATATTATATTAAACTTTCATTGAATTAAATTAAAAGTTTGAACAATATCAAAGTTATAACAAGAACTCAATAATTAACTACTACAGTTCAGTGTTTCATATGTACATATGTCAATTACTTTCAGACTCTGTTTTCAAAAATTATCGAACGTTCTTATAGTTCAGAAACTCTTCTGTTTAGTGACAATATATCAAGAGCTGTGCTATGGCACCGCATAGCAGATGCAGCAATGTGGTTAATAAAAACTTTAATAAATAATTTCCTCTAATGCTGTAGGCATAACTTTTAAAAGCTGTTCGTATGGTTTCACCAATATAATGGTTTGGGTTTCTCTTGGGAGGAAAGGGCAGCAAAAATGTCTCGCCATGTTAATAGGCAAGCTTACCCAAACCTACTGGTCTTGCTGTGAATATATAGCGCTGAACATCGTCGCAGGAAGCTGTCGGAAAACCCAATAGAGTATCACTTTAGCTGCTATCACACGGAAGTCAGGTTGATAATTTTAGATGCCACTTGATATTTGAGCTGCATAAGACTATCAAAGGAACAAAATCGCATTGGCATCCCAATCTGGATAAAGGACACAGAGATTTCCACACAAAAGCGGCGTAATGAAATAACTTTCAATGAAACAAATAACTCCCAGAAAATGCACTTCTTGAAATTATTTTATGCAAAGACTGCCAAAGAAATTAATATAAGAAAAAAATATAAATTTTTTGCGAATTATTTTTTTATATTAATTGTTTCTCAAGAATTTCCTTCTCTAAAGTATTTTCAAAATCTGGTGTGTTGCATGCAGCCTTGGATGATTTTTGACTGCTAATTGTCCACGTTCATTTTCAACACTGAGTCCTTAGGCGTCGATAGTCACTAGCTTAGATAGGCTTCTCCTACCGTAGCCACATTAAAATGTAAGGGCCGGGCCATTGACTTTTAGTCTAATGACATCCAAAACTGAATACTCACACATCACGCCCGATGCAATCTTAAGTTCTACCAGACACCGTCTAAGTACTTCATTCTCCAAGATTTTAATCTTAGCAAGATATCTGAAGCTTTTATGTCATGTCAGTAATGATTTTTAAGCCAGACATCTCTTACGTTTCAGATACGTTCACGTAACCCACATAATCTCAGAATCCTCGGCACCAGATTAATTCCCAACTAACGTTAAAAGATTATTTTCTTTGTTCTCATATTAGACAATGTTGTCCATCTCTCTTCTTTCATTCCTACCCCTGTTCAACTATCGGTTAAGTGTCATGCGTTCATACATGATCCGCATTGACTCAGAGCCATGATCGCTCGATCTACTTTAAGTCTTGCTTACCCAACTGTTGGTGCTATCGCTTCGCTTATTCAATAATCTTTGGATTGCAAGCATTTGGTATAGTTTCCTCTGAAGTATGTTTAAGACAGGCTTCGCTTAGTAAGCCAGAAGGAGGATTTTCTACTCAATGGTATTTCAAACATGTGCTTTGCTTACTAAAGATTTGCATGATTTTACAATCATACAAGCCGATGATAAATTTTGGATTATTTCCCTTATTTTAGGATTTTATATGATTTCTGTAGCTGCGTTTATGTTTCTTCTTCCATCTTGCTTTTATTTGATCTTTAATGATTAATTAAATTTAACTCTATTTTTGAAGTTTTTTTTAAATATCACTATTAAAAAATTGTTATAAAAAACCTTGTAAATCTGTTTTTCTGCGATTAATTCTAAAATTTTCTATAACATTTTAAAATCGTTTTTTGTGTAATATTTTCGTAAAATTTGTTGTTTTCCAACCCCTAATTTAATTTCTATATTGTATTTAATTTTGGTTTCTGTTCCTGCTGCTAAAAAGAAAGAAAATTCAGCATACAGCATCGCACATACACACCACTCTTGCAAAGCACAAGCATTCACAGATAATATTATCCCAGCAAACAAATGGGTTTTATTTTAAATATACGAAGAATTTTGGTATCAAAGTCATTCTTTAATATCAAATATTTGATATTAATTTGAGAACAATTGAATAATGAAAAACGTATTTTTATTTTACATATTGAAAAATTTTGGAATTCAGCATCAATTTTTTTAAATTTTTATTCATACATAAAAAGATATTACATCATCGTATTTTTTCTTAGGGTAGTATTGAAGATTCTTATTACAAACATTTAAGTCGTAATTGTAGCAATTTTCATAAAGGTTTTCAATTACACGTTTATTTATTCCTCCGGATTCTACACTTAGGTAAAGCGAAATATTGAGAAGTAAAAATGCAACTGTGTTGTGTGATTAATAAAAAAACTTTGAGTTAAATTAAATACAAAGAATTAAAGATAAAAACCGTATAAAAGTGAAAATTTTCCTTATAAAAGATTTATTGAACTAAGTTTGACTGGAAATTAGTTATGTAAGCCTGGCTGCCTTCCTAAACGAAGGTTGTTTTACAATTCAACAATGTCACCACGTATTCCTAAACGCAACTGTGCAAACTTTGACAAAGTATGGCATTCTTTAAGTCATCTGTTTCGCAGCTAAAATGCAAATAAACGCAAGTAGCGCATTATATAAATTGGCAATACTTTAAGATCACAATGCATTTGGTTTGTTCTAAAGTAAAATTGCTTGATTTAAACACTGCTTTGACGATGTATACAGACGTTTAGGCAGGCACCCCCTATTATAGTTCGTTGCTACAATATTATGAATAAGGGATAATATTTTAGGTTTTACATTAATGAAATAATCGTTACGTAAGAGTTCGAAATTAAAAAAATATTTATTATAGTGGTAGTGCCAAATGCATATAAATGGTATCATAGACATCCCTTCATATCTCGGGAAGCTTTTTTGGTAGAAATTTCAAACTTCATCTGTAAGGTTACCAAATTTCATTATTTTATAACTAATTGAAGCAAAATTGTGAAACAGTGGCAATGGTTTCTGATAATATACACAATGTCAGGCCTAAACTTGGCCTGGGTAACAACCCAGTTTATCTTTTTCGAGGCTTGATATAGCCTTTTTTTTGTCTTTTAGCCTCAACATTTACGTTTTAGCTTCGTGGTTTTTTAGTCTCAAAAATGCAAAATTTTTATTTTCTTCTGAACCCATAAAATCATCTTGAAACGTTATAAAATTAATCCAATGGACGAATGTGAGTACAGTGAAGACAAAATTATATGACTGAAATCCCATGGCTAAATCTTTTAAGTTAGAAATGGGCAAATGTTCAGTCAACAGTTGAGTTTTTGTGCTGCAAGAAAATTCATTTATTTATTTGGTTAATCTAGTATTTCGCTATGTATAGGGTTTTCCAATAAGATGTTTAGTTTTTATATCTTAAAAAGAGTATTTTTGAGCGAGAAGGCTACCGCAATCATAATACAAAACAATATCAGCTAAATGACTGCCATGGCTACGCCTGTAGGGCCATTTTCTTCTCATGGAATAACCCATCACCAATTATAACATTTGATGCTGAATGTCCTCGATAACTTCACGAATCTATCTTTGAGGTCTTGAATCGATTGTGGGCCATTAGCCCACGTAGGCCCAAATAAAAAAAAAATTTAAAGGTCGAGAACTCATGTGGTCGGGAAACTTTCCAATTCCAAAGATTGACCAGAAATGACAAACCTGGGATTTCCTCAACACTATCGGCTACAACAGCAATATTATCAGTTGAGTGACGTACACGAGTTAAATTTTTCATATTACTGAGTTGTCCCAACTGCTGTAATTTTTCAACGGGAAGTTGCTTCAGGACGACACAAAAATGCGGGCTTTTGAAAATTAAACATCTTATTGGACAACCCCGTCTTATTATCTTTCATGGTGATTGAGCTTTTTCTAGCATTTTTTAAAAGCCGACTTAGCCTGTTTTTCCTCTAGGTCCTGGCAACACTGCAACCCAGCTTCTTCTCTGTATCAATAATAAGACAAAAAGTTACAGAAAAATGCATGAAAAAGCGACGAAGAAGAAAAGGAGGTCGTTGATGGCCCTCAATTTAGTTTAAGAAGTATGCGGAGAAGTAAACTGATATTAGTTCTAAAAAGTTACTTAACAGCTCAAAAAAGGAAACAAAACTCGCTTAATAAAAGGTTTATAAAACAGATTTCCATACAAAATTTGTTTCAAAAGCAAAAATTACTTTCAAAGATTAAAGCAACTTAAAAATAAGATTTTATTGCAAATTTTAGAGTCATCATGTAATATGCAAGCCCTGGCGTTTGCTGGGTAACACTAACTCCTGCATATATTTTAGCATGTATGGCTGAAAAAAATTTCCTAATGTATGAACGTTGTGAAATTTTGTTTATATTATTTTCTAAAGGTGAAAATTGAATTACTGTTAATCTATTTTGCAGACGTGTTTAAAATTTTTAATAAACTTAGTTGATTTTAATGGAATTACTAACATTTATGTTGTTATATAGTTGTGGGTTTATATGATTATAAAAAAATATAGAATAGAATATATAAAAAAAACTCTAACGATAATATTTATGAATATTAAATTAGTTATGGAATGAAGAAGTAATTTACAATAAAAACTTATGTTGTAGTAGAAATTTAATTATGAAAGCAAAAGAATATTTTGACAAGAAGCCACGATGTTAAAGCAAGAGGAAATGCTAAAGTTGGCTTTGACTAAACTAAAGTGATAATTTCCACTTTCTCAACAACAATGTGTCTTCTAATTTTCTTTCAAAAACGTTTCAAACAAATAATAATTATATTTTTAATGAATACGACTAGAAATTTTCATTAAAATGTAAAAGCACAGAATAATAGCAAAGCCTACAGTATTATAAATATATTCTAAATACAGTGGCTAGCAGTAGTATCAAAATGTTAACAAAATTCGTATTAAGGACGCACTAAACCCTATAAAAATGTAACAACTGCAAGAGGGCTATATATTTAAGGTAATAAATAGCATAAGGATTGACTACAGGAAGAAAATTATACTACAAATTAAACTCAATCTCCACATGTTTTGCTGTCAACAACAGCGTTTTTAAACAACTTGCCTGAACATAATATTATGCAAATTAAATCTGATTGTTTTCGATTTTATTTGACTGCTTTAGAAAACTTCAAAAAAGACTTCCACTGAATACAAAGAAATTGAGTTCTTTAATCCGAGTGCTGCTTTTGGAGAAAACGTATGTAAATGAATTTAAGTTTGATATTTCATGTGCAAATTTGAAAAATTAATATACATTGTAGTCTTTTTAAATAATAAAATTATTATATATTAAACATATTCTAATATTGAAAATGGTTATCTATTTTCATTTCTTATAATTTGCAATAGTTCAAATAAAAAACCCTTTTTGCAGCTGCTATATTTTATGACTTTTTCTTTGCCCCAAAGTCGACTTGAAATACTTTTTGAAAAATCTGTTTCCTCCTGTAGATTTAAATGATTAAAAAAATACTAATGTAAGTTTTATGCAAATACTATAGATATGAGTTATGAGCGGGTAATTCTGAGAAAATCATGAAATTTTCCTCCTTTCAGTTTTTACAAAAATCTAACAGATATAGATAGCCAAAACTGTTCAAGGCAACCAGCTTAGAAAAGTTCATTGTGAAAAAACTTTGACTGTAGCTTGTTAAAAATAATATAAGTTATTATTACACTGCAAAATTGTTGATGTCAACTAGAAAATAATTCCGCACTTTTATATTTAACACTCCCAAATGTCTTGCAAACAATTTTTGTTTCTATAAATATTTATTAATTAATTTTAACCTGCTATTTTTATTTAATATTTAGAAATTTAAAATATTTAATCCTTTAATGCTTCAGAGCTGTGAGAATTAAGTACTGTGTGCTTAAAAAATTTTTTACACTCCAATTGTTTTTAAAACAAACTTAATAAATTGAAAAAATGTTTATTTTATAATACTTTTGAAAAATAAAAAATGAAGAGGAGAAAAAGTACAAATCCTTAATCATAAGTTTTAACACTTCACAAGTTTAACACGTACACATACAATGCTGCTTACATAAGCTCGGCAAGTTACTTGTGTATGTTGTATAAACGTCCCAGTAGAGAACTCTTAAGAGTGTGATGATAGTTGTCAGCTAGTTGTTCCCTTAGTTGTTTATGTTGATGCATGCCATTCTTTCGCACCAACGCTTTTTGTTAAACTCTTTGAATGTTTTTATATTTAATTAAAATTTTACAAAGTAAATCAAATTAACTGAAGCTTAAATACTCTACTGATTCTATTACTTATTCTAACAAACAAAATTCTACAAAATATACAGGATACTCAGGATATTTACATGCTAAATTAATACACATGCACTCACACATATCCACTCACACAAATGCAGTCATCTTCACAGATTGGTATAATTAAATAGTAACACTTAATAGTATTTTTAACAGAGACAAGTAACACAAACTAGCACCTTTTAGAGCTGACGTGTCCTTTATAATACTTCTAACATAAACGAGCACAAACTGATAGATCAGTGGACATAAATATCTTGCAACTTTGATTTAAACGATATAACAAAATGTTCTTTATTTCTTATTGTGTGCGGGGTGTAGATTATCTTCCCTGTGGTATAAACAGAAACGAAATACAATTTATGTAAATCTCATTTGCTAACATTGTATTTAATTAAAGGTTTTGTACTATTGAAAATGTTTTGCAAAACAAAATAGAAAATTTATTTTCTTAGAAACACTTTTATATTAATCAAATGGTTTATACAATACAACAAACATTGTAAACATTTACTAGCCCACTATCCAATGTTCCAACCACTTCAACAGCTTGCTTATTAACAACTCATTTGTTTTACTTCTCGACTTCTTATCATCCTACGAACATGGCGCAAAATAAAATGTAAGCTGGACTCCAAAAAAAAAAAAAATAAAAGTGGGGCTTGTATATAATTTGAAAAAGAAACTTCTGAATATTCCGTATTTCTAAAACGCTGTAAAATATATTTATTTCTACTTTTTTAAATACAATTTCATTTTATCTCAACGGATATTTGTGGGTCACTGGTAAGCATCAAACTATTGCGCAATGTTAGTTTTGTTTCAATCTTTAATTGCGGCTGAAAAATTGCCCATTGTCACAGAATGTTCTCTGAATCATCCCAAGCATTGCGGGAATATTCGCTTGTAAACCTGTCACCTTCAATATAAAGAAATCAAACAGAATTTTCACAAATACTGCTGTTTTCCTTTCACAATTTAATTTTGCTCCGCCACATTCATTTGCATGAGTGTTTGTTATCGTTCCAAATTAAAAAAAAAATCAAATAAACCACATCAATGCTATTTACACATAAAACTAATATTTTAAATTAACATTGCACTACTAAACTGAGAGCTAATTACAGGTTTCAAAAGAATAAAGTAAGTCAACTTCAAACTGGCTTTGAATGAGTTTATGCGTGTCTATACTGCCATGAATGTGTGTGCAACAAAACTAAACTTTTTGAAATGTAAAGAATATATTGACAACTTTTTAACTGGAAAATCCTTTCAAAGCAACAAATGAAAATATCCTTATTTGTAGTTGAATAATTTAGTATAACTTATTTTAAATAACAAAATAATTAAAATTTGTTATCTTTTCACAAAATAGTAAATACAAATAGCTTAGGACTTTATAAGTAAAAGGGTTTTCAAAGAGAAATCTTAACAAAGCTTTGATTACTTTTACACCCAGTCTGTTCTGGGCGGGAATTTTCTAAAAGTAACCCTGTTTGAAATAAAGACTTATTTGTAATTTATTTATTAACCTTAAAAGTAAAATAGATTGTAAAGCAAAAATAAATTCAAAAATAAAGCAATATTATACAACTTATATCCTTTAATATCAACATCGTTGTCATCGTCAACATCACCATCAATGTCAGTGACATTAAAATAAACTTTGCCCTTGTCACCTTTCAAGTATTCATATGTGTGTATGTACATGTAATTAAATGCTTTATTAACTTTATTTTAAATATATAAAACAAAGGCTGTTTTTGAACTGATTTTTGCTTCTAGGAATATACTCAAAAGATGTCAAAAACAAGGATATTTTATAAATGAGTATTTTATTCAGCCCTGTTTAAAATTTTCTTTAAACTTTCTTTATTTTTTGCTGTTTTTCTGTGTGATAAAAGGCATTATAGTTATCATCGTCATCAAGTGCTTTATTTTATGTATTTCTTTGATGTTGTCACCATTGATCAAATATATAAATTTATTAAATTTTGTATATTTCTTTGTCTATGTAACTCTGCTGAACGTAACAAAAAATAATTTAAGGAATGCAAAGAAAAATAATTTCTCGTACAGAAACACACTTGAAAAATGAATTAGAATATAACAATATTTCGGTTATTTTGCCATTTTGAGGCATTCATAGTGTAGAGCCACTTTGTTAGATTGGTAGTAATACTAATGGATGCAGTAAATACATGGCATGCTGATGCTCAATTCGTTCTTTTATACTTTGAATACACTTTCATGCTCCTCCACCGATATTTACAAGATATTCTGTGAAAATATTCTGACTTTTAACCATATTAATCAAACTATTCTGGTTGTAGTAGGATACGCATGCGCACCGCGAAGATAGCAATAGTAGCCATTTACAGCCACCACGGGACTGGCCATGACGGAGATGGAAACGTCAATTTGTATACAAAATATCTTCAAAGGATTCGTAGCAATTTTGGATTCCTTGCTCACTAGGCTTGACGAAGTTGAAATCTGTTTTACCAAACAAAACCCCAAAAAACTTTACATGCTTATCTTTCAAATTCTTTTTACAACATTTTACGGATTTCCTCGTGAGTGTTCAGCACACTTGAAGAAATTTGTATGCATGCAAATAAGCATGAGCAAAATATTGTTTATCATGAGGCGCATGCGCATGAGCGGACATCAACTGCACATGCACACAAATACAAGAGAATTTGTATGTGTGCTTACTACTGGCACATGCTCATATGCTCCTAAAATATATTGTTATAGGTCATATGCTTCTGCTGAACACTTAACATTCAAATTCCAAAAAGTATGCAATATATTAATTAAAGCATTTTATGTATACAGTTTTAATTTAGCTGCCTTTTGCTTAAGAGCACTTTCGACTTATCCGCACAAAATCAATCTTTCCGGTCACTATTCTTCAAAATCCCATACAAATTCCATTTTTAACTGCTTTTTTGTATTTGCACATTTAAGATAAATGATCAAAGTTTTTGGCATTTCAAAATTATTTTCTTACAAAAAATCAACGTTAGGTGCATTTTGACTTTACTGACCAAAAATACATATTTTCTGTAATTATTTCTCCTAAACCTTGTTAAAGTGCGTTTTGTATACCTGCATATGTACCATATTAATTTGGCAGTTTTAAAATATTTTCATATAAAAAATCAAAGTTAGCTGCAAATGGGGGCCGCTTTTTTACATAAAATACCAACTTATACCATTTATAATTAAGAAATATCGCATGCAAGTCACACAAATAGCAAGTTATCGTCAATAAAATGTATATGCATATTTTGTTTGCATATACATTCTGATTTATCTGCACAAAAAACCGTGGATAGTTGATTGTGCAGCTAAAGGAAAATTAATGTAATTGATGTTGTGCCTTCATATCAGTCTTAATACTCTTCATACGATACTGGTTCGAAGAACTGATCCACAAATTTAATTTTTGAAAAGTGCAGCCACCACTAATGCTTTAAACTTAATACATAAAATATTATTAATTCATAATTTTTAATAATTTCAGATAGCGAAATATAAAACTCTTTTTGTACAAAGTTGTTTAAAAAAAATAACAAAAAAGTTTTCAACCGAAAAGTGTTGAAAACATTTTCAAATAATTTCTATTCATAAGATTAATCGGACACCCCAATTGAACAGACACTGTTGGCTGGTCCCAGCAACGTCCTATAAGAAAGGCATTGCAATCGCTCCCCCTTGAAAGGACTGTCATGAACTGACGCACAGTGCTTTGATCCATAGACAAAAATCAAAGAAAAAAATAATTTCCTATCCTTAAAAAAGTAACGCATTGGAATTTTGCCTAATTCTAACTCAAACAGGTAAACCATTTTTTAATTAACTCTTTCTCATGTCACTAGATGTTGCTTAAATAGAAAAAATTATCACAATCTTATTGTGTAAAATACGTATATTTTTCGCTCAGATAAAGTAATTGCTGAAAATTAAATTTCTGAAAAAATTAATAAATTTTTTTCTTTTGCTAATACCAATGTGTTATATTTTTTATTTATACCTAAAACATATTCTTAAAATCCTTTTAAAAAAAGATATGTTTACATTTATACGAGGGGTATCAGGATCTTTGCTGCGCTTTCATTAACGATTTGTTTATGAATTAGAAGGCATATCGACAGCCATATCGGTGCCTTCAAATGCTTTTTTTAGCTGAAATCATAATTTTTCTTAAAAAGGGTGTATGGGATCCGTATCCTTTCGCGCATTTTCTCCAAAATACAAGTATTTTCATAGCTCGGTGATACAAACCTCCATGCTAATTTTTATTTCGCTAAGTCTTCTCCTTCTATTTTCGCCAAATTTTGTTCATCATCAAAGCACTGTGCCACTCGGACACACGATTGCCAAATAATTATTCTCTTGTATGGACATTTCGTTCCATAGCTTTTATAGTCTATAGATGAGCTTGTTCGCTCATTTTAAAAAGAAGGCTACGTTTGTCACATTTACTACATCACATAATACATCCCATGATTTAGTGAAACGTAAAAACTTATTGAATGCAGTTTATTTTGCTTAAAGTGAATGGGACCAAGTTACTTCAGAAATAGTTCAAAATTGCTTTCGTAAGGCCGGATTAACGTTTGTCAGTCATGAATTACCATTAGCGTTTGATGTTGATTTTTACCCTAAAGATAAGTTGTCATTAAACCTTTAGCCGAAATTCAGAAAACTTAACTTCCAGGAGTCAGTGAGAAAAGCTTAAAAGATTTTTATCAAGTCGATAATATTGTACCTGTTGAGAGATCACCTTTGGAATTATGCGTTTGATTAGAGAAAAATTCTGAAGTTCAAGAAATTTTTGACGACTCATCAATTGAAATTGTAGATCTTCAAGAAGCAAGAAATAACATCTTAAGATATAAAGAGGCTTTAGCTAAAGGGCAGGATCTTATAGCGTTTGTGAAATACGAAAATGATACAGAACCTAAAAATATACTTTCATCGCTCGAATTGCATTTTCAAGATGTTATTACCAAGACCCATACTAAGATGGAAGAATATTTATGGAAATAACTCATAAATACTTATAAAACATTTTAAACTTTTATTACATTTCTAATACATATTCATGCTCTTTTTTATTATAATTGAATTGTTAATATTTTTAATTTTGTAATTAATGTATTTTTAAATAATAACGAACCGTCAAATTTTATTGATTTAAATTAGTAATATTATTTTTACCAAATAACACCCATTTACGGACACATTCCATTGATGCCGTCGGTGTCCGCTCAAGAGAGATTGCACTGTACATCCCAAAAAAGAAATATTTTATTGTAAATATCATTACTAATTTTTGATAACTAATTTTACAATGTCTTCTAAGTTTGTTCAACAGAACAAGCGGTATATATAAATGTATCTTCTAAACACAAACAAAAATATTGCAAAAGTTCTTTAACTCCATTTTCTTTTTCCTTGCAGCGCGATGTCATTAATTTAGAACCAACCAGGGATGATGTTGTCAGCTGCGTATCAAAAGGCAAAAGCCAGGTAAGCTGATTACAACACACGAATTTTTTATTTAGAAAACTATTGCTTACTAACCATTAAGACGCCACATAAAGCACTTTTATGAGGCCGCATAAATTCTTTAAAGAAGGAAATCTTTAAAAGAAAACTGCACTCGATATCTTCTGCATATTGCTGTATATATAAATATAAGAACAAAAACTAAGCCGATTTATTTAAACAAAATTATATAAGTATACATATCTGGTACAAGGTACTCGCATTATACTTTAAAAAAGATAAAGAATAATAATAGTGGATCAATAGGTTATTGAAAGTGCTTCCATGCATTGAAAATGTAATATACAAAAAGGATTACTGTACAATTCATAAATAAATTGCATAAAAGAAATTATGGCTCCAAATAGGTTTTATATAAGAAGCTGAAATTTTGTTATATATTTTTTTATACATTTTAAAGGAAGAAAAATATGGTTAAGTGCAGGATTTGTTATAAAATACAACTGAGGCTTGCATCACATATTCTTGGAAATATTTTTCTAAATGTGTGTGTTTTATGCACATAGATTTATTTGATTTATTTTTTATAAATATTTATTTTTTGTTAAGTTTAAACACAGTGGCTTTGGCTAACGAAATTTTGTTAAAAAATATTTATTCATTTAGTTCAAAAAAAAACTCTGTAACAAGGGTCACATTTCGAAAAACGGATTGCTAAATCTGGGTTAAGCGAAGCATCAAGGAAAACCCGCAGAGTTACGTGTTCTAGGCGGCCACTGCACTTAAAACTTTCTTAACATTACGGGTTTAATAAACTTTTTTCCCAATAAAGCAAATAAAGCAAATGTTATCATGCTCACAGACTTTGATATCAACAATAGGCGGTAGGTAGGAACTAAATTTCCAACAATCTAAGTCCCAAAAACAAACACTAACTAACAGACCAACACAAATCAGCGCGTGAAGTGCTTTCTATGTGTCAAAAATTCTCATGCTTATAGAAATGGTATGAAGCAAGCCCAAATAGCGCGGCGTCAACGCTTTGCAATTGGAAAATACAAAATTTTATATGCCGTTTTTATTAAATAAAATAAGTTAAGATTAATGTTTAAGACACAACGTTGATGCTGTTATTTAAGTAAGTCAATACAGTGTAAAGGCTAGGGACTGGAAAACTCTGCACTTGACGCGCTAACTTAGGTTCATTTGTAGGTCCCCAAATATCGAGTGGAACAACAACAATTTTCGGTTTTTTTTTTCTTACTTCTACTTTTGGAGGCATAAAGCACTTTCTAATATGGCAACTTATGTCACTGGGAACTTCGATCCTACCGCTGCCGCCATAACGAATACCATTCACAGTTGATTTGGATTTTGAAGAAATATTATGCGGCTGTTCCACCTGAATGCAAATCAAACTAAATTGTTGCTTAGTTTGGAAGAAGTAGGTTTTTTTTTCATTTCGATATTTTGGAATTTCTTCTAGTGGATGTAGGAGTATATTGTTCATATATTAACTTTGTTTATGTTTTTTGTCACAAACGTTTGGGCTGAATTGCGCAACTGTTGGATATATATGTGCATTAACATTACTCGTCACAAAAAATTATGTTTGCAGCGTAAAGGAGTTTTAAATAATTTTATATATTTGTTGGCATGACAAGAACTATTGTGTAGACACACAATAGTGGGCCGTGTAACAGCTGTGGACGTCGGGCTTTTTGCAACTCGTTGCTTTCATTCGTTTGTTGAGTTTTAAGCAATTAACAAGTGGTTTTTTAATAAAGTAAATTTTAATAAAGTAAATTTTAATAAATAAAGTAAAATAAAGGTTTGTTTTATTTCACCGGTATCCCACACGTCGATATCACACCCAGAGCAACCAGTCATTCACCAGCACATCTACACACAGAGCAACCAGCCATCCACCAGCACTTCTACACCCAGAGCAACCAGTCATCCACCAGCACATCTCCACCCAGAGGTAAACATTTTTGGTTCGAAGGACCTTTATTAAAATTTACTTTATTAAAATTTACTTTATTAAAAAACCACTTGTTAATTGCTTAAAACTCAACAAACGAATGAAAGCAACGAGTTGCAAAAAGCCCGACGTCCACCGTAATGTTGACGGCGGCAGCTGGCACGACGGCTTCAATGCAGCTGTTACACGGCCCACTATTGTGTGTCTACACAATAGTTCTTGTCATGCCAACAATATTTTTAATTTTTTAGGGGAAAAATAAGAAAAAATCTGCTCCTCAGTTAGTTTTTCGATCTCCCCATCACCAAAATAAACCAACAATCTCTAAAAGCCGAGTTCATATAAAAATAATTTGGTTTCGCAACGTATTTCAAAGAAAATTTTTATGGAAAATGAAAAAAAAAAATTTTTATGAATACAGGCTTAAATCTTTAATCAAACCCACAATTCACTGCACTTATCCAGAGATATAAATGAGGCTCTAGTGTTAAAATTAAATTATTCTCATTGCTGCGTACGCAAATCAAAAGTGAACACTGAAACCGACCCCTGATACGAGTGTGTTTAGTTGCATTGTACGCACAATTCATTTAAAACATGTGATTATTCCTCAATAAAGCAATCATTCATGTTTTTCTTAGTCTTTTATAAAGCCACTTGCCGATGAAATACAGTGATTGCCTTTCGCATACACGCATACAGTTTCATACAATTACGAAAGCGAACCTTGTACATTCAATTTAAAATCTTTCCTTTTTCAATTTATTTGTGGCTTTACTTTCCAATTTTTTTTTAATTTTTGTAATTGTATTTATATCAATGATAAAAAATATAAAAAAATATCATATACTGGCACACATACACAGTTGGCTTCAAAAAGATGCCGTCAGATAAATGTGCATGTGTGTGTACGTCAAATAAGCAGATCTGAACAATTTTAAAATCTAAAGTTATTTTTTTGCTTTGTTAAGCTTTCAATTACGTTTAAATTTTAGGTATCAGTTAAAATAAAATATTTTTATTTTAAGATCTTATAAGAAAAATATCGTGTTAAAAACCATATAACATTTAAAAAATCAAGGATAGTGTAGGGGTCGTCTGACTTTGGTCAGTCTATGTCCTTAATGAAGCAAATAGTGTAAGTCTCAGGACTCCCGATTTTAAAATAATCTTATGATTTCGAGAACTTTGCATTAAATATTTGCCTGATAGAACGGCTGATTTTAATCTTGTTTAAAGTAAAGCAGCTGAATAGAATAGGATAATAACAAAATATTTTATGTCCCCTGGCTCACAATTATAGAAAATATACGCTGATTGAGGTTTTTTAGAATTTCCTACAGTTTTAGAATGAAGGCGGGTCAAAATTAGACTTTTTAAGGTAAAATGTGTGCAAAGCCACTTGCTTAAGCTAATATAAATTCACAACCGACAATCCGGTTTGAACAGACAACTGATCATAAAGCAGCTTATGTCTTTATCTTTTAACAATTTCTACGAACACTTCGAAGGTATTCAACGCTTAATGCAAATGGTTTTGCAAAACTACTTATGCAAAATATCGTAGCTTTGTTATAAAATTTAACTGAAATTTTGTGAATTTTGTTTTTGAATTTTAGAACGAATCACGGTATTTTAGTTTGCACTTATGCAAGACCATTTGGATTAAACATTGAACTCTACCATTGAGTTTATAATTTTAAGTGTTGCAAAAATATAAAATAAAATTAATTCGTATATATTTAATTTGGTTAAATTTCTATTGATGTGGCATGTTATTCTGCATACCGTATCCAAAATTATCAGTTGGATCTACGTACGATCAAATTAATGACTTTTATACTAACATTTTTTAGATCATTTCAAAAAAGAATAATTATTGTTCGTAAACAATTTTTGTAGCAAATTTTTGTATCACAAAAAAAAAATTCCCCGTACACCACCGAATACAAAGTATTATGCAAGGCAGCTTCGAAAAAAAAAATTTTTTGCCGAACGTAGGCAAATACAGTTATCGTTATATCTTCGGCATTTACAGTCGGATCTTAAAGTGTGATATATTGATGTTTTTGCCTCAAGAAGACCAGCTTCCCCGTTCTACTATTTACCCACCAGATCACAGTTCGTACGACCCTAATGTACCACCCTAATATCAGAAAATCAAAGTTCGCAAAAAATCATTAAACTTTTGCCATACTTCTTCGATAATTCTATTTAAAAAATATTTGTATTTTTTTCTGAACGTTGGGATCTCTGTTTTAAATTTTTCGTCGTATCTTCGGTATTTACAGTCAAAAGCATCGAGAAATCATACTTTAATATCTAACCGTAAATACCGAAGATATGACAAAAAATGTATTTTTGGCGACCACTATGTTCGACACAAAAAATTATTTTTTTTTCGAAAATGCCTTGCAACAATACGTTATATTCGGTGGTGTACTACGACCTTTTTTCCCTGTGTATGTAAAAATGCTCTACAATCCATGACTAAAATGTACAGAGTGTCAGATTTTTTTTTAATTCTACAAACATTTTAGTAAATAAAGTTATAGCCTCTTTATCGAAGCAGAAAGAACGTGTTCATTCCTTGCGTTTATCTTACTATACTTCTATGCAAACTCCTTGACTCGAACCATGAGTCAAAGGTAAACGTAAGTGTTTTCATATAAAATTCAGTTTATTTAGCAACGCGAGCACAAGTGTCACAATCACACACGAATTGTTTCGCGTGTAATTAGAAATAACTTTTTTTTTGCTAAAAAGCCAATAAAATTTTAAGAATGCATTACATTTTAATTTTTTACATTAATTGTTTACTTTTGTGTATTAATTTATATTTATATTTCACGATCAATTCCGTAATAAAATAAAAAATACCAATTTGAACACTATTACATTGTTCAATGTACGGTGCACTTCGCAACTGCTGTTTTCCAACGACTACCTTGTAATAAATCACTTTCTTGCTAAAAAGCGATGTGTTTATGTTCAAACAATTAACAAAGTCGTATTTAAAACATTTTTAAAGGAAAACTGCAAAATTTAAAACAAAACAAAGCAAAACAAAACTATTTAAAGAGCTCTTTTACGATTTCGCAATTTTTTCGCAAATATTTTCTGTATAAAAATTATTTTTTTTTATTTTTTATCAGTGAATTTGTATTGAAAAAAATTTAGTTTCTATAAAATTGTACCAAAGACTGTAAAAATATTCATAAAACATCAGAGTCTTAGAAAAGAATTGTAAATTCAATCAATTTTTATTGAGTATCAGTCACCGAATTTACGCAATGTAAGTAGCTCATCCCAGTTGCGTATATAAGATTAATTAAGTTTTACGGAAAAAATATACGGAAATAAACTTGAAACTTCTGATGGGTTTTACGATTGTAATAAGAATTTCTTACATCTTCTAGAGGAAACCCTTGCTAATTCTTTTTTTCCTATTTATTTTTATTAATGGCCATACCTGCCTGCTTAACTATTTCTATTACAATTTTTCTTTATTGCACACATATATTCTTTTACTAAACGTATTGGTAAAGTCATCATAATACAAAAGTATATGACAACATATTTTACACAAATCTGAACACAAGCACATCTATTGTTATTTTTTCTTAGCAGATTTCAAGTTACATTAATAGACTCAAACAGCTGAGGTTTACATTTTTCTTAAATTTTTCTTACAAATGTATACAATGTTCGCTCGCACTCACACACTTATGCACATGCACATGCACATGTGCATACAACCACAATAGCATGTGTTTACTAACTTACACAAACAAAATGCGTTTTTAAGCTTTATAAGCGAAATTGCATAGCTTTTTCGGTGCGTATGAGTGATGCTAAAATCCAGGTTCTCTGTCACATTATTACTTGTACAAATATGTATGCCACATGATGCAAGATGTAGCTACAAAAAAATTACTAGGTTTTTCTTTTGCTTTTTATAAGAATTTTATTTGCTTCATTGTTGCGCGATTGATTTTCTGAAGAAAAATAAAAAGAATTGTGCTTCTCTATGTTAACGTGCGTGTGTTATTTTCCCCTTTATTCCTACAAACACACATGCATACGTACACTCATATGGTGCATCCACCTCTATAAAATCGTCTTTATTTTCTATTATAGATTGTATATGGTTTATTTTTGTAGTAATTTGAAAAATGAAAATAAAATATTGAAAGAAAAGTGCACTAGAAAACGAATTGTATTGATAAACATTTGAGACGTTTCAGTAAAAAGCAATTTCTGCTTATCTCTCATTTTTACTTAAGAAATATAGAAAAAAATATATGTATATATGTACATATGTATGTATATCTCTTAGTGTGTATTGAATTTCTTAAATTGCTTAGTAAGTAGTTTAATATTAAAAAAAAACTGAAGTTGTAGAATGTAAGAGTTAAATTGCATCATATAAGAAAAAAAAAAATAAATGAAATAGATTTATTTTTATGCTTGTAATACTTAAGACAATTTTTACAGCACGTTTCATATTAAGAATTGAGATATGTTTGCAACTTGTAAAAATAAATAAATATATATATATATATATATATATATATATATATATATATATATATATAGATATATATATATATATATATATATATTCAAGTAACTGTGATTGTTTCATTATTTTGTTTGCCGGAAGTGTCTATGGAAGTAATATGACAATCGACTTTAAAAGGTATTTTAACTAGAAAGCGTACATAATCATTTGAATAATAACAACCATCAGGAAACCGCTCGTATTCCTGTTTGTATTCCTGCAACTCCCTATTTATATTAGCAAAAAATATTGGAAGTTATTACATCGTTTGCAGTAACTTTCATAGCGTTTTCGCAGTATTCCACCTACAAATAACGAATTTAATATTTTAAATATATACTGTTTTAGCTGAATGAATTTTTATTTTAATTTGGGCTAATTTATTTAAAAAAAAAACTATGAAATAGTAAAAAAAAAAACTTTTTGATTTAAAAAATAACTAAGAAATAATAAATAAAAAATAATTTTTTGACATAAAAAATCTCAAATATCTCGTTAAAAACCGCTTGCCCGACGATTTTTATGTATATATTCATGAAAAACCATTGCGCATCAGCAAAAACAGATTTGCTTAGCAAATTTTTTTCGTCGCACTTTATACGTTGCATTTTTCAACTGACAACTAATTTGAAATATATGTAGGTTTTCTTATGAGCTTTGTCCCATTCTGTACGTCTCCGTCAACGTAAAGTACTAAAGTTGGGCAACTGTTAACGTACGTTGAGTACTTTGACAAATATCGGTTTTTTTTTAAATTAAATAGTATTAAATAAAAATTACAGTTAAAAGAAACTTCAGATTATCTTCGAATTTGATTGAAAATTTGTACTTTAATCATATGATTAAATGTCCGCCAAAAAACGACTCACTGTGTCAACCTCCTCCGCCGATACTCTAATGTCAGTTGAAAAAAGCAACGTATAACATATAAAATGCCTCGGCCTTTAATACAGACAACGTTTTTAACGTATAATATTCAGGTTTTTTATCACATCCATTCTAAGAGCTCTATGACTTAAAATCATTGGTGTTTCATCAGAAATAAATCTACTAAAAACTCAATTCATCTATGATTCTATTAGCAATTATTATGTTAATTTTTTGCTCCGTATAGTTAAATATTGCTAAAATGACGAAGTTGTAATTGCTCTGAATCACGACAAGTTCACAAGAATTCAAAGTCTTAGAAATCGAGAAAAATATAATTAAAATTAATTTGCAATACATATACATAAAATCCCACAAAAAACATTTAAGTCATTTTTTTGCAAACAATTCTTTACACAACATTTTATTTAACTTCACATGTTTTCAGGGTTTAATTCTGGTGTCATAAATACGAGTGATCACCTTAATCGATTTTGGTTTGATTAAAGGATAAGACTTAGATATTTAATCGAATAATGTTTGATCGATTATTCGAAAAAGTCAAGTCAACTAATGTTAGCTCAAATGTAAAATAAATTTAAAATAATTTTAATTAAAATGAAATAACTCGTTTAAAAATTTTTATGTTAATTTGAAAAAAATTTGGAAATCTTTTACATTGATCGAAAATATTCATACAATTTAAACGTCAACACAATTCGTTTCAAGAAAATAATTATTTTTCTAATGATATGATTTGTATCTACTTATCTTCGTTCGAAAAATAAACATCAGGTTCAGGCAACAAATTTAATGAAATTTGCTAAGCAGCTAAAAATATGTAATGCGCCTACTTGACATTAAAAGCGCTGCAGTATTGCTCTAAAATATAGCATAACGAGCAATAGCAGAATTGTAACACAATTCAGCTTTCTGATTTCACCATCTGATCTCTCTCATTATGCCATGCCCAAAGAAGGTAAGATATCTACTGTTTGGTATGCATTATTTCCGTCAGTGTTAGTTCTCTTAAAATATATAATAAACAAATAGCTATTTAAAATATAACTCCCAAGCTTGAAGAAGCAATTATGGTAGCAAATGATGGATAAAATTGTTTCATATTGCAATAAAAAAATCATTACAAAATGAATGGTTTGGTTATCGATGAAGCGGCTCAAATAGAATTGTGATAGAATTAAAAAATCAAAAGTATATACAAAATCAAGAAATAAAAATTTTGTTTTTACGTTTAGTTTAACATAAACACATATTAAACAGACTTAGACCCCTATGACATAAAATATGGGTAAATATTGTTTTTTGTTTGAATACATAAACTTTCGCCCAAAATAGTTTTAGGAATTTTAGATTAATTCGTTTGATTCTAAACAGCAAACACTATTCAAAAAATAAATCGAATGAAGTTAAATAATTGCACGATTACACATTTCGATCAATCAAACAATTCAAATTCGTTTAAAATGGAGACTTAGGATGAGACGCATGAAGGATTGGGCCTGATGTTCCATATAAATAACCAGATAATAAAATTATGTAGAGCTCTAAATAAAAAATCTCTAAAACGTCGTCCTACCACGTATATATATATAGCCATGTAAAATTTGTGGAATACTTTAACCTAATAAAATGGATGGTAAAAGCCGTTAAGGAAAAGTCCTCATATTTATAGTTGATATTGCTGCCCAACGAGATATTAAATTGCGCAATATTAACAAAAACAGAAACTAACACTGGAGTACTTACTAGAGTGCACTGGATCTATTAAAACATTTCACTACTTTATTCCAATGCAGTCGTATCTAAAAGAACCCCCCGTTCTACTAAAAAATACCAAAGCTTTTAATTTAGTCACACTTCAATATTCTATCCCCAAGATGAGACTAAGCAATATATTTATATGAAAATCGAGACGGCCAATAATTCCGAATTCTCAACTAAAAAATCTCGCCTTTTTAAGTTATTACTATGTTGCTTTAAAGGAGCGATATATTCTGGTGATCATAATAGACTTTCATAAAAATAGAATATAATATCTTAGAGACACTAGTGATGATGGAATAAAAGACATATTTTATGATATCTTGTCTGATTCTTTTTTTAACAAATTTTTAAATAAAATAAAATTCTAATGACTTTTTTAAAGTGTCACTTTTTCAGAATTTATATTTGGAAAAATTAGCTTGCACAATTGTAATTAACAATTTTTATATTAGAAAATATAAAACAAAAACACACATATCGTCAATAAAGTCCTTAGCTACATTGAAAATTTTTTAGAGGACAAGCAAAAAACTCTAATATAAAAAGTTAATCAACATTTTAAAAAACTTTTGCTTGTTGAGGGTTTTTTAGCTAGTCTATATATAGACCTTAAACCTTATTTTTAAATGTTTCAAATATAGACTAGCAACAAACAAAAGTTTTTTAAAATCTTTGAAAAAAGATATCGAGGCAATCTCGATTAATATAAATTTAATAGTTAATCAACATTTTTCAAAATTTTTTCAGCTTAAGTTTAATTCTTATTAAGAAATTAGTCCAATTTTAATATGTGAAATTTTCCAGGAACTGTTACTTTATTACGGTAAATCGTAATTAATCAAGATTTAAAATTTTTTGTAACTTCGGGCTTTTTTGAAATCATATGACGATATGCACATTTTTTTTATTCTTGTCAATGTTTATTTGAGTAAACTAATTTTTTATCTCTATATTTTAGGTTTTCGATTGTAAAAATCACATACGTGTCATACAAAGAATGCAAGGCAACAGGCTGTATGTATGTGGCACAAATGCTCACAATCCCAAGGATTATGTCATTTATGTAAGTATCAATTCAGATAAAATGTTAAACATACGAAAACTAAGTAAAATACATGTCTATTGGTAAAAAAATAATGTAAATAAATATTATTATTATTTATTTATTTACTAAGATATTATTACAATTTAAATTATAATAAATCTATTTACTATATAGCACTAGCGACAGAGGCTATCGGCTTAGGAATGATATAAGAGGTTAAATTATAAGTATTAACAATTAGTATTAATAATAAAAAACGAGACTAGAATAAAATTTGCAGATTTTAAATTTTATGTTGAATATTCAAATGGTTTAGAAAAAGGTTGGTGTTATTTATATTGAGGTCCGATGGGTTTTTAAGAATGTTGATGATGTCTTCAGTACCACAAAATCTGCGGCGAATAACTTTTAAAGATGTGCAGGTCGAGAGAAGGTGAGTAACAGTTAGAGGTGAGTTGTTGCAGAAGAGGCATATGGGTTGGGGATCTCTTGATAGTAGATATTCGTGGGTAAGTTTTGTATGAGTTAGGCGAAGTCGAGTAAAACATTTGTTTTTGAGGCAGCTAGTTGTGGTTGGAAGTTTCAGCGCTACTTTTCCGGGGTTAATTTTTTTGTAAAGGTGGTCATAATTTTCCCATTTTCTTAAAAGAGCGTTGTCTAGATGATTTAAAGCCGTTCGTATAATAAAGCTCTTTGAATAAGGGATGACTGTGAATGTTGGGTACATGTTTGCTTCCTTGGCTGCGAAATCTGCGGCTTCATTTCCAGTTATACCTGTGTGGCTAGGTATCCAAAATATTTTTACTTTATTTTTCATTTGAATAATTAATTGCCGAATTGAGATAATTATTTCGTTGTTATTTTTCATGTTTTTAATCGCTTCGAAAACCGAGCGGCTATCAGTACAAATAACAATTTTTTTATTAATTTTTTTATGGTGTTTGAGAGCCTCAAGGACAGCAATTGCTTCAGCTTCGAATATTGAAGAAATGGAAGGAAGTAAGCCATTCATTTTGGTGGAATTGTTTTCGTCGACAATTGCAAATCCAACATGACATACTGTTTTCGAGCCGTCTGTAAATATAAATTGCCACTCATTTGCTTTCATTTTTGTGGCGACTTCGTTGAATAGTTGACGGTAAACTTCGGGGGCCGTAGTAGTTTTGTTGTAGCAGATTAAATCGTTTATGAAACTTTTGGACTTCAGGAGCCAGGGAGCAAAATTTTCTGTTGTGACATGACATTTGCTTAAGTCAAATTTTTTTGTTAACTTATACAGATGAGAAAGTGTCGATGGAAATTTTTGCTCTTTCTTCTTGTTTTTCAGCATTAATACATGTTTACTAAGTATAGTTTTTTTGGCGGTTAAAATTTTATGTAGCAGACGAAACTTCAGTTTGTTTGCATGTATTTGCAACTCTTCAGCTCCGGCTTCTGCGTGTAGATTTCTAACTGGTGTTGTGCGGAATGCCCTCATGCTCGTTCTTAATGATGTGTTAAAAATATTTTTAACTTTTTGCAAGTTAGATTTAGCCGTTTTGCAATATATTGGTAAGCCATATTCTATTTTAGATAAAATTACAGTTTTAACAAATCTAATAAGAGTATTAGTATGCATAAGACTTTTTTTTGATGCTAGGAATTTTACTATATTTAATCTACTTGTTAATTCTTGTTTAAGATAGTTACAATGATATTTGAAAGTATATTTATTATCAAAGTTTAAGCCTAGTATTTTACAATATTCTACATTGCTTATATTTGTATTATTAACTGCAATGTTAATGCTACTGCAGTTGTGTTTTCTGCAGATGTGCAGATGTTTTGTTTTTTCAAACGAAATATCTGCACCTGACTGTGAAGACCAGGTCGAAATTGACTGTAAAGCGTTTTCAAAATTTTTTTTAATTTCAACCGATGATTGCGAATTTGATATTATATACAGATCGTCTGCATAAAGGCAGTAATCGATTTTTTTATTAGCTGACAGAATGTGACATAAATCGTCAAAAGCAATGATAAAAAGCGTCACTGAAAGTGGCGATCCTTGAGGGATGCCATTTTCCATAAAAAATAATTTTGAAATCGCGTTATTGGTCTTTACTTTGAATTGTCGATTTGTTAAAAACGACTTAATTAATTGAAACATTTTGGGGCCTATTGACCAGTTTGATAATTTTCTTAGAACAATGTGCACCCCGACTCTATCGAAGGCTTTTATAAAATCTATGGAAAGTATAGACGTATGTCTTTTAGAAGATCGATTTTTGCATATAATGTGATCTAAGTATAATAACGCGTCGATTGTACTAAGGCCAGACTGAAAACCAGTTTGATTATTTGATAAAATTTTATGTTTCTTAATGAACCACATTAAACGAGATGATATTATCTTTTCTAAAATTTTTGTCATGCATGGTAACAGTGAAATAGGTCTGAAAGAGTCAATATTTTCCATAGATTTACCGCTTTTGTGGATGGGAACAACTAGGGCTGTTTTAAAAAACTGCGGAATTATTCCAGAGTCGAAAATTTTATTATATAATTTTAATAAGCGCTCTTTGAAGCAGCGGGGCGAATTTTTGAGCATTGGGTACGGTATATTGTCTAGTCCGGGTGTCTTCCCTTTAGAAGTTTCAAGACTGTATAAAATTTCTTCATAGTTAAAAGGTTTCTCTAGTTCTAACGATTTTAAAGGGCAAGAAGTAACATTAAGAAGTGAGAGAGTTTGTAATTTATTATTGGTAAATGCCTGAGGAAAGTTACAGTCTTTCGAAGTATCTGACCAATGGCTACCGAAAGCGTTTGCAATGTCGTATGGATCTGTTACAAAGTTTCCGTTCAATTTGATAGACGATAGTGCAGTTGGCCTAAAATTTCCGGTTAGTTTACGAATACCTTGCCATAAATTGGCAGACGATGAAGTTGGATTAAGTTGTTCTGTGAAATTTTGATAGGCTTTCAGCTTGGCAGCTTTTTTGGCTCTATTAAATAGTGCATTATGTCTTTTATAATTAATTAGGTTTTCTGTGGACATATTTTTTCGAAACTTTTTCCAGGAGTCTTGTTTTTTATCCCTAAGTTGCTGTAATTCAGTTGACCACCAGGGGAGGATCTTAAGTTTTATTTTAGAACTACTGTGTGTTTTTGGTATGCTGCCATTGGCAGACTGATGGATAATTTTTCTAATTATTGCTGCTTCCTTATTAATATTGTCAGATATAGAATAAAAATTGCTGTACTCTGAAATTTGAGATTGGTAAATGTCCCACTTGGCATTCTTAACGTTATACCTAGGAATTGGCTTGTATGTTTTCTGATTAAAAAAATTAATATCTGTACAGATAGGAAAGTGGTCACTATTGTATAGATCATTGATGACGCTCCATTTACTGATTGGTAAGAGTGAGATAGACGCTAATGATAAGTCAATGTGAGAAAGGGTATTGTGAGTACTTAAGTGGGTGGGAGACCCATCGTTTAGGACGAAAAGGTCGTGATTATTTAAGAACTGCTCAAGAAGAGCGCCTCTGCTGTTCGTTGTTGGAGACCCCCATAATGGGCTCCAAGCATTAAAATCACCGGTCATTACGATAGGCAGCTTAATATTTTCTATCAGATGAGGTAAATCTGAGGATTTTATTTGATTTAGTGGGGAAAAATAAACCGAGAAAATCGCAAAAGTTGTTTTGGTATGTATTTCTACACCAACTACGTTGAGACTTTGATTGGTTGTTAATTTTTTATGTGGTATATTTCTTTTTATTAATATGGCAACTCCCTGTTTGGAGGAACTATTAATGTTGAAAAAATATCCAACATACTGATTTGGAACAATTGGGTTGATATCGTTTTTTAATTTTGTTTCCTGTAAGCATATTATGTCCGGGTTTTTGTCTTTTATTAAAAGTTGTAGGTTGATGTAATTATTAATGTACCCACGTATATTCCACTGAATTATCGAGAATGACATTAAATTTTAATAATAAACGAAAAAGGGGAAAAAAGAGTTTTAATGAAGAGAAATAATTAAGGTTGTTTTTTTTTATGCTTTTATTTTATACAGATGATTCGTCATCTGTATTCATGAACTCAATAACTTGAGTATCATTTTCAGAACTAGGTTCTGAGAGATCAATTGTATTAATTGAAACAGAGTAAGGGAAGACTAAATCAAGAGAATTCTTTGACGTTGTTGGTTGCTCTTCGTTGTTAAGAGCATTTTTGATCTTTTTATTTAAATGCTTTTTTGTTTGTGATTGCTTTGTTTGTCTACTTTGATTTTTAGGTTTATTTTTTATTGCGTTTACGATTTCATTATCAGTGATACGAGTATTTTCAATTGTAGATTTTTGAGTTATTTCGACTTTATTATTTTGTGAGGAATTTGGTTTAATTTTTTTTTTATTTTCGTCGGATTTTTCGTTTGTTTCATTTGAATGCACTATTATATTGTTGTTGTGGTTATTTATAAATTCTTCTGTGGATTTGGATGTTGTTTGGGGGAGTAAGGAAAGATTTAAATTTAAAGAATTTGGGGTTATGCTATTTTCTTTTGAGTATTGCTGGCTATTTGAATTAGAGTGGTTTTGAAGGGCGCTATTGGAAAGTATGGATGAGTATGTTGCAAACGATGTATTGGTTAGGTTCTGCTTCTTAAAAATAGTAAGTGCTTCGCGCATTGAGCATTTCTGTTTTGTCTTAATTTTTAGGATTTCTTTATGTTGTTTAAACTTTGGGCATTCTGAAGAAGATGCGGGATGTTTATCGGCACAATTTGCGCAGTAAACTCTTGAACATTCAATTGGTGCATGAGGAGGTAGGTTACAATTAACGCAAGACGGGGTGTTTTTGCAACGTTTGACGGTGTGACCTAATAGTTGGCAGTTGCGACATCTCATTGGGTTAGGTACATATTCTCGTACCTTTACCTTATACCATGAAATGTCAATTGACTCCGGTAAGTGATATAGGTCAAACGTAAGGAGAATAACTCCAGAGGGTACTTTTTTGTCGTCTATCATTTTTTCATATTTGTAGACATTGACTACGCCTTGTGCACTCAGTTCTTCTATTATTTCCTTTTCTGGAACTTTGTTCAAATAGGGTGCGTAAATTGTACCTTTTGTGTGGTTAAGGTTTTCATGGAGTTTACATTCAATCGGACAAATGCCGAAAAGTTCTTTAGTTGTAACGAATTTTTTTGCAACCAACTCATCTTTTACTAACAAGAGCAAATTACCATCTCTTAATTGGGAGATTGAGGTAATTTCCTTACTAATAAGGTGAAGCGCTCTGTGAATAGCAAAGCAAGAATATTCCGAGAGGGGTTTTTTGTCATCGGTAGAAGTGACAATAACAAATTTTGGATTGGACGGTTTTAGTATTGGTAGTAAAGGGAAGTTGTCTGGAGAATCAACTCTTTTACGTCTTTTGCGTTTGCTTTGGGGACTGTCTGCCAAGAGAGCAAACCGGTTTTCCCCTTGCAGGGGGGGCCCAGGGGGCATTGTCTTATTTAGTTACCGCGTACCTAGTAAGTAATAACGTTTGCAATTAATCGAAAGGAGAAAGAGAATTTACCGGTGTAGATTTAAATTTTTGACAAATGAGAATAAGTATTCTATTATTTTTTATTCCTTTTTCTTTCACGACAAAAAAAACTTAAACTGCACCGAATTAGTGACCGCACGCGTTGAGTGTTAGTCGAAGACTGTGTAAATAAATAAAAAGGTCTTAAAAATAAGAAACTTAAATAGTTAAAAATATAATACATAATAAAAATATATTTTTTTTAGATAACGAATTTTGCCATCTATTTAATTTTTTATTTCAAAACAAAATATCTTTTCTCTTAGAAATTATTTTTCAAAAAATCGTAAGTAAAGTTCATTAAATAATATTTTTCAAAAACTTTTAATGGGTTTACACAGTTCTCGCTAATTTTGTAACTTCAAGTGCTAGAATTCAAACAGATAAAGTAATATTGAAGAAGATAATTCCATCTACAAGTTATGGTTAAAATTTTCACATGTAAATCGACTTATCATATGACGAATTAACACCACAACCTCTGCTGAAATATGAGAGATTTTGTGGCATCATCATATAATTTTTTCAAAACCAAATTTGGAGTTTGGCTTGTTATAAGCAGCTGTTGATTTACCTTTTCAAGGTAAAACTAAAAATTAAATCTGCAGCCGATGTTATGGATTGCTTGTAGAATTATGTGAAGAAGCTACGCTGAGTCACGAGAGCTATCGTGAGTGATTTTAAAAGTTCAAAAACGATGATCTTAGCATCGAAAATATCGAATTTAGCGGTAGGCCGAATCAGTACTCAGACGCAGAATTGGAAGCATTATTGAGCACCGATTAATATCAAAAGCACGATTTATTTAGACACATTCAAGTAATAAGGCAGCAACCAATTCTACATGGCAAAACCATGATCCATAAATCATGGACGTCGAGGTCCATCCATTTACTATTGATAAGAATAATTTCACTTCTCAAAAATCTTTCTCATTACCGCATGATTTTTGAGAAGTGAAATTCTTCTTACCTTGAGGAAATGAACAGTCTGTCGCTAGTGATAAAAATTAATCCACTATGATAAATGAAAGAAGACAAAATCACTGATCATGTTCATCAAGTTTTTCAGTAACTAATCTTTTGTCGTTTTTATAAGACTATAAATTTTTTTAAGAAGCACAATTTAAAACACTCTATATATTTTAAATACTGAAATCAAGTGAAAGGTAACGATCTCTATAATAAAATAAAAAATTTTCTGGTGCATCTAACCAACAAAATGTTAAAAAATGTCCTTTGAAAAATCTAATCTTCTATAAAAATATAAAAAATTGTATACAATTTTTATTGCATACTATTTTTATAATTAAAAGGTTTAATTTTAATCACAAACGTATCTATTTAAGTAAGTTATAAGATAAATATCCACTATATAGATATTTTTTAATCGATTTGCAGATCTAAAAAATGCATTCATCTCGCAGTCTGATCCAAATATTGAAATTGCATCTTTCAAGGCACTGGAAGGATACATTTCTCAAAAGATGACTATTTAAATTTTTGTTCAAGCAAATCGAGGACAAATTTTTTTAATAAAATTGTATAAACCTTTTTTTCTTTGCTGCCATAAGTGCTGTAAAATATTATTATTGGAAAACAATATATAAAATATTATATTCTTAATTAATATTTATACGTAATTGTTGAACTGTTTTAAGGTATATATTGTTATATTCTTTAAAAATATGAAGTCCAATAAAAAGGACAAACGATGATTTCCTCTCAGCACACAGTTTTATTACATAAATTTGGTATCTAAATTAATGTATATATATTGAATTATTCATGTCGAAAAAATAAGTTAATTTTTAAACCATTTCCTTGGTTCTGTGTGAATAGTTCATCACCTCATGTGAACGTATTAAAAATTTGGTCAACTCGCGAAAATAAAACTAAAAAATACAGTGTTTTTCACACGACGTATCCCTGCATGCTGCCTGAAATATGGCTAACGTTGTGCAATACGTAAGGCAATGATGTTCCACAATAAATGATAAATTTTTTCGCGAAAACTGCGTAGACTTATTTGAACAACCACGATTTTTATCATTCTAACTTGCTATTTTATGTGTTTAGATTAAATATTTGACCTTTTTTACTACATATTATTCCGACATTTCATTGGTATTTTTTTATTTTTATTGGATATATAATCGTCCTTAGAGCAATTTCAAATCATTCTCATCACAGTTTAGTTTTGTGTAAAAAAGACAATCACAAACAAAAACTTAATAAATTTAAAGCAAAAGTGCAAAACAGGTTAATATAAAAATAAAATATCACAGCCAATCCTTACTTGTCGTCATCACAGTTGTCATTTTATTTTTTGATGCCACTGTGCACAGTTGACAGTATTTTAATTCTAGTTTCAAATTTCTTTAGATTTTTCTATAAAAATTTTAGCATTCAAAAAGGCATATTCTTTACACAAAAAAGATGTATTTTTAAAAGATGTTTGTTTCAGATTGAGGGGGATTCCTTTCCAAAATCCTTTTCTCCCCAATTTGAGTCAACCTTAAGTCAAAGCCACGTTAAGATGGCAATCAGAACATTCACAATATTTCAAAAAGAAAGGGTAACATATTTCCTTTCAATTGACACATATTCTTAGTTTCTTTAGTTTTTTCTTCATATGAGTTTCTTTTAGTTTCCAGCTGGTATTTTTATATTGAAAGAAGTGAAAAGCAGATAGCAAAATAAAATTGTGTGAGTAAGTATGCTATCAAGTGACAACATTTCTATTATAGTAATAAAACTAATAAATGAAAATTTTACATTTGACTAGTTAACTCTCAACATAATTTGAACAAATTTATACAAATAGAAATTTTCTTTTGAGGGGGAAATTGTTAAGGAGATAGTGTTCAAATTATTATGTTAAGATGTGAAATTATTTAGCATTTACTTTGTAAAGGATTTATATCTTAATCTGACATGAAATAGCTTTAATACAGCATTAGATGTTGTTTTCCAAAGAAATTTTCAAAGAACTCGAATTTCTTTATTCAGTTGAAATATTTTGAAGATTTTATAAATCAAAAGAAAATCTAAAAGAAGTTAAAAATTGCTCCAAAGTATTTGGTGATAAAATGTGTTAAAGAAGAAAGATAATCTGTATATTAAGGAATTTCTGTAAATACAGATTTTTACATCTTTGCATATTTATATTTTATATACTTTCAGTATAAATAATATTAAAAGAAAGCTACACACAAAACAAAATCTGAAATATTATATGCCTCTTCGTGCATAATTAAAAATAGATATTCTGCTGAGTCTGCCGGGAAGAGAGTGCATCACCAGCGCACCGTATTTGTAAATATCCAGCTCTACTAGTATAGAGAAAGCATGCAAGATTATTTCTGGTGGTTTTTGCAGAGAAGCTAAAAAGGATTTTGTTAGCTGTCACATTATTATTATGAAAGCAATAGGAAAACGCTGTCTAAGTTAGATACTAAGACTCAGTTACCTTAATGGAAGTTGAAAATGACCAATAAAGTACTGTCTAGAGCAAAAGACACAACATTCAGTGATTAAAATTAGGCCGATATCAATAACCCAATACAGTGGAACTCATAATAGTTTTTCTAAAAATGTTTGGTGTTTTTTTTAAATTTAATTTATATATTAGTTCAAAAAAACTTTCTTTTGTAAAAAATATTTCTGTTGCTATAGGATCACCATTTTCGAGTAAAAGTCTTCCGTCTTATTTAAATTATCCTTCAATTAGTCGTTCGTTCTAATTGATAATGTATTTAATTAAACTACTTTAAAACACAACTAGACCTAAAGGTATTGAATCATTTAAAGATAATTTTACCTCAGCGTTGGATAAAAGCTTAGAATTAAAATAGTTCAACTCCTCAATAGCATTTTTTCTCTTCATCAGCCTTTCACTCTTTAACTAAACTACTTGTACCTGTGATTAAGTTTATTCTGATTTTTGTTTAAAAATAAAAATTTTTGCTTCAATAAAATCTATGAACGTTCAACTAAAAAAAAAGGAAAAAGTTAAAAAAAAGTTTAAACAAACAAATGAACAAACAAATACATTAACAATCCTATTTACATGGCACGCACTTCCTGAAGCAATCGGAAGCTAAAAGAGTTTTCAAACTATAAACTCAAGGATTATTTGAAAAACGTGCTAACATTTGCTAAAACTATACAACAAAACAATAGGAAAAAATCGAGAGAAAAATTTTAAAACAACAGCAAAACTGCAGAAACAATGGAAAACTAAATATAAAAAACAAATCCAGTGAAAAGAGAGAATGAAAAAATGAAACAAGGATGCAATAACAGCAATTTTGCACACCATTTACTAATCGGTTTGCAAAGTGCTAAACACAAATATAGAATAGAAGTTTCGTAATTGCACCAAGACAGACTGGACTGACTGGCTGTTCAAATGACTCACTGCATGTCAATGGCAAAGTATTTGCTTACTTTTTGCTCTACGAACTGCTGAGTTATTCTGCAAAGTATATAAAACTGAATAGACTAGAGAAAAGTAAAGCATGGAAAAGAATAAACTCAAGTTAAGGCTAAAAAGTAAAATGAGGCTTAAGCTGGCATTAACATGTGATGGGATCACATCAAAAACATGCACAAAAATTATAATTAAATTAAGAATTTTATTAAGAAATCTACTAAAAAAATATTAATAATGAACACGATTTTTCATCGGTTCTGTGTTTGAAAATTTTAGTTTTTCATACATTAGAAAATCTTTTTATTTTCTTTTATTATCTCAAAGGAGAAAAAATCAGGCAAAAGTTAGTCCAACTATCACCGTGTAGTTCCGTACTTGCTTGGCTAGGGACATCCATAAATTTTTAAATGATTTCCATTATTATTGTTTGTTGTTTAGGCGGCAATAAACATTATCAATATCAATTACGGTTCAGAAGGTACACTTCTGTGTTTAAAATAACACTTGTTGTCTATGTACCCTTTAAATATTAAAATGATTAAATTTGTAAGATCTATATGTTGTTATGGGGCAAAGTACTCCTTATAACAATTTCAATTGCTTATCTATTACAATTCATTAATTACAACTCTAGGTCTTAGTATATCGATGGTCATATGCTGATAACTCGAAGCTAGTTTTTACATCATTCCAGTTGATGAAATCAATATAAACCACAAAATTAAAAAGTTAGAATTGATTAGTTGCTATTATTAAAGTTGAATTTTATATATATATTGCAGATTGAACTGTTTCTTAAACGATTTATATAACGTTTTCTACTTGTCCTGAAAAATACTAAAAATAAAGTTACAAAGTGTCAACGTATGAAAATCGATATCTTTTTTATAGAGTAGGTTTGTTCAAAAGAAAAGGTCAATTTCGTATATTTTCGCGGGCTGTTTACATGCGATTATCGATTTTTTTGTTAAGTTGGTACACATGTGTTGTTAGTCATATGTTGGCATTATCAGCCCATTTGGATCAGTAGTTTGTTGTTGTGTGTTCTTAAATTTTTGACTTTTGGAAAAAATGGATTAAAGAATAAATATTAAATTTTGCTTTAAAAATGGAATAAAGTCCTCCAAGGCACTTGAAATGTTGACTGTGGAATTACAAAAGGCTGAGAAGATGTTGATGTCTATGAGCTTCCTGGATTTGAAATCACATTAACAAGTGAAGAAAACATTGAAACAGTGAAAAAATTGTTTTGGAAAATCGTCGAATCACTATTAGAGAAGTTGCAGAATATGTTGGCATATCAATCGGATCATGCCATGCAATTTTCTCGAATTTTTTGTGCATGAAACATATAGCAGCAATGTTTGGTCCAAATTTCTAAACTAAGAGCAAACGTAACATCGCATTAGCATCGCTCAGTAGTTCTTGAATATCGTCAACGACGATCCAAGTTTTCTCAAAAGGGTCATAACTGGTGATAAAACTTGGGTATATGATTATGCCGTTGATACCAAGGTCCAATCATCCCAATGGAAGCGGCCAGTTGAGCCAAGACCGAAATCAAAGAACAAACACAAACGTGATTAAGTTTTTCAGTTGTCAACAACAAATTACTAATTCAAATGGCCTCATAATGCCAACATATGACTAACGCATGTCAACTAACGCAACAATCGATAATCGAAGCTACACAGCCCGCCAAAATTCAAAATTTACCTTTTCTTTTGAACAAACTTCGTATCCTTTACTTTTTTTAGTATTATTTTTTATAGTGGGCATAGTACTCAGTATCTGGATGACAATTTAAAGTCTCTACCTGTCACAGTTTACGAAATGCAATCCTAGGACAGATGAACAGACATCATAGAAAAAACTATACGGTTCCTTTTTACACTTCGTATGCGGAAACCCAAAAAGGAATTAGAAACATGTGATATTTTAATTATTTGAATGTCGTCACTTTCAAGTCATTTTAAAAATTTAACAAAGAAGGACCAAAAAAAACGAGCGTTATATTGCTGAATAACTTTAAAATACGTATAAAAACTGGAAGATCGTACACATCTTTGAAAATGCAACAATGTTATTATGAATTTTTACTTTCTATCATCACTT
This sequence comes from Gymnocheta viridis, assembly GCA_956483585.1. Lineage (NCBI taxonomy): Eukaryota > Metazoa > Arthropoda > Insecta > Diptera > Tachinidae > Gymnocheta > Gymnocheta viridis. The sequence goes on from OY101443.1 coordinate 66,019,800, forward strand.
TTTTGCAAATAATATCGATCAATCAGACCCATCAATCATTTTCCTGCATTTTTAAAAATTCTAGCGAGAAAATCGGCTGAGAATTTTACGTCCATCTTGTCTATCAATTTTTGTAAAAGCTTGAGTTTGAGACATTTTAACTTTCCCCCATGACTTTACAAGCGAACAATATGGACACGGTTAATTAAGCAGTTTGCAAAAAAAAAAAAAAATAAAAAAGACAACCAGAGTTGACCCGAAATGCATTTTCTAAATAAACATTTTCTGTTGATTTTTTCCTTGGGCAATATTATGATGTTATTGCGTCGCGAGATGCAGATATAACCAATGCTTTTGATTGCGGACCCTTCGGACATGACGTGATTGGTTGGTATTAAATCAGGATAGTGCTGGATTTTAAAGCTGCTGCTTGGCTGTACAGAGTGAACTGTTAGTAACTGATTAGTTATCGCCCAGAGTGCATTTCATTCTGGCCGGCATGATGGCTGTTGCTGGATGCCAACTTATATTGTCTTAAAAAAACATCCGTTCTGCTAGTCTGATGAATTAATTGTTTCAAATAAAAAGTACTCTCTTAATAAAATAATGAATTTCTCCAAAAATAATTTCTTAAATTAAGAAGATATGGGTAAATTCAGATTTGAACTCAAGCCATAAAAATCTCGTTTCAATATATACATTTATAGTTTCGTGTAAAATTTGAATAGATCTCTTACAGTCTCAAATGGCTGGTCTTCAAAGAGTCTGTTCTTAAGAGCAAGTGATCCACTGATTCCTTTTCATACAATTCCATTTTCTTATAGGCGCCCAACCATCAGATCTACCTGTGTGATTACCGGGTAAAAGCAAGGCTAAATTTCACTTATCTTGTACACAAAATTCAGCTTAGGCCAATTTATTTTTTAAGTTTTGATTCGTAATGTTATTTTTTTATTTTTGCATACATTTAAACACTCGAACACATCTGTAATCGTTCTTAGGCGATATACTTATTCTAACGCTACTTTATTGCTTCCATTTGACTTACAAGAAATTCTTTTTAATTTTCTTCTCTATTTTTTACAGTCAAACTTAACGCATTTGCCCAGGTCGGAATACGTAATGGGTATTGGTTTGGGCATTGCAAAGTGTCCTTATGATCCACTGGACAACTCAACTGCTATTTATGTTGAAGAAGGTAACCCCAGCGGCTTGCCAGGATTGGTAAGTAAATATTTAATATTAAGATTGCTTTAAACATCCTGCTTTCTTTGGGACACATTTAATACTCTTGATCTTGAAGGATTGACGGTTGTTAATAAAATTGTAGAGATTTATAATTTTTATTTCTAATAAAGAATACAAAATTTATACGTATATTTGTATGTGTATGTGTTAAGTTCTCTTATAAAACAAATAAAAATGTATTTGAACATTTCAACAGATATTTTGCATTCTCAACTTACGGATGGATGGATGGTGGTTTCTTCGTAAACCGTTTCACTTGCATTTTACGTTTTTAAGATGTTTTATTTATTTTCCATTTCGTAAAGTACACTTGCTATTTTCCTAAGTAATATTTGTGGTTGTATTTATTTAAAGCTACTTACTTGAATATTTGCTTAGAGACATGGAAAACAAACAGTCTTAATATTTTATTTTATTTTTTTATTACTTTTAAATGAACTCCAAGTAGTAGACCTATTTGTTTATTTGCATCAGATGATAATACTATAACTAAAGGAAAAATAAAATATTTAATCTGTTTTTATTTCTGCTATAAATGACAATATTTTCATTTGTAGCATGTATTTGATTTTATTTATTTTTTATTTTAAGATATTAGAGTACGATTTTCAAAGTACTCTACGATAAAATAGCCAGCAAAAAAAGTATATGATTTAAAAGCACTTATAGCTAGTAAAAATAATGTACAGAGACTGCAACTACAAAGGGATAACAAAATTATTTAATAACAAGAAAATCATTCATGTAACATGTTAGAGAAAAAAAAGAACTTAAAAAAAAAGCAGTAGTGATCCTTAACTTGGGATGCGGAAGTTTTGCAAACGTTCTTTGAGGAAGTTCTCTTTTTTGAATCCCATTCATCGAATTTGAAGTCATGTTTAGAGTTTTAAGAAAAAAAAACGATTTTTTGAAAGTGTTAATTTTAATTAATTATCTCAGAATGTATTATATCGGGTTTTCCAATAAGGAGTTGACAACTTTTTCTTTTAAATAAAACACAAACCATTTGAGATATTTATAAAACTTTATGATCGACTTGAAATACAATCAAAACATTTATGAATAGAAATCGACTTCGTTCATATGGCCACCGCGCACACGTTGGCAGCGGTCGATTCTTTGGACCCAATTTTCAATGACTCGGTCAATGATGGCTCTGAGTCTTCCAACGTCGTCGGCTTGTTGGCATAGACTAATAATTTGACGTAGCTCCAAAGAAAAAAGTCTAGAGTTGTTAAGTCGCACGAACGAGATGGCCAATTGACTGGTACATTTCTTGAGATAACACGCTCATCAAACTTACTCTTCAATTAATCGACTCTAACGTGTTGTGCTGTGTGGCTTGTGGAGCCGTCCTTTTGAAACCACATGTCGCCCAAGTCCATGTTTTCCGATTCGGGCCAAAAATAATCGGTTATCATGGCGCGATAACAATCGCTATTCACAGTAACGTCACGATCAATATTGTCGACGAAAAAATATGGCCCAATAACGCCACCGGCATGCCAACCGCACCAAACTGGTTTTTTTTTGTGATTCATGAAGCTTATTGACGAACCCATTGAGCCAAAAATGAGCTACTTCACTGAAGATGATTTTGCGATGAAATTCATCACCTTGGCGCACGAAGCACGTACGTCACGTCAAATGGTCCATCGACTTCAATTCTTGAGTCAGCTTGATGTTGTATGGGAGTAAACCAAGATCTTTACGCAAAATTTGCCATAAAGTGGTCTTGGCGATGCCCCGTTCTTGAGAACGTAGTTTGCTACAGATGCCTGAACGGTAGCGATATTTTCGTGACTTCGACCAACCCGTTGTCTCACTGACATTGCAGCATCTGTCAATGAATATGTATGCCAAAGTTTTTGCACTAAACTTGTTATTGCTGGTCTACTAGGGCGAGAATAACGACCGCAAATTGGTGTTAACGCTCTTAAAGTTGCGGTCACCGACTTCGAATTTTGGTAGTTCATTTTTAAAATTTGCATACATTGTTCGATTTCGTATACTTTACCATGATAAAAATATTGAGTGTAATAGAAAAAAGGAAAGTAACAGTTAGATGATCAGTGGAATAATGCGTTCACAAATTAATTTCAGAGTTATCAAGTACCTTTTGGAAAACCCTTTATATTGTGCACGATTTCGTAGTATTATAGGAAAAGCGTCATTATATTAATTAAGTTTTTGCTTACATACAATATATAATTTTTTTTACTAATATTTTTATGCAAACTGTCAAGTGTAGGAGTCGCTGGCAGATATTTTATTTTATGCCATGTTTATATGTTAACGCCTTTACCTACTCGAAGGCGCGAGGTTAATATGTATACAAAATAACATTGCAAGTACCTAAGAGAGTGTTTGGTGTTGGCAGAGAATTTCGCCAGTATGATCTTTATTAGAAATTCTAAAAACTCAAAAGTATGTACTAAATGATCCTATGGAAATAAAAAATAAGTCATTACTTAAAAGTTACTTCCATTGTTTTACTGCGATAATATTAAAAACAAAGCGTGCATGCAAGCACTACAAGAAGACAAACTATTTTAATTGCTTTTTAGAAACAGAACCAATTGCTTCTAGCAGGCTCATATCGAGCAATAAACATACCTTGCTTATGAGCATCAATTAGTATTATTGGACAGGGGAAAACAAAACTAACTGGAAGTTCTTAACCAGCATTTCGAGAGTCATAAATAAGTGTTATCTTGTCCTCACATATCTGGCTTACGAAAAATTCAACTTTTATAAATTTGTTGTCAAAATGAGAGCATACATTCATAAGACTTGTAGCAGATATTCTTGACGCATCAGAATAAGATTTAAACACTGAGACACCGAATCACACTACGCTCTACAAAAATTTGTTATTGAAAAAGTTGTGCCAATCGTACAGCATCTTCAAGTCGTTGATATCCGGTCATATAATTTTTTTGCTTGCTTTATGTTATCATATTTTTTTACTTTCGTTTAAGATGATGATTTTGTTTCATTTATTTATGTAAAAAATTTCATTTTTTTTGCTCATCAACTTTTTTCCACAACAAAACCATGCAAATTCATAATCACACATCCACAAATATATAAAGACACATAAAATACATACATACATACATACATACATACAGAACTAAATAAATAAACATTTTGTATCTAAGAAATAACATCTATTTTATTTTATTTTATTTTATTTTTTTTATTTTCAGTATTCTGGTACAAATGCTGAATTTACTAAAGCGGATACTGTCATCTTTCGTACGGATTTATATAATGTTACTGCTAAACGTTTAGAATATAAATTCAAACGTACACTTAAATATGATTCCAAATGGTTGGACAGTGAGTATTTGTTTATGTTTCTTTTTTTTCTTTGGCTTTGTAAATCAAAAAGTCCTTTTTTATCAAACACAATCCTAGCAAATAGATATTAAAATCGTTGGAATATAACAAATTTATAATAAAATATTAAATAACTTAATGGTTTTTTATGAAATAATATTAAAAGATTACTTAGTGGCTGCTTTGTTTCGTTGCTATCTAAGATATAATTATTTTTCACTATAAATTTTACACCGTACGACAAAATAAAAAAAATTAAAATACTTTTCACTCAAAAGCGATCATATATCATTGTTTTTAATATCAAAAGGAAACGGAAATTTAAAAAGAAAATTCTGTCAAAACTTTTTTATGTTAAACGGCATCTTGTTTTCTGCCGAATAGTGTTATACTCATCCTTTGACAAAAAAGTTGTTTATAATTAATTTATTATTATTGCTTGTAAAGGATTTATGCTGGTTTTTTACAAAATTTATGTACTTGCAGTTGCCACGTTGTCATAGTTGCTCAGCGTAATCTTATTAAATTGAAAATATAATTAGGTTTACTTGTATAAAAACTAAAATTTATTATAAATTGTAGATGTGTTACCAACATTGTCGTCATCTTCAGATGATAGCAATTATTTTGCTGAAAGAACAGTGGGCAGCTACAATTTTCTTAGCATTCTCTTTTGGCCTTTTCGGCGAGATTGTTTTACTTGTCATTTTCCGCGCTGTGTTTTAATTGTTGCATGGTCAAGTAAACTACAGCTGTAATGATGGTTTTTAAAGCGCCTCTCGTGCTTATTTTATATTGAGCTGCAAGTAGCACATGTCATGTACATATTCATTTTATCAAAATAACAATTCGTAAATGCATGAAAATGTATTAAAAACTTTCGTTAAAAAAGTGTCCGATTTTAGACTGGCAAAAATTTGGAGGAAAAACGTCTGGAATTTTCTTTTCACACAGAGGAACACGCAGTCGGCGACATTCCATTATTGTTACTATTTGCTTATTATATGAAAAAAAAAACAAAGTAAATATGTATCAACAGAGTAAATGTCAACAAAGCAAATGTGAAGGAAGCGTATCGCCGAGTGCCAAACACAAAAACGATGGACTCTTCCCCACCCGTAATATGCACAAAAACTAAATGTTTCCCTACCCAAAACGCAGACTAAGTATTTATTGTATGTTTTAATCAAATAAAACAATTTTATTGCCAAGGAAAAAATTGGAGTGGTCGAAATTCCAAATATACAATTTTATTTGTTTTATTTGCATATTCTGTGGGCGATCGTATTGAGATGGGCAGAAAGCCAAAATTGGTCACTTATAGAAATTCGATCGCTTCTGCTCACCACTATGACAAATTACTAAATTTTTCGTAGGACAGGTACTATCACCAGTAATGGGACAGACGCGATAAGCTCAATAGATACGAATAGTTTTTGCGACCTTATCTGACGGTTTTATACATTAAAATGATCTGTCAACTAATGATAAGACTTATATTAAAGCTTTATATGAAAAATAAGTAAAGAATATATCGACTCATGTGCGCAAAATTACCGCATGTTATAGTTTTTTCGAAATCTACATTTTTATACAAATTGTTTTTAAATCTATTAATTCATCTGTTGACAAAATGTTATAGCGATAAATATAATAGTTATGAAGATAACACGATGCACATTTTATCTTGTGTAGCAGTTTTATAGTACATAATAGTAATAAAAATAGTAATAAAAACGCTCTCCTGTAAAATTTAGTTTGTGTAACATACGATAATATCGCGCATAGGGATCGATATGCATATAATTTTCAAGCATATTTGAAGGTTATATCATATTCAACTTCTTAGTTCTTTAATAACTCTTTGTAAGAATTTTTCAACACTCTCCAAATTATGGGGGTTAAGCATTCAAATTTACTAAACCGAGTAATTATGTGAATAAATTTTTCGCGATACCTTTTCCATCGAAAATATTTTTTTTAACTAAAAACTATGCATGCAGCAATCAAGTGAATTTATTTGACAAAACCAATTACTTTAAATCTGTTACATCCCACTGTTTCTTTTGTCATGTAATTTTTGACAAGAAAAAAAGCTTCTTGGATTTAATTAATTTAAATTTTCGTGGAAAATGTTCAATAACTCCTCCATAAATCCTTTTTTAAACTAATACAATGACATGAACTCTCGTTGTTACCACAAGACTACTTACTATTCAGGCTTATATGTGAGTGGTTACAGCCACTTTATAGAATAACGTATTATTTAATCACAAAAAATAAAATAAAATCATTTTCTATAAGCACCCTCTAACATTCCGACTTATCTCTTTGTAATTGCATTGAAAAAGAATCAAAAAAGAAAATGCAATAAATCCTAGCAAAATTGTCAATGTAAACTTAATTAAAAATTTATAAAAGAAATATTTTGAAAAGATCAACTTACCAAGGACTATGTTACTCTAAAAAGAATATAAAATTAATTATAAAACTATAATTTAAATTATAATAAATTTAACAACGTGATTTTTTTAATCTTTTTGTCTTTTAAGAACCAAACTTTGTGGGCGCCTTTGATATTGGCGAGTTTGTTTATTTCTTCTTTCGTGAAACAGCCGTTGAGTATATAAACTGTGGCAAGGCGGTGTACTCACGTATAGCACGCGTTTGTAAAAAGGATGTTGGAGGCAAAAATCTATTGGCCCACAATTGGGCTACCTATTTGAAGGCTCGTTTAAATTGTAGTATTTCGGGAGAATTTCCATTTTATTTCAATGAAATACAATCCGTTTATCAATTACCCACCGATAAGACACGTTTCTATGCCACATTTACCACCAGCACAAATGGTTTAATTGGTTCAGCTGTTTGCAGTTTTCACATCAACGAAGCAATGACAGCTTTCAATGGTAAGTAGCAGAGGAAAGAAAATGAAAATGAAAATAATTTATTTTTTATTTCTACTTTATATTATTTATTTTAGGCAAATTTAAAGAACAATCTTCGTCTAACTCTGCCTGGCTGCCAGTATTAAATTCACGTGTACCTGATCCCCGTCCAGGTACTTGTGTCAACGACACCTCCAATTTACCGGATACTGTTTTAAATTTTATACGTTCCCATCCTCTGATGGACAAGGCTGTCAATCATGAACACAATAATCCTGTTTACTACAAAAGAGATTTAGTATTTACCAAGTTGGTGGTAGACAAGTAAGTGGCATATTTTTATTGGCAATACTTATCCTCTTATTTCCTTAACCACCAAAAATGTCATTAACAAATGCTTGCATTTATGCAGGCTATCATTTCAAACGACATGCATGATTGCTTATGCATCTTTTAATCTCCAGAAGAAATTAAAAATTAATTAAAAAATAATTAAAAATCCCAATAAATTGTGAATAACAGGGGAAAAAAGTTAATTGCCATTTTAATCGATAAATTACGCGAATTTCCAATAATCGTCCGCAAATACAGCAAATAATTGAACAATTTTATTTATGCAAAAATATTGCAATAAAATTTAAAGTAACATCTGTGTTGAAAGCGTTGATGTTTTTTTCTCGCCTTTTTCATTTAATTCATAAATTATTACAAAAAAGGGACTCTGAAAATGAGAGAAATACACAGAGTTCAATGAAATCATGTTGCGGTTAATTGAAATTGAAAATACGCTTAATTAATCTGTGTGCATATTAACTAAATGAAAGCAAATAGGACAATGAAGGCAGTAAAGGCCGACCAAATATTGCGCTAAATTTGCTAAAATATAAAAGCAAACGTGATAATTATATAAGTTTTTGGTGTATTGAAATTAGTGTCTGAAAATTTAAAGGCTGATACTATAATAATAAAATGGTTGATTATTTTGATAAACTCTTTTATATATATAAATATGTATATATGATGAGAGCAAGAATGACCTAAAACCAGTCATGTCAGCATTAAATTAACAAAATCCCTACATGTCTCGGAAAAAAATTCCCTACATTTTCCCTACTCTACAAATTCACTGATTTCAGGAAAAAAGAACATTTCATTTAAGGTTTTAATATTTTGTATTTTTATATCACCAAACAAAAAATTAAAAAATAATAAAAAATAACATACATTTTTAAATTTAACAACCTCCAATATCTGCCTCTGTGGCATCATAGTTCTAAAACGACTGTACTAATAACATTTCTTCAAAAATTATTTAACTTTTATGGGAAATCTTTGGATTAACTTAAGAGCTGTTTCAATATTTTTTTATCATTCTTCGCATTTATTGCTAATATAGATTTTGTAAATTTTTGATGTAGAGATCTTAGAAGGCAATCAAAATCTTAATTCTGAATTCTTAATAATATTTTATCTAACCTACAGAAAATGTGACCCGGAATGGATAGAATGAAAGATATTTTTTTTTGTTCTTAAGAGCGCATTTAAATATTTATAATATCTTAATTTATATTTTTAAAAACTCTTAATTTATATATGAAACCAAAAAAAATTTTTCAAATTTGTTTTTATTTTTCATACAAATTATATTCCCAGGAAAATCGTACATTTTTTTGCCTTTCGTTCTCTCTATATATCATTTACCAAAAGATGTGTTCTGTTTGTAACAATATTTGAAATTTAGATTTTTATATGTACTATCACTTTTGTAGGCTGTTTTACGCAATTATACCGTAATATGAAAGGAAGAAAAACAAAGTTTTAAAAATTCCCTAAATTTTCCTTACAATGAAAAATCTGTCCTTTTTCCCTTCCCTTGAAAATTTCCAATGAAATCCCTACAAAAAGAGACAATTTCCAACTTTTGGAATCACTGCCTAAGGCAGGCAAGAAGAAAGGACGGAAGGAAAAGTATAAGGAAAAGAAAAAGGATCTGACAATAAAACAACACATCCATACCTTAGTATCTGATAAAACAGTTTGGACAATGTCAACGGGACCCAAATATTATCTTATAACGAATTGAGTGGGAATGGACATTATACAACCCAGTTATAGCTAGGACACGTCATCTTTAGTCAAACTTATAAGAAAATTATATATGATATTACATGTGGTCAATCAAAACAGCAAATACGATAAATACATTAATTTGCACCAAATCACCAGAAGTGTGTTGTAGACACAACAAATAGTTGAAGTACAAACGCTAGTAAACAAACTGACCTCCACGCACGTAGAAGTAATTTGCACTGATTGTAATACTTAATGCTTAATTTATGGCTTTAATTAAAAGAATAGTTGGGTAATAACCAAAATAATGAATAAAAAACAGTTAAACAATTATATGAAATTGATTTATAATTAAATACTTGTGCAGAGTTCTTACGAAAATTCATGTTTCGAAATTTATATATATTTTTATACGGAAAAATAATCATGCAGAGGTGTGTAAAAAAATTATTGTTATATTCAACCAAAGTTTATGTAGTTATTTTCATAAAATATAGTACAAGCAAAACAAAGCTCAAGAAAAGCAAATATAAAAAATTCTGTGACTAAATTAATTTTTTCTGTAGACTTTTCTGTTGGAACTCCGTACTAGCAAATGGAAATTTTGTTGCGAAATTTACCAAATTGAAGTTTAGTATTTTTTGACACACAATTATTGAATTTACGTAAGAGGTCCGTATCAACTTTAAATTGAAAATATCAAAAAAAATAAAAATTATAATTAAGACCAGATCCCACAAACTACAGCTGATGGTATTCAATATAAAAAAACCAATACAATACAACACTAAACTGAAATTATATTATCAAGTTGTGGAAAAAACTCGAGGAAGAGTTTTTACATTTTTACATAGTTATAAGCTGACATGTATGTATGAATGCACATAAAAAGGACTGAACTGTTTAGGTTCGTTAAAAAATCAATAAAAATATTTCCTACGTTTCCTAGCAAAACTTATTTAAGTTGTAACCAATAAAAATTTTTAAATCAACTAAATCAGAGGTGCTAAAAGAGCTGTAAAGTCATACTGACAGGCATCAATTAAAAAATACAGTCTGATTTATAATGTCTTAGCAGAAAGCCCAACGGAATTCACAATTGACTTTTTGGAAAAATATTTAAGATAAGAAATGCAAATACAATACAAACAACTATTAGAGGGCAGTTATATTTATTGCTAGAGTGGCAACAATAAACTTCTGATACAAGATGAAACTTGACTGATAAGAGCTGGTAAAGAGTGACTCTACATGCAAGTTTTTTTAATGTTAGCTATTACTCACTCTCTCAGGAATTCGGAAGGTCTAAGCGATCTATTCATATACAATATTATGGGCAATAAGGCGTTCGAGGCGCCTTACAATTCAATTTATTAGCATTAAATATACATATTTCATCACAAAAACCGAAATATTCATACCGATGCCTGAACAAATGATACGTACGTGAATGTCTCTAACTTCCTAACCCTTGACAATCATTTTATGTGAAACTCTATGTGGATTAATTGGATCAGGGATACTGCAAGGCCAAGCAGTGCTCATGACAGTGTAGATATATATGTTAATTAAAACTGGCCGATCAGTTTCTGAGAACTGCCTGAGCGCAGGAACTACAAAAGTAGCACATCTAAAAACAGTAAATATTTAGGGCTTTTTCATGGAGTGGTAAGGTGTAAGGCCTCTCATTGAATGAGGAACTGGACGTGGTTAAGTCTCAACTCTTTAATCTTTAAAAACTTTAACTAAAATAAAATTTTTAATATTTCACACCAAAAAAAAACTAATATATACAAACTCTTGGATGTCACTTAACGTTGTATGCCACCTAGCATAGAATTATGTTTAATATACGACTGCTAAAATAATCTTCTGAAGATGATCTGACGAGTAGCAATCACAAAAACATTTTTCTTTCTTGATTATTACTTTTCTACACATTTTCTGACACGCCCGTCTTTTAATCTTCGAATGTTTAATATGCAAGTAGTAAAAAAATCTAATGGATATTTGAAGAGTACGAAAACAACAATGTTACACTTTGTTTAAGTAAACAAATCTGAAACGATTCACTCTACGGTTAATATAAGCGTCTTTCGTTGTGTTATTCAAGAATCTCACAGAAGAATCAGTTCGTGTAACAGTTTATCCTGTGCAAGGAATCTTATACGATTAAAAAATGCGCTCGTCGACGATTAAGAATGTTCTTCGCGATATTCCCAGTAAGCTCTTTCACGATTGAAAATGCTAGCCGGGATTATATTTTCTACAGATTTGTCCGTAATAGAACAGAACAGAACGCACAAACTAATTCTGGCTTTAACACAGATTTGAACTCAAGCCAAACAATTCTTTCAATATAAAAAAACTTAATTTTTAAGTGACTTTTATGCATTTAAAATGGGTTTGTAATAATTAATTAAATACTTATAAATGATATTAAAAAATTTAAAAGGAAAACTCTATTAAAAGCCTTAAAATCCTACCAAACTATACGACGGGTAATAAAAAATCAATAAATGTATTTTTGACGGCAATTGTAATAATACCACTTAATATTAAATTACTTTTTGATACTTTTATATATTAATGATTTTATGATTACATAAATAAACGAGTATACACATACGCGTACACGCACAGACACTCACTACATCGAGAGCCTTGCAAATTTGCGTTCTTTGCAAAATGGCTGGCTGGCATACATTCTGGCGCCAGTAGCAAAAGCTGCAGCGACAGTGTTATAATGCATTTTTACAACAATGCTGGCGTACAGCTGAATATCGAATTTAAATTATAAAAAAAAAATCAGGGCTTAATATTAAAACGAAAGCAAAAAATAAGTTCAATTGTAATCAACAGCCAGTTGTAGGCTGGTTTGTAAAGGGACAGAAAAGACCAATCAAGCACCAACAAACGAACATGACTATGTCTATGGAAGCATAAAATCTCAGGTATTATAAATTGTAATTGGGATTTTCATTTCATATTTTTATCCTTTCACTCCCTCCCTTATAAACATGAATTTATTAAAATCCTTTTGTAAAACTTTAATTACAAAAAGGACACCACAAAAAAATTAAAAAAGGTATCATATTAATGGCCATAAAATGTTCCATTGTTCTTATTCAATAAATATTTAAAAAAAATAATATTAAAAAAAAATTGTTTTTAAAATACAATGAGGAATTGTTGTTTCTTTCAGACAATAGAGTAATAATTTTCGACAAACTTTTAATTTATACTTAACTTAATAATTGTTGTTTTTTCTCGTTATTTTTTACAGAATTAAAATCGATATTTTAAATCAAGAATATACCGTCTACTACGTGGGCACCAATTTAGGACGGATTTATAAAATTGTTCAATATTATCGTAATGGCGAATCATTGTCGAAACTTTTGGATATATTTGAAATTGCACAAAATGAACCCATACAGGTGATGCAAATCAGTCAGTCACGTAAATCCTTGTATGTGGCAACAGATCATCGTGTCAAACAAATCGATTTGGCCATGTGCAATCGTCGTTATGATAATTGTTTCCGTTGTGTGCGTGATCCATATTGTGGCTGGGATAAGGAAGCCAATACCTGTCGTCCCTATGAATTGGATTTGCTACAGGTAATTTTATTATATAAGCAAATACTTTTTATTTCTTATTTGGTAGAGAAACATAGATAATAAAAGAACATTTTTTAGATGTTTTAATGATCAATTGTATTAATACAAACCCTTTTTAACATTAAAGGAAGAGGAGATTTTCCCTTAAGAGATAATTAGTACCTTAAATACTTTAAAAATGTAGAACTGTGTAGCCTATGCCGTTTTTTTTTTTTCTACAAAAATGTAACAATTATCTTGCTTTTTATAAAAAATAATACTTTTCAAACTTTTCTTAATATAAAAATTTGAGCTCGTAAGTTATGATACAATAACTTCTAATAAACTCACTATTTCAAAAAATCATTATATTGCAAATTTTCAATAAAAAGGCCAAACAAATTTGTACTTTTTCTAGAAAAGAAAACGCCATCAGATATTTTTAAAAATTTTTGCGAGTAATTTTTCAAACATCATACAATGTATTAAGAATTTCTGTTCTTAACAAATAAATTGGGAGCCTAAAGTTTTTGATAGTGTAAGGAAAATAAAGCATTTCATTTGCTGTCCTCAAAGCTCCTTCACAAATTCTGATTCTATGTCACAGTGATGCCTGATAGTCGGCAAGAATGTCTCCTAATTTACTTTACAGAATCTGCAGTTGCCGCCTTATCAAATGAAAAACGAAAAATTGTCCCAAATAAAAAACTTTCTTTGCCTAAAGCTTTAATGAAATATTTTCCAAATGTTCGTTACAAAAAAATAATTTAAATATATTAATGAAATTGTTTTTTTTTATGTCGAGAAGGGGCTTCCCTGAGGAAAGTTTTTCTCTCTAGCCGGTGACTTCTGGACTTATCAAGGCATAATGCTCTAAGAAAAACAGATATTTGACATAACCAGAGTTTAAAGTCCTTTGATAAGGTCTATCTATGATCGGCCTTATCTCCTGCTCTTATGAAAAGCTCTCATCTTTACATACAAATTGGACTTTTATGTTCAATTTCAGTAAGTTTTTGCAATATCTGTATAATATCAAACACACTATTAACGAAAATATATTTGCCATAAAAGGCACCTACCTGAACGCCATTAACGAAATACTTGGCTTGGTGCGAATGGATAGAAAGGAGTGTATGACTATTTACATATGGAGAGCTATAGAATGTATCGAAATAAAAAAAGAAGCTGGAATATACTGAATATGAAGCCCTTAATAACAGAGTGAAGAGCAAGTGCAGACATGAGAAGAGACCGTGGATGAATTATGTATATCACAGCATGTGCTGAAATAGCACATCATGTGGTAATTACGAGAGGAACTGTTTATATTTCGGAAATATCAATAGCTAAAATCTATGAACGACATAATAAAGTTTGAAATCTTTTAGCATAAACGCACTCACAACGTTTTGATGTACAAGTGCTATTTGTTTTGTTTACAGTGATTTCAGAAAATCATCGACGCAGGGCGTGAACTGATAACGCAAGATCGTCAAGTTACAGATTGTAAAATAGAAGCATCCTTGCACATTAATTCCACTTCAATACATTCGATTTTGCAAGAACACTTAGTTGCAAAAAAAATTGTTTTCGCTCCAAAAATGCTTGCGTCAAGTGGTCTAAGGAAATTATTCAAAAGTTCAAACGTGGTGCTTCAAAAGACGTTTATAAAATAGTGACAATTGACGAATCATTAATATAAGCTCATGAGCCGGAAATAAAACAGCAATTGACCATGTGGTTATTCCAAGACGAGCAAAATCCAACAAAAGTTGATCATGGAAGAAGCACAGTGAAGCAAAAGGTCGCCTGTTTCTTCGGCCAAATGGGTCATGTGTCCACTGTTCCGCTTAAGCACGAATCATTCTTCATCATGAGAAAGCGAACTCTTACACATCTCGTCAAACAAGTGAATTTTTGAGCAGTCAAAACATCGAATTGATGATTTTTTCTGCACACTCCCGACTTGGCACCCAATGACTTCTTATTGTTCCTTAATATTAAAGGCAAACCGTGTGGCCAACGATTTACAATCGCCGAAGAAGCAGTTGAAGTGTCCAAAAACTATGTTTTGGCGGTATCTTCAGAAGAATCGAAAAACTGCTATGACAAATGGTTGGAATGCAAAAGTGTATTGATCGTCAAGGGGAATATTTCGAAAATCAATAAAGCCACTTTCATTTAAAAACGTTTGTTGTTATTTGCTATTTCCAAAATATAAATAGTAGTCCACGTATAGATTACTCGACGAGTCTAGCAAACGTCTCTAATGGTAACAAACAACGATATTTGTTTCTATTAAATCAATAGATGGTAAAATCCTCACTGCTCAAGTAGATCAGCAATCTCGCTGGTATGAACACTTCGCTGAACTTTTTTATGTGTCCATTGGCCATGGACTTCGCGGTCTCCCAAATAAAGCGCATCAGCTCTCAATGTCCCATCATCCAGAAAATAGAGATAGCTATCAAGAACATGAAATGTGACAAAGCCGGTGAAATTGGCAATGTTCACGCTGAACTCTTCAAAGCAGGTGTCAATCAGTCAATATGAACATTGCATGGTCTGTTACGTTAAATCTTCGATACAGAAGGCTTTCTTACCCTTCATTGGTAGCAGGGTATGCAGCCAAAATTCAAAAAAATCACTTAACGAATAAATAATTGCAGAGGTATTACAACTCTCTGTGGCCCTCTTAAAATTGTCTCCAGGATTATTCTAAGTAGGATAGAATGCAAGATTGATGACATTTGCGGCGTCAACAATCTCCCAAAACTTTGTATAATATTAGAACAAATAAGCGAAATGCAGGACTTCGATAAAGCTATCGAATAAGAAAAACTCTAACACATATGGGCGGCAATACGAAAAGACGCCGAATTTAATGATTAAGCCACAATACCAGAGGTTTGAAAGTCGTGTGAGACACAGCAGTCAACTTTCTCCCCGATAACAATAAAATCTGGCGAAAGCCAATGATTTATTTAAAGATAAATACAAACAAAGCAAACTCGAGGTGTACAATCACTCTTCATACTCATTCTTATTCTTTATGTTACCAGAAGAACATCTCGTTAACCGTGATCTGCTAACTTTTAATCAAACTTCAACAGATTGAGGTGCAAGAATTGATATGTCATACATAATAAAGAAGGCGCAAACTTTTTTTACAAGTCTACACATAACTTGGCGTTCCCGACAAATTACTATTGGGATAAAACTTCGCCTACTTAAAAGCAACGTTTTTTCCCTGCTGCTGTATGAATGCGAAGCTTAGCTCTTTTTCACAAATATTGAAAGTATACGAAAACCCTTTGTTAATACAACGCCGCGTTATATTTCTCGAATCTGGTGGCTTGACAACTGAATATCAAGTGTTGCATTATACGGGAGGTATAATTTCTTCAGATCAATAGGGGTTTATTAATCTAGTCATGTCTTAGTCATGGACATCTAAAAGGATGCATTTGATTGGAAATCTCAAGCAACAACAGGTGTGCCCGACCACACTATGGTTGGAGGGAGTCTTAAAGATGAAATTTATTAGCATCCAAGAAATTTAATATCCAATGAAGTAAACCAGCTTTGTTAAAATTTAAATGATTTGAATACCCACGATACGGCGTGAAAATAATAAATAATAATAAAAATCAACCGTAAAATAGACTCAAAGAAAAAAATTATCCATCTTAAAAAATATGAAAAGTCTTCCGATAAAGCAAGAACATCTGTGCCCGACCATACTATAGTGAGAAAGAGTCTTAAAGATGAGATTTATTAACATACAGAAAATTTATTATGCAATGAAGTGTGCTTCTACGATACGGCGTGAATACAGTAAATAATAATAAAAAATCAAGCGCAAAATAGACTGAAAGAAAAAATGTTAATCAAATGCTAAATTTTAGAAAATACGAAAAGTATTCCAATAAAAATGAAGCGTACCGCCATCTTACACAGCACCGCTACTTTGCTAAATATAAAATTTTTTTCCAACCCTCAAGTCAAACCTTAAAATATAAATTTCGGATAAATTTATAATTTTTTTTAATTAATTGAAAATGTAACAAATTGCGAAAAGGAATTTTTATTTTTTAAGTTATTTCATTCGTAAAATCTGGGGATATTCTTCAATTTTAAATCCCAAGAAATTCATCATTGCAGTGATAATAATAATAATTTGGAGACATTTAATTTTTGTTTTCATTGCTTAGTTGCACTACTTTTTTCGCATACTATTGTATTTAAAATAAATAATATTCTTACAAATATTGTAATTGAACTAAATTTATCGTCTTAAATTTACTTATTTCCTTATTTTTTTTAATTTATTAATCGAGATTGCCTTGATATGTTTTTTTAAAGATATGCAAAAACTTTTGTTTGTTGAGGATTTTTTAGCTAGTTTTTAGTTTTTAGCACCAATGAAATGCATGTATATAGACTAGCTCAAAAACCCCCCAACAAACCAAAGATTTCGAAAATCTTTGAAAAATGATATCGAGGCAATCTCGACTAATAAATTTAAAATAATATCTTATAGAAATAATTTGCTTCAAAAGTTTCGGCCTTAAATGATTTTTTCTTTTCCTTTCTTTTCTTTAATGAAACTTGACTTGGAAAAAATCCTTGTAGTGACCGAGGCAATCTTGATTAATAAATTAAAAAAATATTTAATTAAGATTTTATTTTTCGTTTTTGTTTGTTAAAAACTTTCATTGTCACTCAAAGGGCGCTTAATTGTATAAAGGTTGTAAAGAAAATAAAATAGATTCATATCGAATATAATTTGTTTGTTGGGATTTTTGAGTAAGTTTCAAAGCTTACTGTGCTTATTTTTACTTTTGTAATTTTTGAAATTATCATTGGGTTTTTAAAAGTTTTTGTATAGGACAAAAGGTTTGAAACTTTTCAAAAATATGGTTTAAGGTCCACTGATGATTTGGCATTAGCACCTATGAAATGCATGTATATAGATAGACTAGCTGAAAATACCCTCAACAAACAAAAGTTTTTACTTATTTCTTTTAACCATTAGAAATGTTTTGTTATTCCTTGAAACATTTTATTTATTGCTTTTCTGTTTGGATTTTATTTTTATTTTTTTTTTTTCAATATTTTTAGGATGTTGGCAACGAGACAAGTGACATTTGTGATTCGAGTGTTTTGAAAAAGAAAATTATTGTCACTTATGGACAGAGTGTGCATTTGGGTTGCTTTGTTAAAATACCCGAAGTATTGAAAAATGAACAAGTTACTTGGTATCATCATTCAAAGGATAAGGGACGGTAAGTTAGAAAAGAAAAAGAGGCCAAACGAAAATCTAAAAAAAAATAAATAGAGAAAAACTTGAAATTTAATATCTGAAATGCATTATTTGTTTTGTTTTAATTCTTTGTTCTGAACTTTAGCTACGAAATTAAATACAGTCCCACCAAGTATATAGAGACAACAGAAAGAGGTCTAGTGGTTGTGTCCGTAAATGAGGCAGATGGTGGACGTTATGATTGTCATTTGGGTGGTTCTCTTTTGTGCAGTTATAATATAACAGTAGATGCTCACAGGTACTTCAAATTAATTTACTTAAAGTATTGAATAGAAAAGTTTAGTTGCCATATAAATTGTTATCACATTATTAAATTTATGAAATTTGATTTCAATTTTACAGATGTACCCCTCCCAATAAAAGCAACGATTATCAGAAAATTTATTCCGATTGGTGTCATGAATTTGAAAAATATAAAACTGCCATGAAGTCGTGGGAAAAGAAACAAGCGGTAGGTTATTAAATTATTACATTTTTATATATTATTTATACTTGTAGTTTATTTCTAATTTATTGTGTTAACCTAATTTAATTAAATTGTTCAGTTGAGTTCTTGCTGCCATCATATTTAAATTGTTTAAATATTTGTATGTCTTCATATGCTAATTGATACGAATATTTAAGTAGTTGCGGTTTGTTCTCTATTGACATAACATTAATAATAAATATGTATTGCATTGTCTTGTTCGAAACAAGACCAATAAAACTGAGAATGATGGACTATTTAATGACCCAATTAGTTGTATCAACACAACATTAGATGGTGTTGTATTTTATAATCACTTTACTTAATTGTAAATTTTTTGCAACTTTATTTCGAGCTTGTGCGTTTGTGTTTTTACCTATAAAAATTAAAACTTTGATACTTTTTTTGCTGTATGTTATGTCAAACGTTCCAGCACTTTACCTAAGTTTGGCTTTTTTTCTTGCAGCAATGAGAAATGCATTGCATGAATGATTCAGGGCAACCTTCTTCACATATAGAAAGTGAATCTTAACCTATTCTTTGAACTGTGAACATCCTCAATATTGTGGTTGCAAAGTTGAAAATCATTATCATTTTCTCTATTTGCCACAAACATAACTCAATAGATTTCGTAATTAGTTTGTGCTTTTATTTACACATACATATTTTACTACTTTATAGGAATTGGGTTTAGTCACAGCAAATTGATCACGATTATTAAGTTTTATTAAATAATGTGCATGATTATTAGAGCAAATAAGTGTGGCAAAATATTTATTCAATATGCACACATAACACAGCTTTCTTTGACACATTAAGACTTAAAGTAATATTTATTAGATATAAAATATTTTGTTTTATTTGAAATCTTAATCAGATTATTAGAATTGAATATCCAAAAGTGCAGTAGATTCTAACTCCATTGAGTTACCAATTAATAACTAATTTATTTCTCCTCTCTTTTACCTTTCTTTCCAGCAATGCTCTACACGTCAAAACTACAGTCAGCAGCATCCCAATGAAGTTTTTCGTAAAAATATAGTCTGATATCAACAAGGACTGAATACAAACGCATTAACAACGTCCATTAAATTTTTTTATTAAAAAAAAACAAATTAACAGAAAACAATACAAAGCAATAGCAATAATAAAAAGAAAGAAAATGAAAATAATTTAATATAAATATTAAAAAATAAATAAAAAATTTTAACAATTGCAATTAATTAATAAACAATACAACTAAAGTTCCCGCATAATACATGTTTTAAGCAGAGTATGATTGTAAAGCAAAATAATAATTTTAAAAACGGCATTTATATAAAAATAAATTGTAATTTAATAACAATAATAAGCAACATAATTAAAAATCTATTAATATATTAATAAATTCTTTTATGGAAAGCAAAAAAAATATATTTAAAAAAATACTTTCAATAACAACAGCCTACGTGTTCTACGCAAAAAAATTAACTAAAATTTAAATCATTTTGTTGACCTATGAATTTATAATAATTCATACATATCCATACTTAAAATTTTTTAAAATCAAATCAAATCAATCCTTATTATTCACAAAACTGCCTACAACGAAAATAAATCAATACTAACAGAATTTAATTTAAAAAGGACTCCCACAAATACACCAAAAAAATTCCTTTAAAATTCTCATGAACATTCACATTTTCCAAATATCAGGTTATACAAATCAAATTTAATAAAGAATTGTTTGTAGTTTAAACTCAAATAAATAAAAAACACATGTGAAATACGAATAGGAAATTTTATATAAAATAATTGATAATATTTTCTACTTTAGAAAAATTTTAAAATTGAAAATTTTAACTGAGCAAAATATATTTTACTTACAGATCAGATATTTTTTATTTCATTGAGAAGGATTTTTTAGGAAAAAATTTCTCAAAATTCTAGGAAACTTTCTGTGACATTGACAGAATACCTTCTACAATAAAATTCTCAAATTAGAAAAATTATTTTAATTATTTGAATAATAAAAATATTCACTACCAAGAAATGTATTTAAAAATGTTTTGCTTAATCATTGATATAATTTTTTATATAAAATTTTGCTCAGTCATTGACAAATCTGTATATAAAAAAATTCGTCTTAATTAATATGCTACACAGAAAATTTTCTGAACTATTGAGAAATATTTCTATTTTGCTCAATTGCTGAACAAATACTTGGCCATTTTCTGTACTGCAAATTTATATGGGTTTAGCAAACTTACTACAGGGACTAACTTGCGAAACCATTGATTATTTTGCGAAAAAATGGTGAATTATTGATTGAAAATTTCTTATAAAGAAAATGTTTTTAAATTTTTGATAAATGATCCATTACGAAAATCTTAATCAAATATTGAGAAAAATGTTGTTTGGCTTATGAAAAACTTCTTAATGAAAAAATTTTTTTGTTAAATTTTTGAGAACTCTTTCTAATAAAATGTATGCTCAAGTGTTGCAAAGCTTCCTACAAATAAATTTTAGCATTTTTTATGAACAACATGCTGCACGTTTTTCGAGAAAACTGACTTCCTTCAAGCAATTCGTGAAGATAGATTCCATAAAGTTAATTTTATAAAATTTTTCGTAAACTTTTCTGTAAAGAAAATTTTGATCATTATTTAGAAATTTTTTAAGTTTGCAAGTTTTCTATAAAGGAAATTTGGTTTATTAAGAAATGTTTGCCCAATTGTTCAAATCATATCTTATAAACGAAATAGTCCTCAGTTGTTTAGAAATTATACTACACAAAGTTTTGCTTAGTTAACAACAAATTTTGTTCAATTATTGAGAAAAAGTTTTCAAAGAAAATTTCTGTATTTCTGAATAATTGCCGCAAACTAGTTTTGCACAGTTGTTGAGAAACTGCTCATTTAGAAAAATTTTGGTTTTATTAATGAAAACTTTGCTGTTACTTAGTAAAATATGAAGCAAGCAAAGAAGCAGGAAAGGAAGCAATATTTCAACTTCCAATCCTGCTAGAAACGGGTTTTTTATAGAGCTTAGAAGCAGTGCAATTTAAAAAATTGGTTCCTTGTTATTCATTTAAAAGTTCGAGCGTGATGAGCACAAAAAGCAAAAGAAAACTTCTATTCGTTACCTATTTCGAAAAGTGTGAAGGTTTTTAACTTAATCACCCTTATTCCAGCTGGCGACACCGACGTCACGTCAACACAATAAAAAAATTGGTCTTGTCTACTCGTTGTCGAAAACAACTGAGTATTATTGATGGGCTCATGTTAATTTATGGACCTTAGATAACATAAATAAGCTGCCAGTAGCACAAAATTGTTTTCGATAGTAGGTAGACAAGCTCCAATTTTTTTTGGTATTGTGTTAACGTGACGTCGATGTCGCCAACTGGAACAAAGGTGAATAGTTTTCTTAATTATTGAGAAATTTTTTTTTACAATGAAAAGTTTGCTCAATTTATGAGAAAATTTGTTGTAAAAGGTTTTGCTCAATTGTGTAAACCCTTCTATACAACATTTTTGTTTAAATATTTGAACAAACTTCTAATGAGAGCAATTTGCTTATGGGTTGAGAAATACATATGTTTGCGAAGAAAATTGGAGAAAAAATTTTTTTTAAAACAAATTTGCTTATTTCACAATTTATGAGGATTTTTTTTTTACAATGATTTTGATGTGTAATAGTTCAGAAAATTTATAAAAAATATGTTTTTGTGCAATTTTTCGATTACATTTTTGCATTACTAATTATTTAAATGGAAAACTTATCTCTGCGGAAAATATTCTTAATTATTTGGTAAAAATTTTCGAAAAAATTCTGTTTCTTTATTTTATTATTAATAACTATTTTCTTTGTCAAGAAAAGCTGGGGAAAATATTCTGTGCAAATCAACATAATTGTTATATAAATTTTCTGCGAATACAATTTACGGTCAAACGTTTCAAAAGTTTGAATTCAACTTTAAAAAAAAAATTCTAAAATACCATTCTGACAAAAAATTTGGTTTTAATTTATGAGACATTTTTAAACAATTTTTTTATTGTGTAAGTTTAAGTAAAAGTTACATTTTGATTATTTTTCTCACACTAATCATTTATATGCACTATTTCTAACTAAACTAAAACATAAACAAAACATACAACATTTTCATATCGTAATATAATAAAATAAAGTTATAAACTTTACATTAAATAATTTTAGTAAATTAATAAATTTAACTATAACTTACAAAATAAAAAAAAAGAAAGCTGAAAAGAAAAAAGTTGCAGAAAAACTATTTAAAACTATTAAATATATAAAAAATAAAAAAAATTCAGTTTGCATCCGAAACCGTTAAGCATTGTGATTTTATAATAAAACAAAAATAATAATTCAAAAATAAATAAATCTGTTCTACAAATAAATAACTAAATTTATTGGCAACTCCCAGCAAATATATTTAAATGTGAACTTGCTATATGAAAATTTTGCTGCCAGGTTTTTGGAAAGCAAAACATTGACACAGAAACAAATTTGTTTCTTAAGTCAATTTAATATAGAGCTCTATAAGATTTAAATTTAATCAAATTAATATTAAGTTAATATTTAAAGCTTATAAAATAGGTTTGCTGGGATATATGTATGTATCTATTAACTATTTCATAAATCTTGAAATTTCAATTTAAACTCAATTTAAAAAAAACATATACATTTTTAAAATTCCCCCATTTCCAACATCATACTACAAATTTGTAATCATATTAAAATCTAAAAAGTTTTATTGACTCTAGTTTGTACTTAATTGTATGTATCGTTAGTACTTTTTTATAACAAACTTAATTTAATTTTTAATTCTTTATAAATAAAGTATTCATAAATATTAAATCATAAAAAGCTATAAAGAAAAATATTTACAGAAAACCGAAAATAAGTTATAAATATGCAATATCAAACAAGAGCTTTTGTTTTAAAGGTATTGATATCATTTTAGCATTATTTTTTATTATTATTTTTAAAAAAATATATAGAATTAAATCAGTCTTAAGTGTATCCAAATGTATTCGAACTGTTTAAAAAAGAAAGATGATAACATTTAACAAACACAGACAGTTGTTCAATTCAAATATAACCTTCTGTTTTTTAACTTGCATTTCTATTTAAGCAATTATAAGTTTTTAATAAAGAGAAAAATAACTTTTAAATTTAAATCTAATTATGGTTTTATTTAAAACATTTGTTTTGCATCATTTGAAGGATGAAAGTATATGACGAAATAAATTACAGCAATTAGAAAATGTTTATTGGGATTTACTAAATTGTAAGGATACTAAAAAAAATATGGAAAAATCATTAAAGGTGATCTCACCTATTTTTGTTTCACCGTTGATGTATCGAGGGATAGATTGCTAGAAAATCATTCCTTGGCGAAGTAAGCAATGCAAAAAATCGGGAACAATTGTAATATGGAATACATGTTTGCTTTATTTTAAAATACAGCAGTCTTCCGATTTAACGAATCTAATTATTGTCAGACCTGTTCGTTAAAGCGAATTCTTCGTTATATCCAGTACTAAATTAAAAATTAATAGCGTCGTCTATTTTATTCGCAACTACATATAAATATGTATAGTGTTTTTTTTTAATATTTTATTAAAATTATAGTAATTTAAAATTGATATTTCTTTAAAAATATGTATAAGGAAATAAAAAGTTCATAAAAGCAACGCTTATTGAAATGGATATCATCTTTAATGGCATCTTCTTGAAGTTCTCTCAAAAGCATTAATTTTTTGCTGCTAACATTGTTTTGCGGAGCCCACTTAACATCTTCGTGTTTTGTTTTGGTCTCTAGAATTTCAGTTTCATTAAGCTCTCCAGTATTTTTGTTCGTTAAAACGAGTAAAAATAAAATTTTTATTCGTAATATAAGGTTCTTACTTAGTAGAAATAAAAAATTGTGTGTTCGTTAAATGGGGTGTTCATTAAATCGGAATACTACTGTACATTCAAGCTTGAGCTGAACTAGAAACAAAGCTTGAATTCAAGCAAACTTCCAGTTAAATTTCAATTTCTTAAATTTTTTGCTTCGAGTGCTTATTGAATTGTAAAAAGCGAGTTTTTATTTTTTAATCCTTAAGGACGACCCTACCCTAAACTAAAAATGACAACTTGAAAAAAATAATTTTTCTTGTATTTCAACACAAAGTTCGCTTTACTTATGAAAATCTCCACAGAAAAACGTAAATTTAAAAATGCTCAAATATTTTCAAACTTTTCCCGATATTTTTCTAACTCAATTTAACGCTCTTTCATAACTATAGGATAACTCATATAGCTTTGCTCTCTCGTTATATTGTGCGGACGCAAGGAATTTTCGTTATACAATTTGTACATTAAGGACAGTTAGAGAGTGCACTTTTCATAAAGTAATAACTACTCTCAATTTATATTCTTAGTTTTTGGTTTAAATATTTTGCATTTTGTTTTCGACATGTGTAGCAGCTAATTTGAAGAGATTGCAACTGTTTCAGAGAAGTATAAAATGTTGTCCGGACATGAAAAGGTTAAGGGAATTATGAAAAATCATTTCAACGAGCCTTTTATTAAAATCCTATTTTTTACTATTTTACATTCGTTTTTTTAGCAACAAAAAAAAATAATTTGTGCTATAATTTGCTATTTCCTACGGTCGCAACTATGCCCAGACTTCCAAATATCCTTGTAATTATTGATAAAATATTTTGTTTGCTATTTATGCAGTGAGAAGCTAGGTGTATTTAAATACGCCTTGGTGAGAAGCATTTTGATGTTTACGAAGTATTTTTTAGTACAATTTAGGAAAATCCTTAGTTGCATCGCTAAGTACTACGAGATTTTTAGTAAATTTTGTTAAAATCTAGTGACGAAGTAAATCTTATTTTTTATGGGAAATCTAGTAAAAACAACTAGATTTTGCTCGAAATCTCGTAAGTACTAGATTTTGGTCTGGTGTAAAAGCCATATTACAAGCCAAAGATTTTCTTCTTGACTTCTATTTATTTAGCTAACTATTGTCTTACTTTGGGATTACCCGATAAAGTTTTTTCTATCGAGTTTCAATACACGCACACTTTTTTACTAATACACTCATACTTTTAAATCTTGATAAAAATTGATGGGGTTCACCCATAAAATTTTTGTCCGAACAATCTTTTTTTCATATGTAGTTTCTCTCAACTTGAATAGGTTTTATCTTAATTTTTATCCAGACAAAATTTATCATAGTTGCTAAATTATACTGTTTCAAAAGCGGCTTTACAGCAATTCTTTTATTTCTTCTGTAAATGTATTGAAAATAATTAATCTTTATTTAGTTAATTAACTATTAACAAAAGCATTGTTCTTTTATAAATTTTTTATACACAATTTGTCAGAGATTTTTATTTTTTATTTAAATATTTCATATGGCAGCCTTGAAATTTAGGAACATTTTTTTCAAATGAGAGTAGCGTATTGCAGAAAACTCTCAGTCAACAAAATTTTGTACGAACAGACATTTTTTTCCAAAACGAATGGGTTTAGTTTCATGCAGAAAAAATTTTACAAAATATTGTAATTGCTATATTTATCTTTTGTTCACTTACCCTGCAGATGTCATTTTCAAACCAGAACTTATTGCTGTACGACAATTTTTCATTCTGTCGTAGCGAACAAACTACTTTCAAGTTGTCCATGTGTTCATGACATTTAGTAGTTTTTGGATTAGTCCAATGTAATGCAAACCTGGACTACATGGTCCAGCCCTAAGATATCGTAATGTTAAATAGATCATGCATTTAAGTTACTTTTGGACAAGTCCTAGTCCTTTATAGAGTATACTTTACACACGTATATGAACTAGTCACTTTATTTGCAAGCTACATAGTTATAGACAACACTTTGTTGAAATAAAATTGTTAATTAAGCAGTTTTTTCATGAGTCTTAGTTTTCAGTGCTAGTATCGTAAATATATTTTCTACCACGTTATTGAAGAGACAAACAATAACGTTACAAATCGGAAAATACAAATTGTTTCACTTTTCTAATAATTCCAAAACCTGAACAATTTTGATATCCGACACTTCAAAATATTGAGTTTTAATTAAAAAAAAATTATATTAAAATTGTTTATTATGAATCCGGCTGTTAAAATTAAAAATTTATTTTAGAAATATTTATAAAATATAAAATTGTATCAAAATTAAAAGCAAATAAAAAATCAAGAAAATGTGTAACTATTGCTTGATTAGTAGAAAGAATTGTTGTTTATACACCTGGCTGCGAATACCCTTAACATGTATTTATTCCGCAAACTTGGGAAATCAATATTATGGACGTAACGCAATGAAATTTGCTGTAAAAAGAAATATAAAACCTTTCAGATGGGGCAATAGCAAGGCCAACACACCATCCTTCAAAGGACATTTTAACTGGCCCCTGGAAAATCCAACAATTGCATGTGCAAATAGCGCTTTTTATAATGAACAATACAAAAGATGTAAGAGCTTTAAGAAGTTAATAAATGAATTTTCGAATTTTTATTGTGATGCTGTTGGCGATATTTAAGAGAAAAAAGTATGGAAATCAATGAGCAAAATATTACGTTAGTCATCGTAATAGTAAAAATATAAACAAACAATAGTGAATGTGTGAAAATTCTTTATACGTAGTCGTCAAATTTCAAACTACAAGATTATATTAACGTCTTGGAATGGTTTAATGACAAGCAGCATACGAGCATAACTAAAATCTAATAGAAGAACAGATTCCATTATTTAAGAAACAGCGAAAATTTTGAATATCCTCAATGCTTGCGTTAATAGAACGATTCAGTCAAATGTTTAATTTGTCGAGTGATTAAATACAAATTTTTCCACACCTATTTCACATCGTCAAAAAAACAGAAGGCTGACGGGATGTGTTCCCTTAAAATTGCATTAAATTTAAGTCCACTTTTAAAACATATTTTTTTGGTCAAAATTTACTCTAATCTATTTTTTACACCTGATGCATTTATATTATGATAAACTTTGAACTGTTTGTTATTTTTTAATGATGATTTTGACTTATCATGATCTAAATGCATCAGATCAAGAGTAGATAAATCCCAACATATTTTTGTAATTTATGTAATGAAATTGTTAAGTTTAGTTTAACAGTATTATTAAATAAATATTAAATTAAACTACACCTATAGGCAAAGTATATTTAAGAATGTAATCTCTTCCACAGGAAAAACAAACATTTGTTTTATTTTCTGAATTGCCGAAAACTAATATTTTCAGACTGCGATACAAAAACTTTAATAGTTTCTTTGCCTTTCTATTTTTTCACTCAATGAAAACTTTCCTACAGCACAACTAATATTTTTGCAAGTATGAACCACATCATTTAAAGATTCAAGATAAATCAGCTGCTATTTAGCAGGGGACGTAAGGATACCTTTTAGTTAATATACCTTGGAGTATTTCGATTCAATAGAAAACAATTTCTTAAAAACAACTTATAAAGCTTGTGAGCTTGTGAGTAGAATGATTTTTTTCAAATAGAAATAATTTTTATTTATTTTTTTAAGAGAATTAACACTCAGGCGATTAATATGCTAACTCTTTGGGAAAAGGATAGTGGGAGAGAACAGATGGTGAAAGTGAGAAAACATAATTGTTTCAAAACTCTGATATTGCGCATTATGTTAGTTCTTAGATCAATGTATCTGCTCTCTCTCTGCTGTCTCTGCTGTCACGTAGTTATCCCGTTGACTAGAAAGCAAATGATGACTGATAACGTGATGTAAGTCGTCAACAACATGAATTTATCTGATGTATATTAGTATGTTGTAATAACCGTTGTTGTGACGAAGGTCTAGCACTGGTCACTCACTGGACATTACCGGCTCCACCTTCGTTAATCGGTATTATAGCAGAATCTTCTGAGAAGTAAAATAATTATTAAAATTTGCTTTACAGTTGAGACTTGACAATTTGTCTTTTTTACACTATTCCTTTCCCAAAAGAAGGTAACACCAACTAAGTGGTAGGCATTACCTGTTTGATTGCTGATTTTCTTTGAGAAGAAACCAAAACAACTGCCGATTTCAATACATTTACTTAATCAGCAAAAATTGTTTAATAACTTTCATTAAGAACAAAATACTTTTCAACATAAGCTAAATATCTCCCGCATTACTTTTAAGTAGTTCTAGAATTTATTTATTTTTATTAGTAAAAAAGCAAGCAATTTATTTTCTTAATCGTGCGGTACTTTTGCTAAATTTCACTCTAGATGCCTGTTTTGTGACCGTTTTATTTAATATTTTGAATCATAAATTTACAATGCGTTATATACCAATGGACAGGTGGATAACTGTTCTTTATATTTTGTATGGATTTAGATCTTTTTTAAAAATCAAAAAGGCATTTAATTGAAAACCCTAAAAAAATTAACCA
The DNA here is from genome assembly GCA_956483585.1 of Gymnocheta viridis. Lineage (NCBI taxonomy): Eukaryota > Metazoa > Arthropoda > Insecta > Diptera > Tachinidae > Gymnocheta > Gymnocheta viridis. The sequence continues at coordinate 66,049,167 of OY101443.1, forward strand.
TTCGTATTTTCATCACATATTTTTTTTTGGATTTGAAAATTCATAAAAAAACTTGAATTTAATATGTCGTTGCAATTATTTTAATATAAGAGGATTGCTGTGTTTTTCAATAAATAATGAAGAAATAAAAATTAAAAAATCAAGTTTTGAACAATTTCCATGCAGGTATATTAAATGCTTCTGAAAATTTGACTATTTTTAGTAAATCTGCTCTCCTCGCCACATTTTTGAATGAGCGAGTAACAACAAAAAGTCTGGTTCATTATATTAAATATATCTAATGTAATTTATAAAAAAAAATTAAAATTCGATGGGCGCTATTTTTGCTTAAGCAATTAATTTAGAATTTTGTTAAAAAATTCTTCATATTCGTCCAATGCTGGTTAAAGCATGTTTTAATCAACTTTCTACTACAGTCTTTTTTAAAGTCTAATCTTTTGATATATTGAAAAAGAAAAATTTTGGATCTGAAAAAAATTTTGAGAAAAACGTCGAACAATCAAGCTCTATTTTTGTCAAAATTTAGCCATTTTTCACTCTTATTACAAAAATTTATTTTGATTTCTTTTCACGACTACATGAATTGAGATTATATTAAAAATTATACAATATTTTCTTTTTAAATTTATCTTTACTATTACCGTAGATACTGACCAAATTGCGGGCAAAGTCTAGACGAAAGATCAAAATTTAAAAATTGAAATCCAAATATCTTTGAAAATATTAAAGAAACAAAACAAAATGAATTTTATTTATCTATTACAAAAAGTATAAATTTATTAAAATCGAATAATATTTTTAAAAGCTATGAAGTCAACAAAGTTGGACATGCTCGAGGTAGTAAATTTTGACACCCTTTAGCCCACCGTATGTTTCATCCGGGTGCTTCAAATTAAAATATCCTTAAAGCTGAAGTGCTTATCTATGATTCTTACACACATTGTTTTGTAATCGGATCACAAATTTCAAAGATACAGATTCATTACCCATTTTTTTCTAATTGACTCCCTTGTGGGCCGTCTTGTAGAAAAAACCTTGTCTACATTAATATCTTCTAATTCCGACCAAAAATCAAATTTTAATCATCGTTCGATTACGCAATCCACTCACTACTAGACCAAAAACAGCACTAAACGCTGCTCGTAGAGAGAATTTTCCACAATAACTCTTGGGTTGGTTTATCCCCAAATGTGACATTTATATTTGTTAATGTAGTCTTCAAAGCAAAAATGTGCTTAATCACTCAAAATGATTTTACGAATCAGTTTGTTGCATTTCAAGCACTCAATCTGCAAACACCCGACGTTGTTAATGGTCGATAAGCGTGAGCTTTAGTATTAAGTGAGCTTTGAAAGCCTATAGACCTAAATCTTTATGCAAAATATGGTTCAAAAACCGACTAGAAATGAAAAAAATGGGGTTTTCTTAAAACTATGGGATACAACAAGACTATTCTCAGTTCTTCTTGAGCGAAGTGCACGTATTCGATTTTTCTCATCACTAACTTAAGCCAACGGCTGAAATTTTTCAATAAGATGATGATGACCAAAAAGGAGCTTCACGGTGACGCAAAAACTCTTCAGCTTTGCGAGCCCTGACCGGGAAATTTTGCAGTATTTTCGTATTGAAATTTAATAATTTTAATGCGTTGTGACAACTTATTTTTATTCCATTTTTATGAGACAGAGTTTTCGCTTGCCATCTGTCAAGTAGTTACAGGTCGAGTTATGTATGACAACTGTTAAAATAAAGGGCTATTAAGGGCAAATCAAAAATCTTACTGGAACACACTGTATAATCCTCTGAGCTAGTGAGTGAAGTATCAAAACCATAAGCACGTTCGTTTTGATCCAGTTTCAGTTGGTTTTCTTTAATACAAGTTTCAACTTGTAATCTTGCATCTGCACTAAATCAATTTCATAAAAATAAAACTAAAACATTTATAACAGACTAAGTTCTATTTATGCCTTAATAATTTTGATAATTATGTCAAATGCATACATTCCAAAGCCAAATTATCGATAAAATTGTTTAAGCAATTGAATAAATGTATGGCGATATCAATTCATACTTTGTTAACAGCAAAAATTATTCACTTTTTCTGTTGTTGATTTGCTTTACTCTACAGAATGTTAGGCGAAGTTAATTTTATATTTTGGCAAACATCATTATCAAGCATTTGGCTAAAATTAAAAAATATATTATAGACAAACAATCAAAAAGCATAAAAGTCTTTTAAATAAAGACTTGACAATACATTGCATAAACTGCTCTTCAGGAGCATCAAACTTTAGTCAAACACAGTTTCTAACGCAAACTTCATGTGAAGAAAAATATTAGTCAACGCCAACAATGTGAAAAACACTTAGGTTCAAAACAAGAAGATACGTATAATTTAAAATGTAATTTGGTATATCAATCCTTATATCATATATGAGTAGGGTGCAACTGAGTCGTCTTAAACTTTCATCTGAAGCAACTTATATTTTGTTCAAATTTTTGTTTTTATTAATAAATGTGTATTTTAATAATGGCGGTAATTCTTTTAATCACCGTGTAAACGATAAACAATTGTTATAAAATTCGTTTGCAATAACAATCCTTTTTTACCCAGTGAACGCGCAGCTTTGTCCTAAAAGATACATAACTAAAAATTATACTATTTTCCACATATCAAACGTTTGATAAACGTTTGCAAATCAAATTGGCAAACAAGGGTACGCACCTTTTCGGGGTCGGTTGAAGAACCTAATAACTTCCTGCTAATGATTTACACTTTAGCCAAAGATAAGAACAACAATAATTGGCTCATGCCGATATTTATGTGAATGGTCTGGAGAACTGTCTTCATAAAATTGAAAAGAACTGAAGTATGCGTCATCGTACGAATGATTATTTTTGACATCTTCAAGATGAAAACATGAATGGGAAAAATGCAGATATGAAAGTATAAGAAACCTTTAAGCATTATCCATATTCCCTTGGAAAGCGGTTAAGGCGACAAGACTCCTCTCCTAAAAAAGGAATAATGTCGCTTTCATGCCTGGTTGGCATCATCATGGGTTGCTGAACAATCAAACGTCTATCAGAATGTTAAGTTGTGTGCTTCAGCATCTGTTTGGATGATCTTGCATGGCTCCTCAGCAAAAATGCTTACGTTGCTTGGAGACTGCTCTCTCAGTGCGTTTAAATCATCAGTTGGGCTTTGCGAAGTATCATGTATTATTCTCAGGCCATGCATCTTAAAAATTAATAGGAATTTCTAACGGGTAAATTATTCTTTAAACATCACAATAGGCCTGGCCCTAAAGATTTCTGAACATAATCTTCCTCCATCGTGCCTGCCCTTTGAAAAATTTTTTGATCGCTGTTTTTTGAGGAATCTTAAAATATAGAAAATACCATCTTTTTAGTTTCAATTTGTAATCCTGTTTTTTCCAAATTAATATTTTGCTGAATAACTTAAATATCAATTATTTTCAGTTGAATGTTATTATGCTGGCTAGAGTTCGAGGTTTGAATTTTTCACTTCAACTAATAACACTGCACAACACAAAAATAAAAAATAAAATGTCTCTAACGAATGATTCTAGTGGAAGGAACAATTATATACGTGTATCGTCATTTTGAAAGTTTGAGCCAGGAATTCATTCAATGGGGTGTTGGAATTCAAAAAAGTTTAAAACTAACCTTGAACGCCAGATGTGAGGCAAATCTTAAAATGCGTTTACTAATAATTATATTAGTACAATGTGCAGCGGTTGGAAAGGAGGTCCCTTAAATTAATTGCAGTTGTTAACTGAGAACATTCGAGCTCACTGCATGCAAGTCAGAACATCTAGAATTTTTCAGATTTACATTAATATTCCATTGTATTTGTTGTTGTTGGACTGTTTAAGTAACGAACACATACATATCACTGGCCACTGAACAGTACTAACAGCAATTGATACTCGTGTGTGCTAATGTACATAATAGCGCTCTCTTTCGTCAATATTGACTAAAACTAAAAAAGTAGCTAAACACCTTAACAGAAATTAATGCGCCTACTTGGCACCAAATGCACAGCAACACTGCACTGTGGTCAATTGCAGCCAAAAAACCATAACTTCTATATTTCTTTAAAAAAATATTTGAAATTTGGTATTTATATTAACAATAAATATCCGATCGATCGATAAATATTTCGATGTTCAAATACAGGGGGCAACGAAATGCCATACAAAATTTTTTGAATTTGTATGGAAATTTCGTTCGATAAAAAATGCTTCTAAGTAAAGTAAGTGCCGGAAAATTGGTCAAAAAAAAAAGAATAACATAAGTGATCGCGAAACAATTTGTCATTCAAATTGTATAATACATATAGTACATGGTTTAGCCACACAATCATAGACATTAAAAAAGTATCGAAAAAAATTTAATTTCGTATGCAAATTAAAAACGTTTTTCTATATATATATATCAGTATTACTGATTATCCGGTATGTTCCACATTCCACTTTGAAGTGGAGTTCAATTGAAAGAACTTCAGTTTAAATTTTGTATGTTCTGCATTTTTCTTTTTTACATTTGAATTTCAATATTCAATACAAATATACTCTACTTTTCTAGAACATAAAAAATGAAAAGATTACTTTTCATACATCGATTTCACTACTTTTGTATATCATGCTTGAATATCTCATCCGAATTTCTATTTCGGTTAAGTTGAAATATTTTTAAAAGTTTGCCATTTGTAAAAGATGAGAGCAATGAAATTGCTCTGGTTATTGAAATGGCATGTAATTGTAGCTGCAAATTATAGTTCATACTCGTACTTGCTTTTGATACTTTACAGAGATAGATGTAATTTACATTTAACCTCTAATAGACTCTTTTAATGTTTTCTGGCTTTTAAAGATTTTTTTTTGTTTAATTTGACTGCTTTTCCACAGTCAAAGTTTGCTTTGACAAAGTCTTTTCAATTTTGTTTTCAACTTTGTTTTGCTCCTACACACTCAAAGTTTACTTTGAAAAATTTTGTGTTTATTTGTTGGATGAACATGCAACCCAACCACATACCTGCACCCATGATAGAATAATACAGGTAGTGTCGAAGCATTAACGGATGTTTTTTTGGATTCGACTCTGTCAAAATTTGGTATGTACTACTAACACACACCCACACTGCTAAAAAAGGACACTTTATCACTTGTTTCAAATGCAAATAAGAAAAGAAACAAAATTATTTATAGAACAGAAAATGCAACAATTTTGCCATTTTTTTTTGTACTTTTTGACATCTTCGATCCTAAAAGCAGTGTTGTTGCAGCTGCGATACCACCTGTATTATTCCACCATGCATGCACCCAAATACAAGTATGAGTAAACAACGAACGAAGAAGAAAGCAACTTTGCGAGTACAGCAAAGTGTGTACTCACCCGCATTCTTCTTTCCCTTATCACCAACAAACACAGACTTTGCAATGTAAACGTTGACCGTGGAAAAGCAGTCATTATATAGATTTAAAACCAGTTCCCAATCACTTCAGTTTTATAGAAAAGAGCACTCAAAAACTTCGTAATACCCTCGTAGAATGATTAACTTATAACTAATTTTTCAAAAACATGTGCGAAAAAAAACTTTAACGAAAAAAACACAGCCTACTGCGATTCAAAAGTAAAAAAGCTCACATTTTTCAAATATTAAAATGTGAAGAAAAATGCTTTGAATTTACAGTACTATAAATAATAATATAGTTACTTTATAACCAACCTAACAATGATACTGTATATTTTAAAGCATATTTTAAACTTTTAAGGTCGATTCGTACTTTTTTTAATTGTCTATATATATATATATACATTATAGATGCTCAGTAATCAATTAATTGGCTTAGATAATATTCAGCTTTTTTAGTTGGTTTTATTTTAATATTCCTCTAACCTTAACAAATGGTGTGAACATCGTCTTAAACACTACTTGTTTGTTCTCTCAGTACAATTACCTCCTCTTCTTAATGAAAATACTTTAATTATGATTACTTGAAATGACAAATTCAATACCTGAACTTGAGTCGGGTTAAAAAGCTTCCAACTTCGGGGAGCCCCGTAGACTAGTTGTTGGCATACTAGACTATTAGTCAAGGGATCGTAGTTTCGATTCCTGTCTGGACCCTGGGTGTTTCTGCAGACAAGCTGAAATGGCTTCGCAGTTTGTGTTTGTTATTTAAAAACAAACCAAAAAAAGTAGACTAATACATTTCGAAACCTATATGAAGTAGCGTTGCCAATTTAACGCGTTTCACACTAGATTTAGCTCGTTTTAACTGTGCCAATCGCGCTGATTTTCGCTTTAGCGGGTTTGACAGAAAACGCCCTGAATTGGCGTGTTTTTAGTAATTAATAAATTCAAATGAATCCTATAACAATTCGAAGTATTACATACAAACGGTTTTGTGGGCAAAAGATGGACCAGACGGTGTAAATGGAAGTATTTTTTTATATTATTTTTAAAATATTAAAAATTTTCTTATTGGTGCTTTTACTCAACGAAAATATTAACCCCCTTGTTTATAATACTGACCAAAAGTGTATAATAAGTTTATGAAATAAATTTTGTATGTAAAACTGTTTCATAAACCTTTTATAAACAATTGACAATTTATAATGAATAAGGCCCTAAAAGTTTAATATTAAAGAAAACATGACTGAGCTATTGATTTAATCTTTTCTACTTTACGACGTATAATTTTATGTAATGCTTAAAACATTAAAATTTGTATTGATATACCAAAAGAAAATATTTTAAGTTTTGCTGTCGTTTTTAGCATCCTACATATTTTTAATAGTTGTAAGCATCTACTTTTTGTACTTGAATGAATTTAAAAACAAATATATACTATATATACTTATTATTTTGTTTCAATAACTATTGGATTTATTTCTAATGTATGCATCGACTTTCATAAAAAATTAACTTGGCGCGTTTGGGAATAGCGCGCTGTGGTTATGAATATCTGTTAACGCCATGCTTTAGCAGGTCTTAGTACGTCTTGAGAAGGTGTATGGGGCGATTTGGTTTATAAAAAGGTGACATCGCTGATATTAAGTCCAAATTATTAAATTAATTTTGTTCTCAAAAATACTCTCAAATCGATTATTGAGAGATATTACTATGTGCATTTCACTGGAGATAAATTTTTTTTATCTCAATCGAACACACATTCGTATTAAATCTCAGTATGCGTTCAAAAAACTGTCGAAAATATTAATTAAAATAAAATACTGCAACCTTCATATTCCAAACATTTAACATTGTGTTTGCTGGGCACGATTTACATGAATGTGCATGATGAATTTGTATGTGTCTCTAAATAACTTTTTTTAAACAAATTTATTTTTTAAATTTCTATGTTTTTGGTGTGAAGTTTATGGAAGATTATTTATTACAAGGCCAGTATTAATTTTTTATAACAAATCTAATTTTCCAGCTAAATGAGCAGAAAATTATCCAATATACATATACATATATATTAAATAATATTAACAATTTAATTTAAAAAAATACTTTTAATAATAAAATGTGGTTAAAGAAGGTATTTTGTTTTCCTCGCAACGTCTGTCATCAGGAAGTTAAATGTGCTGTACAAGCACCTACCCTGGGTATTGCTTTCTGATAGATATACCGGATGATCCAAATGTAAGTATGAGTGTGTTTCAAAAATAAAAAAATTATCTAAATTTCTTGGTATATTATGGTTTTATTCGAAAGAGCAAGTATTCCTATTATTTATGTCACAGCTGGCTTTACAGTAGTTTATCCTGCCATCGCAATTTCTTTAGACTTTCGTGGTGATTTCTAATTCTCTCTCGCTAATGGCATAGCATCAGGATCCCACAAAAACAGTTTAAACCCCTGAGGAGAGGGGCGCACGTTTGAACACGGGGCACCTTCGAACAATGTTCATAAAATCTCAGTTTAACATTTTTTCCGACCCATAACCGAGTTTTTCACATGACAACATTGTTTTCTAGCAACATCAACAACTTTTGCTATGTTTTCAGTCGTCGACCAAATGAAATTGGGTGAACAAGTTGTCACAGTGCCATTGTAAATTTTTTTATTTTTTTTTGTAAGTGTAAGAAGTATACAGTGATCGTTTTCTTTCGTGAAAAAAATGTATTGCAGTACAATAATCAATATATTTATTATAAATTTCCGTGAAATGACACGCCAGTTCAGGTTTGAACATGTTCAAAGATGCCCCACATATTTTTTTCTAACTCCTTTCGTAAATGTTGAACTTGTTTTTCTAAGCAATTTATATATATATATAACGTCATATGAATACATATATAACGTCATATGAATTCATAAAAGGCCTGAGTTACTTTGAAGAAATTGAAGAGGTCAAGCAAAAAACTCTCTAATATGAAAACTTAAGCAACATTTTTCAACATTTTATCATTTTAAGCTTATTTCTTATTAAGGAATTAGTACAATTTTAATATATGTATAAAATTTTCCAGAGACATGTATTTTGATATGGTGGATCGTATCCAACCAATAAGTCGGTTTTAAATTTCTTGTAACGTAGGGCTTTTTTGAAATCATATGACGATATGTATATTATTTGGAATTATGTATTTGTAAAAACTGTTTAATTATTTTCAGCTTTATACAATGGTACATACATATAAAAAGAAGAAGAATACTAGATTAAGTGAAGATGATATAAAGAGTGCTATCACGGCACTTTTAAACAAAACAATGGCTCTTAGAGGTGCTGCCAATACTTACGGTATTCTATCGAATACCTTATTTTATAGAATTAAGGAATTTATACAAAATAAACCAATGAAAGGTCAAGATTATTCAAGTAATTTTCCACAAGACAAGTTTTCAACACCGCCAAAAGAAAAAGAAAAAATAGCCGTTCAAAGATGCCCCGTATGGGGGGCACATATGAACACAATGACTTAATCCATTAAAATTAAATCGAACTAAAAATAAGTTACTTGTAGACTTAAACTAATTATTGGCACACTTCGTTAAAAGCTACAAGATTTATTTGCGAAAATTAATACTTAGTTTTTCATCCGTTCTGTCTTATAACTACCACTAGTTTTTCACTAATTTTTTTGCTAACAGCTTTCGCAATATTTTGCCATTCTTCGACCAATGTCTGCTTCAGCTCCTCCTTTCCTTTTCTTTGTTATTGCCCGATTTTTACTTGTTATCCAACTATTTCCATGAATTCTCAATCGGATTGAGATCTGGCAATTATAACGGATGTTATAGAACATTTGAAACATTGAATCCAAGCCATATACACCTAAGTGATCCGAATGCTTCGAGTCATTATCGTGTTGGAACTATTAACGAGGCTTGTAAATCCAACTTCTCACCATATTTTTGAGTTTTTATTTAGTGTACTCATATACATCATTCTGTCCATAATGTCGTCAATGAATACCAACCAGTTCGTTCACTCCTGCAAAGGATATTGGGGATGTATCACTTCTCCAGCATCATGTTTTACAGTTGCAGCAAGGTTCCGTTTTTCCAATTCTGTATTGGACTCTATTCTCCACACAATTTGGAGGCCATGAGAACAAAAGATATTGAAATTCCCTTCATCCCAGAAAAGTACTTGGTATCAAAGCTAATTTGGCTTATGTAAATACTCCTTGACATATGCTAAGCACTGATTAATTAATAGGTTTAGTCAAGCAACACGACAATTAAAGTTGGGCTCATAGTGTACTCTATGAACCGTAATGACAATGAATACCTTTTCGAAACTCCTGTTTGATCGTAGCAGCGATGTGTGTGGATCATGTTTTATGACTTGTTTGATTTTTTGTTTTGCATTCATGCCTGTTTAAGGATTTATGGCAGCCTGTATGCTTTATAATTATAAATGCTGAGACACTTTTAAAACACTTCAAATGATGTACGACTTTTATCCGTAATTTTTACAATCTCAGCATGAGATTGAGCAAATGCGTTCTGTACGTTAATTTTTTTTGGAAAATCTCATTTTCTTTTCTTTAATATTTAAAATACACTTAATTCTCGACTTTAACATATGAAATCGGTTAAATTTAAGAACTATGAATAATAGTGATTTCTTAGAAAAAAATTTGCGAGATCGATAAAATATCAAGAATGTGGCGAAGTGGGACAATAATATTCTTCAACAAAATATTTTTTATTTTTTTTTTGTTTATTCGTTTAACAATTTTTGAATTTTGTGCAAAACATATCAGTTTATGTAGTGATTAAAAATTCCTTTAAGCAGAACATTAAATTAATCTTGAAGATGAAAAAGATTACTGTGCCCATAATTTGGTTCGTCACTGTATATCCTTTTTTAACGTTTTCGTACCACATTCTATTGATATAATAAAACTAGTAAGCCAAATATATATTTTGTTTTTAATTATTTGAATTATTCGAATATCCCATAATCGATTAATCGCTTACTGGTATCTATTGCAGAATGTATTTAATTGCTATCTGATATGTTTTTTTTGTCTTAATTTCAATTTATAATTACTGATACTTGTTATAGTGTACACATGCATTTAAACACATTCCCATTATTTTCATAAACGTATTTACTCAAATGTATTTTCATATTACTCATCGAAATAAATATTTAATAATAAAGAATTTTTTTTAATTGAATTTTCAAGAAATTAACATATTTTAAAAAGCAATTTGCATAAAGTAGATATAACTCAATATTAATTTTGTTTATTTTCATATAGTATTTATCATTGTTTTTATTATTTTTATTAAAATTCTCGTTATGAATAATAAATATATAAATTTTGCTTTATAAAATTGTTTATTTTAATTTCCACAGATGAATATCTTATAAAAATAAATTGAATTTGTAAAAACAAAGACAAATTTGTGAAACAAAAAGTTAAATAATATAATATTTATTAAGAAAATGCATCAAATATACTGATATTTATCCTTAGAAAATCTTAAATATGACTGATGAAAATTATTGTTTGTATAATTGTTTTATTTTTGTTATATTTTTGCACAAATGAATTTTAAATTTGTACGTAGTGAAGACAGAACTGAGAATGCATTAGGGGACAAAATAAACTATTATCTAATAAGATTTTATTTAAATTATAAATTTAAAACTACCGTTTGAGGATGGAAAATTCAATGTCAAAAAACAACTACAAAGCTGGAACAAAAAGTGGATATAATGGGTATTTATTTATTTAGTTCAGTCTATGGATAATTGATCCTTACAGATAGTAGAAAGTATAAAACCTACAATTAATATTTTAATTATTTATGAAAATAAAATAACGTTCAATTTTACAATATTATAATTAAAATGAAAATCAATATGTTTGTAAAATTGATTAAAATCAACACAAATTAAGAATATGAGTTGCCATAATTAATAATAATTCTGCAATAATCTGCTTTAGTATATGTAGTTTTTATTATCAAATAAATTTCAAATTCCTAAAGTTTTATTAACAAAAATAAATATAACTAACTACCTCATCAATATCGTCTTGTAAAAAATCACATCTATCGATTGCTTTTTGCTTATTTGAAAAGCTGTAAAACTGTATCAATAATGAGTTTTTCTGCATGCCAACCATTCTAAATGGCTAACTTGCACTTTTTATTCTAAAAACTTTTTATTTCCTCAATATCTCTACAATTTTTTTTTGCTTTTTATTTTATTTCTTTACTATTATTTGTAAGCGGGCGTAAGATTTAATTTTAGTTTCAGCGGAAATTAAATTTTTAGTTGCAAATAAGCAAAAAAGTCCAAATTAAATAGACTATGAATAACTTAAGCACTTAAGCAGCAACTATAAATAGATCAGAATAAAGTAAGAGATAAAAGAAACTATATATATGCTCCTATTTGTTTAAATAATATTAAACCTCGAGCTTGTTTAAAAAGTCTATCGAAAGGTCGTTTGAAAAAAATTAATTGCAGAAACTATTTGTTCAACATTAAGAAACATTTTGGGCATACGGTTCTTAGCTAAGCAAATTTATTTCAATTTTAATTGTACTCTAACAAAGAATTAAGATTGCACTTTTTAAATTTGAAATTTGGCAGCTGTGACATATGATTATTCCGATTATTAAGAAGGGAGTGATTTGTGAAAGAAAAACGCGTTATAATTGTGAAAATTATTTAAAAAATTTCGAAGATTTTTTAGTCGAGAAAGTGCACCTAATGAGTCAGCCATTCGAAGAGCGGTCAATCAATTTTCAGTAGCTGTAAACTTTTTTGAAGATGAGGTAGAAGTTGCAGTGACTGTGAACAATATTCGTTACAAGCAAATGATAACAGACTACTTGTGGCCTCAGCTGTACGATATGGATCTGGACAACATTTGGTTTCAGCAAGAAATCCCCATTTGCCACATCGCTCATGAAGCAATTGTTTTATTGCAGGAATAATTTCCAGAACAAATTATCCAAAGAAATTCCTCCACCAAGATCATGCGATCTATTATTCTTTGGGACTTTGCCGTGGGGCAATTTGAAAAACATTTTATTCCACACTAAATCAAAGTATGTCTTCTTTACAGTCCAATAAAAAAAATCATAACCATCTCAAAAAATACGTGTTTTTATTTTAAAATAAAAAAAAGTACATTCATACTCATACATCCCTATGGGAAATGTTTACGAATTGTCCTGAACGTACCTATCCTATGACTGGTGAAAATTTGAATGGTACAAGAAGTTATTGAATGAGACTAGTAAGAAGAGAGCGTATCACAAAACTAGAACAAAAGTGCTTGAAGAATTACCTCACTCTGCGCAACATCGGAAGATTTACATTTAATTTTTTAAGTTTTTCGGGAGCAAAAACTTTAAAGTATCTTTTCCTATTTTTTATTTATTTTTTTGTTATTTATGATCATAAATTACATTAATTAAGATATTATCTGATTAAAACAAAAATGCATTTGGTGAAACTTATCTTAATCTAAAACGAAGTTATACCGGCTGAAAAGCTAAAACCACTCATATAGGGTACAATCTTAAATGCATTTATTGTACAGTAATCGAAGCTTAGCGTTCGGAAACCATCACCTTGCCATAATTTTTTTGTAAAAAGTCTCGTAACACAAATTATTGACCGTTCTGCTACATATCGGTGCAACTACGCCAGCATTTTATTTACTGCTGCAATATTTTGCAGACCTGTTGCACAAATTTATTGCATTTACGATTGTACCCTATAAAATAATAAAATTTATAATATAATTTTCATTTTTTAAATACATTTTTGTTATGAAACTTTTAGACTCGTTGGGTGAAAGTCAATCGAAGGACTAGATTTCGTACCAGGCCTTAAGGAACTATTCTGTTGTGGCATGTTCATTGAGGAATAGACTTCGACAGATTATTTTAGGATAGTACTTTTACCAGTTTTTAAGAAACCATTACTTCTACTGGTACAAAGAATACCACCACAGGACAATTACGTAAAGGTTAGATTTAAAACCTGTCACCGAGTATCTTAATTATGTCAATTGACACCCTCCAATGACAAAGCCATATAAAAGTAACCGGTACTTCTCATATTAAGTTCCGGAACTCGAACCGGTCGCTAGTCCCAGTCAAGTGACGTGTTTTGTAACAGGTTATTTTCCCTCTAGGTAAAATTTCTTCAATTTTTGTATTTTTAAAAAAATAATAAAGTTGCAGCAGCCTTTGAAACTATTTTTAGGTTAGGTTGGGTTTCATTGGCAGCCGTGATCAAGCACAGCTTACGTAAGTCCATCAATTGGTTCCTGTTGTGTTATCATGTTTGCGCCGTCTCCAAAGGATCCTTTGTAATATTCTTACGCAGCCACCCGGTTGATTCAATAAAGGAGTGGATCTTGTTTAAATCAATATTAGAGAGACAAGCTTTGTTCCTAAGGGTTCCTTGACCGCATAATTTAAGTCTTAGATTTCCGTATGCCAGAAAATGACAAAGAAGATGTTTCGTTGACTGTTCCTCTTCTTCGTCGCCGCAGGTTCTACATAGGCCACTGTAATTGAGCCCTAACCTTTGGGCATACCTCCCAATAGGCCAGTGGGCTGTTATGACTGCTATTAGGTTTCTGAGATGATGTCTGGACAGCTGTAGTGCCCGCTTAGTCCTTTTTGCATCTATTACGGGCCAGCTTTTCCTAGTTTCCCTACAGGTAGTTTCATCTAATTATCTCTGGTTGGTAATGAGGTGAAACTTGTGTGCAATAAATTATATGTAAAATCAAAGAAAAATCTATAATAAAATTACAAAAGTAAAAATTTACAAAATTTAAACGAAAGTAAAATAATTAGTATATTTTTATTCGTATTAGCTCTTTTTCTGCCACAAAAACTTCTCATGCCCTGGCGCGCCAGCTTAAACTCTACTCCACAAAGTGAAAGAATATATTTATCTACCTAATAAATATGCGCGGCAATTCATTTCTATTTTATTGTATTTATTGAATTGTTTGAGTATTTTCTTAGTGGTATATTTAAAAACATTGACTTTTTTAATCACACTAATATTATATAATTCTTAAGAAATTTAATTTAAACAAATATTTTATTGCCTAAGAAATGTGTTGTTTTGCATTTATTGCCCTAAAATTAATTTTATATTTCCAGGGATAAAATCGACAATAACAACTACCATAGGGAGTGATTTTGCAGTTAAGATTTTGCGTTTCAAAATTATACTTATAAATTATAAACAAGAAGAATACAACAACACTGCTTAGTTGAACCCTTTTCTATTAAGCTTTAATTGTTTATTGTTACACATTTATTTCAGCCAAAAGAAAATTGTTAATTTCTTATTTAAATTATCGCAAATGCAATAAATTTTCCACAACAACAAAATGGAACTAAAAGCGAAGAAAGGCGCATCCTTTTTAGATAAGATACTTGGTTTTTTTGGAATATTTACGTCTTAGCGTTAGTAAGTGGAAAATGGAAAAAAACTGCTATTAAAGGACACTTTTCGTTGTAATTGAAAATTCACCAACACTTGTACAAAAAAGCAGATGTACAAACACTTAAACATCGTGAGATGGCTACAAAGGAAAATAATAACACAAATTTTGTGAATTGTTGTCCACACTTTTGTTCATTGGTTATCCTTTTTCTGCTTTAAGAACACAATGAAGAAATGAAAGAAATAGGGAAAAACCATGCAAAACTTTTTCAAAAAGTAAGAATAGTTTGTCAAGTCGAGTATACTTTAACCCTATTGCGGCCCCTTTTTGCAATTTCAAATAGACTTTTTTGTAACAGCCATAAGCAAAAAGGCTTTACAGTTTTCCTTTTTGTATTAATATTACTGATAACTTTTACTAGCACTACGCACATTTACTTATTGGCTATCACTTTACTCCTACAAGCATCCTGCTTTATCCCTTTGGCACACAAAGGCAGCATTTAAAAGAGAAAACACATTTCAAGCTGTATCTTTTGTGTTGGCCTCTGTGAAAATTTTTTTAGTGCGAAATTGTATTCACTAAAATTTCAATATTTTCTTTTTCCTTCTCGCACACTTCAATTTCATAAGCCCCCAGCTGCCAGAAAAGATGTTGAACATTTTTGAAGAAGAAAATACCAAAAAAAAAAGTTGTAATACTTTTTTAAGTAAAGGCCATTTAAATGGCAATTAAAGTTGAAACTGAAAAAAAACTTACTTTTGTTAAGCCTAAACTTAGGATGTATAATGTCTTAACAATTCATTGCTTATTTTAAGGCCATTATAACAAACGTATTTACCTGTCGGCTACAGAAATTAGGCGCTAATTGCCAATTTTCTTACGGAAAACTTTATTGCGCTTTGTATATTTTCATATACAGATTTCTGAACAATAAAGAAAATTAGAATATAAAATTGAATTTCTTAACAGTTTTGGGTTACAAAAACAATTGGCTTGTGCAAAAGTTGTTAACAGAATAAAATATACTTTTTAGTTGTTTGCTTTAACGGGAGATTTCTTATAATCGATTTGATTTTATAGAAAGTAGAAGAAAGTTTATGAAAAAAAATATTGAGAAAAGGAAAATTTGTGTTTATACACATGATATCCCGTTCTGAAAGCTTTTTCAATTAAACTTTTTTAATACTTTCTAGTTTAAAAGCTCAATCGATGAGTTTGTTGAGAAAATTTTACTGCTCTTCAGTTTCGCATGAATTATAGAAAATTCTATGTTTGCTCTGCCGTTGAAATATGAAAATGATGGCTTATAACGATAAGACAAACAATATCCGCTGACGTTTCAAACACTTGTCGAATTTGTAATTCTAGTTTTTTTTTAATTAAATTGTTTAAGGTGCCCTACAGTAAGTATTAAGACAAGTATTGACTAAGAACTACTGAGAATTTTGAGATCCTAATCAATAACATTCGATAATGCATCTCTATGGGCTGAAGTGGTTATAGACTTTGAACAAAACCTTTCTGGAACAAACTCTGCTGACAAGACTCCATAACTATAGTTTTATAAAGTCTGTGTTCTCTTCTGGCATCTAGCAATATTTGCTGAAGTTGTTTTCAGGGTTAACTACATTAAATTGGTGGCATTGCAAAATTCAGTAAGTTATCAGGTATACCACGAAAGATTAATTCGTGTGAAAGTAAAATTGATTACATATTTTTTTTGAAAACGAAAAATTAAAGAAAGTTGTGTTTGTAATGGCACTCTCACACAGGAAAGTGGTTAATATATTATGAAAATATTTAAATCAAAGTGACTCCTTAAAGAATGTAAGAATTACTAAATTAACTGTCGCTGTAAAATAGTTAAACGGTAATATTATTTCCGTAATGTTGAATATGATGAAAATAGTGTATAAATGATCAGAAAGTATTTCAAATAAATCCAGAGCCTGACAGTTATTGGTTCTTGTTATACCTTTCGCTTTGAAATACATTTACAGAAGGCATGTTTCTTATTCGCAATGAGATATGCCAATCTCGAAATCCCGATTCCGAAAATCCCGGGACTTACGGGATTCAGCGAATACCAAATCCCGGGTTTTGAATTTTTTAATCCCGGGATTTTTGGACTTCACTCAATCCCGAAATTGCTTACTAAATTTGTTCTGCCTTTTTTTATAAGCTAATTCATCATGGTTTTCTTCCATATTCACCGTGGGAACGCAATTGATCTTTTATATTTGTCTGTTTCACTGTCAATGAAATCGAAAGATATAATGAGACTTTGTTATTCTTTATAAGCGCGTCTAAGAATTATAAAGAAATTTTAATGTGATAAGTATTGAAAATAATTAATGGAAATAAATTTCGGAAAAATGTCTTTTGAAATGTACAAAACGAAAGCAAAACCAAAAGTTCGGTGTTGTTTTATTTTCTAGTTGATTCTTCTGGTGTACAAAATGCAAAATACAAACTTTGCAAAGTAAGTCATCCAGAAATAAAATTAGCAAGATATTATTATATTTTTTTGTTTCAGGTCCACAATATACAATTCTGATTCTGATGGTGCCTCTAAAATGCAAAAAATAAAGAAAATTATTGCACAAAAGCAACAACTTTGCCTCGCACGTGTACCACGATTATTTTGTATGTATTTTGGATGTGTTTTACAAACCAAATGAAAAACTTATCGTAAATGAATTACCATCTTCAGAAGGTTTCTTTTCAATTTTTATAAAAGAGAAATGAAAACTGATTGGACTGATCATTTTCGTATTTTAACAGTTATTGATAAAGTCAGAAAAATTTCAAAAGTTTTTAGAAAGTCACCAACTAAAAACGAAGTTTTGCAAAAGTATATTAAAGAAGAGAAACGTAAAGAGCTTAAACTTATTTTATACTGCAAAGCTAGGTGGAATACTCTTTTCGAAATGTGTCAACGATTTCATGAATTAAAAATACCCGTAAAAAGGTCTTTAATTGATTTAACGGATTCTGAATATAAATTAATCAAACAATTAACAGACATTTTTAATCCTGTAAAAGCAACAGTTGAAGCTTTTTGTCAAAGCGATATGAATCTTTGGAAAACAGATCCTGCCCTTTCTCTTATGATAAAAGAATTATAAAAACTGGAATGCAAATTAAGCCATGTCTCTTTACAAACGTCTTACAGAAAGAATAACCATTTATTCAACATTGTTAAATTTTTTGAAACTTAATTTGAATATTGTTTTTTATGAATACTAAATATTTTTATTATATTCGAATATATAAAATATATATATTTCACTTTTCAAAGGCGTTTTTTTAATACATATTTATAATGTTGAATTTTAAAACGGTGTATTTTTATTAAGCTTTCGTGTTAATATTTTAATATATTTTACAATTATATTTAAAATTTTTTGTTTCAATATCTATAACTGTTAATAAATCTGAATCTCAGAAAATCTCAGAATACCAAAAAATTTCGGGATCCCGGATAATCCCGAAAGCCCGGGATTTGATTTATTGAAATCTTGAATCCCGGGATTCGCGATTGGCATCCTTATTCGCCATGTCCCAAACCACCAAAAAATGCACTAATATCAAATCTCTTCGTTATCCTTCAATTCTCGCTCATATTAAATAGTTAAACTACAAAAAATCAAATCTTGAGATATATAATTAACATGTGCTTAAAAATAATTTTCGAAATCTCAGCATTCTTTTTTACGTTCCAAAACAGGGGTAAACGACGACTTCGATGATGACAAATAAATAAGGATTGGCTGTGATATTTTAATTTATTAATAAACCTGTTTTGTATTTTCTTTTGTTTTAAATTTATTAAGTTTTGTCTGTGATTGTCTTTTTTACACAAAACAAAACTGTTATATTTTTAGAGGAGAATAATGTGGAATTTGTCTAAAGAAGATTATATATCTATAAAAGTAAAAAAAATTCCCTGAAGAAGTTTGAAAATACCAATGAAACGTCGGAATAATATGTAAAAGATAATCTTTTATTAAATACCTTGAAATCCCAAATATTGAAAATCAACAAAAAAAATTTTGCAACTCAAAATTATTTTGTTCTTAAGCCAATCTTAGAATGTGAACTAAACACTAATTGATCCGACGGGCTAATCTTTTGTGAACTACAAGATCTCGGAACTTAAAAAAATTGAGTTTGCAAATCAAATGAGTGAATAAAGACAAATGAGACTAACACCACAGTAAAATGGTAGCAGCACATCGCTTCGTTCTTTATCACTTTATTTCACCTTCTATAAATTTCTTATTAAATCATTCCTTCAACCGTTTTAAATTCTTCGTATCTATAACCTCTTCTTTGAAAACTCCGAGATACGTATGAGTAAGAATGCAAGGAAAAGTTTTCGTTTTCATTATTTTGAAGCCATACAACAAGCGATAAACGGCTTGGATTAAGAAATGAAATTACATTTTCGTTTCAATTAAAACCTCTTTCATAAAGGCAAAATTACTACAGCAGAAAATTTATTTCTTCTTTTGTTTCCTACGACATACAGTTAAACTTTTCGCTGACTGCGTATATTTTAATTGCCAATACGTTTCGTTACACATACAAAAAAACAAAGAAACACAATACAAATTCACTTTCATATTGTGGATGTCTTTTTACGTGACCCACAAAAAAACCTAAGCGAAAATTTAAATATTTTATGCCATCATTGTCTTGGTTTTATATCGCAAACAAATGAATTTATATATAAGAGCAAAAAGTACTGACACTTATTTTATACGTACTAAAATTATGTAAGATTTAATTAATTGCCTTTAGGAAGAAAATTATATAAAGAAAAGAATAATATATTATTAATTTCTCAAATTTATAGATAACGGCAAATGGTTCCGAAAGTAACACAAAATGTATTAGTATTAGGGGAAGCGGAAGATCTTGGGAATATCCCCTTCCCAGGATTCATGGGTCGAAGCAATGTCGTTGCAGTCAAAGCATAAACGAAACCTAAAATATGACAAAATCCTTTGATGTCGTTTGTGATTAATTTTCGTCTTATTG
The DNA here is from genome assembly GCA_956483585.1 of Gymnocheta viridis. Taxonomy (NCBI): domain Eukaryota; kingdom Metazoa; phylum Arthropoda; class Insecta; order Diptera; family Tachinidae; genus Gymnocheta; species Gymnocheta viridis. Next base: position 66,069,156 of record OY101443.1, read on the forward strand.
ATGGCATTTGTCAAAAAAACATATGAAAATAGACAGCGCAATATCAATATGGAGATATTTTTTTTTGTATGAGCGTATTATTTGAAAACTTGTATGAAAAATCTTCCAGTAAAACTTGCCTAAAATTATAAGATTAAAAAAATTGTGTAGCACTTTCGGCTGGTCTTGTGAGTATCCATCTCTGGCTTTCCCCACCCAGCTACCCTTTGTGCTAAATAAGTTTCTATTCCGTAGGTCTTTCCACCAGATATTTTCTCTGAATTTTTCAACAATAGGCCTGTTAAGCTCAGAGAAGAAAATGCTAGTGAACGGCTTTGACACAACCAAATCAATAAAATGTTAAAGCTTGACCGAAGGAAGGCTATGCAGGAAATCTGTAGTCAGTG